>JAHNEJ010000497.1:0-141719 GCA_022559845.1 Amorphophallus konjac | reverse complement strand
GGCAATGGGTGCCGACACTGGAGGACGTGGCTCGGATTACCGGGCTACGAGTTGACGGAGAGGCAGTCAGCGGGGTCACCTACCCCGACTACCGAGAGAGTGCCCTGGACCTGCTGTGGTTAGAGACGAGCGTGACTGATAGAGACAGCAGGGTAGTTGGCCGAGTGGAGATCATGGAGGCGCTCGGATTCGTCGACCAGCGCCAGCGGGTTAGCGAGACTGGAGCGGAGTTCTTGGCTCGACTAGAGGGGGACGCTCGCGCTGCTTTTACCCAGGATCCGAGTGAGCGGGAGCTGGTGGATCTAGATCTTCGGAGGTTTCTTTTCTTCTTCCTGGGCCGCCTTTTGCTGGGGACGAAGGGGGATGGCATCCACTGCCGTTTCCTCGGGATCTCGACGGATCTGGACAGAGTGAGACACTACGCGTGGGGAGCGGCTCTGCTTGCCCATTTGATTGCTGATCTCTCCCAGACTTCGGAGAAGGAGACGACAGTCAGCGGCTTCGCACCTTTTCTCCAGGTAAACATTTTATTTATGAATTCCCACAGTTAAATATGCAATTATTGTACTAATGATGTATGATGGATGCAGGTGTGGAGCTATTACTATTTCCCGATGGGGAGGACTAGGCATGGGAACAGGAGGGCCGTGCCTCTGGCGCGGCGGTGGAGGCCGGTCGTGGTTGCAGCACCCCACGGCTACCAGCTGGCGTCACTTCGTCGGGAGCTGAGCGACTATCCCGAGGCCATGGTATGATGCGTATGATTTTTTGTGTTTATGCATGTTACTGAATGGTAACAAACATGATGTATGTATAGTGATGTAGGTGGTGTGGAGACCCTACCTGGGCATGGGCGACGCCGGCCAGCCTTGGGTTGTAGTAGGTCTTCCGCGTTTCAGGCGGGATGTGTGGGTCCATTGCCTGAACGAGATCGAGCCGCTTCGGCTGAGGCTGGTTATGAGGACGTTGGGGCTGGCCCAGGAGTGGGTTGATGTAGAAGAGCCGGCCCGCATTGGGCGGAAGACCAAGGGGAAGGCGAAGGTCGTGGACTGGCGTACGCGCTTCCCAGCACAGTACCAGGACTGGCAGCAGGGCGGGGTCCCAGTGGTGTCCCATGTACAAGACAGCACAGACTACATGAGACGGTACCGAGCTACGTACGGGGACCGCCTCTCCTTGGGTGGTATGGCAGGGGTAAGTGAAATGAAACTGCTTCACCTTTCTATATGTATATGCATGTGGTACTAACTTACGTGCAATGCAGGATGCTCGTGATACCATGATCGTCGACCTGCGGGCCCAGTTGGCGGACGCCAGGCGACAGTTGGTGGCCATCCGACAGGAGTTGGAGATCCTGGTGAGTTTATGCGATGCATTTTTTTTGCGACCTGGATTTTTGATGCTTAGCCTTTGACTGACGTTTGCCCCGTGTTTCAGCGGGCCTACCAGACAGGGCAGCCGGGACGGCTGGTGGAGCGGGTTCCAATTCGCGGCGCCCTCCTCCGGAGGTTTCTGCCCTCCAGGAGCAGCTGGCGTATGCGGTGGCTCGGGCTGAGGAGGCCGAGCGTGACCGCGAGGCTCGAGTGAGTGCTTGCCTGACCTTGACTCTCTTCTGGCTGCTTTCCTTCTATCACTGTTGTTCTCTTATGGTGCATGCGTGCTTTGACAAGTGGCCGAGATTCGGGAGGCCCTGGCGCGTGCTGTTCGTGCCGAGCAGGAGCGCTACGCTCGGGTGGCGGAGCGTGACGCCCGGATTGCAGAGCTGGAGGAGGAGCGTCGACGGGAGGCTGAGGAGCTCCCTCGCGACATAGTGGATCTGCGGATCGCCCTCGAGCTGTCGAGGAGAGAGGCGATGAGGGAGAGAGAGGAGAGGGAGAGGGATAGGGAAAGCGTAGAGAGAGAGAGAGAGAGGGATAGGGAGAGAGAGAGGGAGGAGCGACAGCGGGATCAGACCGAGAGGAGGGCTCTAGAGGCCCAGCTGCTGGAGCTCCGATTGAGTCTCGGCACGGCGGAGGGGAGGCTTCGGGAGAGCGAGGAGCGGTACCAGAGGGCGAAGGAACGCGGGACGCGACTTCGTCAGTCTGGTTCTTTTTCCATTGGCAGCTATCTGGTTTCTTCGGCCGAGGAGCGTCGTCGCGCCTTCGAGGCTGGAGTGCCACCGCAGGGCGAGGCGAGCACGGCTTCTCAGGGTTCGCAGAGACCCCCTAGGGATCCCCGTCAGAGGAGGGAGGAGAGAGATGACCAGGAGGGTGGCAGCGAGAGTTAGAGAGTTGCTTGTACACGTCACCCTTCTCACTGTATGATGTACTTTCGGCTATTATATGAAATGGAAATGGCTTTTTTGTGTTGTGTGTACTTTTCGCTCTCCCACACTTTCTTCTTTACACTGAGTTGTCCTTCGAGGCACGCTCCACGAGACCTTGCCCTGAACAACGGGGAACTACGCTTTGCATGGGGGGATTCTGTTTCCTTTCTCCCCCTTTTGGGCGCGTCCAGGCGCAAGGACGCGTCTTAGTCCTTGAATTCAAATTTAAAGCGTCGGGTGGCCTTTCTTCTCCCGTGCCTTACCCGCAAACGAGCCCGCCTTCGACCGAAACTCGCTTGCCCCTTTTTCATCTTCCTCCTCTTTCGATTGATGGAGTTCGGTGGGTCCGATCATGGTGAAGGTGGAGAGGGATGAGGAACTCCTCGCCCGAGGAGGGACGCGCCAGAGCACGGAACGGCGTCCATGGAGGAGGAAGGGCCGCTTCGGGCCCCCGAGGGACCCGAGGGGCCCGATGGCGCGGGAGGAGGTGAACACGGCTTGGTGAGTGCTTGGTTTTCCCCCTCTTTGATCCATTTTGAGTTTTGAAGCAAGCCGTGCGAAGGGGGGAAGGGTTCGGCTAGTATCGCACTTAAATGATGGACGCGTCCTAGACAGGGGACGCGTTATTTTTGACTGATGTGGGACCCTTTTCTTGGTGCAGGACATGGCGAGGACCCTGGGCCTGGCCGTTGAGTGGGCGAGTGCGGACGAGCCGAGCCGCATCAGGAGGGAGAGTCGCGGCAAGGCGAGGCTCGAGGACTGGCCCGTACGTCTCCCTGGACAGCAAGGGGGTGTACTGGTGCAGGACAGTGCCGACTTCCTGCGGCGGCAGAGAGAGAGTTACGCGGGGCTTCCCCAAGCTGGGGACACGCGTGGCATCGGCGGCTCGCGCGCCCAACTGTCAGAGACTAGGCGGCAGCTGGCCGTCGCTCAACATGAGCTGTCGCTCCTGGTAAGTTACGTGCCGCACTTTTAACTTCAGATTTTGGAGTTTCACTGATGGCCGTTGTTTATTTTGTTCCAGCGTGCCCAGCAGACAGCGACGGTGGGAGTGGCTGGCGGATCTTCCGGCTCCCCGGCCCCTTTTCTCGAGATTGCCTCCCTCCGGGAGCAACTTGCCGGTGCGGTGGCCCGCGCGACCCGGGCGGAAGAGGAGCGTGACGCCTGGGTGGCGACTGTAGCGGAGCTGCGGCATCATGGTGAGGAGAGACCTTCTCCAGACATCCTGAAGTTAAGGGTTCTTTTGCAGATGATGAGGAGAGAGGCAGAGAGAGAGAAAGCCGAGAGAAGGTCCGAGCGACAGCGGGATCTGACCGAGAGGAGGGCCTTGGAGGCCCAAGTGAGAGAGCTCCAGCTGGGCCTTCAGGCCGTCGTGCAGAGGCTAGGAGGGATGGAGACGCGCTACGAGAGAGCGCGAGAGTTCGGGGAGCGACTCCGCCAGTCCGGTCTCTTTGCCACTAGTGGCTTCTTCGCCACGCCAGGGGAGGAGCAGTGAGTCACTACTGCGGAGCAGCCGCCAAGAGGCGAGGCAGGTGCTACTGCACGGGGATCCCGGAGGCTTCTGAGGGACCCTCACCTCGGGGGAGAGGAGGAGAGTGCCCAGAGAGATGAGTGATGGTGAGGATTGGCGAGCTAGTGGACCCGCCACCTCTCTATGATTTGTAGTGTTTGTGACAGCTTATGTAGAATTATGAATGGAATGATTTGATTTTCTGCTATTTATTTGTACTTTTGTGCGTTCCTTCTTCCCTACACTTCCTTTCCTTTGCACTGTTCCCATGTGATGGGTCTGCCGAGACTCCGCCCCGAGCGGAGAATCGCGTCTTGTTGTGACCATTTTCCACGGGAATCTGCCGTCGAAGTCAATAATGACGGCCCTAGTTTCTTTTCCCGAATGCTGTGTCAAATTTTGCGGACGTCCTCCAAATCATGATAGGGTATCCCTAGACAACATAGGCGCTATTCGTCGTTTTCTTCGTCCAGTCAATCACCTTGTGCGCGCGGTGAAGTGACACACGGGACCGCATGGCAGGTGCCTCATTGCGAGGGCTATCATCAACAGGTGATGGAGGTAATCTTGGCCCGCACTCCTTCCGTTTCTATAAATTCTTGTCCCTTTTATTTTCCCAGGTATATCGAGAGCTAACTCGAGGAGCACAAGTTCTCACGGGAGAGGAGGAGTTTGAAATTCCGAGGGTTGGATGGAGGGAGAATCTTCCCATTCCTCGAAGAGAAGCAGGTCCAGTGGTAGTAGTTCCAGGAGGCTTTCAGACCTTGAAGGGCACTTCAGCGAAAGGGCCCAATCGCAACTCGTAAGCCAAGTTTTCTTTCCCTTTTTTCCATTCTTTCTTCCTTTCTTCTGACCAAACATCACCCCCATTCCTTGTAGGTTGTGATGAAATCACAAATCTTATGGGAGTTGGTAGTAGCAGCGTACAGGGGCCTCCCAGATTTTCAGAAGGCGAGGCTAGACGTGATGGGATTTGGTACCTTCCTTCGGATCGAGCCGATCCCGCTCGACCTGGTCCTGATCCAAGCCTTGTGTGAGAGATGGGACCCAGTGAGTCGGGCATTCCTGATGCCCTGGGGGCACATGGTGCCCAGCTTGGAGGATGTGGTCCAGATCACAAGCCTGAAGGTAGAGGGCGAGGCAGTGACCGGAGTCACTTACGCGGACTACAGAGAAGGTGCCCAGAAGTTACTGGGTTTGGACCTAGATGGTCGGAAAAACAGGTCGGTAGCTAGGGCGTCACTCGTGGATGCATTAGTGCCCACCGACACTCGTCGGTGGGACGATGAATCCTCAGAAGAGTTCATGGAAAGGATAGAAATAGGATGCCGTGCCGTGTACTGCACAGATTTCGGCGACTGGGAAAGATGCAACATAGATTTGAGGAGATTTCTTCTCTTCCTTTTGGGGAGATTGGTACTGAGCTCGAAAGGGGACGGTATCCAATGTTGCTTCCTGGAGCTGCTGTCAGACCTTGAAAGAGTAGGGTATTATGCCTGGGGAGCCGCCATGCTGGCACACTTGTTTGCATGCCTATTCCAAGAAACGGATCGTGAGATGACTGTGAGTGGTTTCACACCATTCATCCAGGTATTTTTTGGTTTTACTTGTTTTGCATTTTTTTTATGTTTTTGCAAAGTACTGATGACCTGTGTCGAGCAGTTATAGAGCTATTATTACCTCCCTATGGGGAGAGCTCGGCATTGGCGACCCGTGGTGGTGCCGTTAGCGAGGCGGTGGGAACCCATCATGAGTGCGGCACCCCTAACCTACCAACTGATGGTGCTAAGGCGGGAGCTACAGGAGTTCCCTGCAGCGATGGTAAACTGGAGGCCCTACTCAGACATGGTCGATGCCGACCAGCCGTGGGTTCTAGCAAGTCGTGCCCGGTTCGGACGGGAACTGTGGATGCACTGCCTGAATGAAATCGAGCCGCTTCGGCTACGATTAGTTATGAGGACTTTAGGACTGGCTCAAGAATGGGTGGATTCAGCTGCGCCACCGCGTGTCGAGAGAAAGACACGGGGACCGGCGACCTGCATTGACTGGCGCGTGCGATTCCCCGAACAGTATGAGGACTGGCAACGGGGTGGCACGATTGTAGAATCACAGGCGCGGGATAGCGAGGACTACTTGCGTCTATATAGGACAAAGTACGCAGAACGGTTCCAACCCCGGGGACTTGTGGAGGTAGGTTTCCCCTTTTCTCTTCTCTTCTTTCTCCTTTTCTTGATTTTCTGGTGAAAATGCTGACTTGTAAGGCTGCAGGATGTCCGGGATGCCATGATAGCGAATTTACGAACTCGCTTGGTAGAGATGGAACAACAGTCGGGCGATGCCCGCAGAGCTACGAGCGCCTTGGTAGGTGTACAGTACCTTCCTAATTAAAACCCCAGATTCCAGATGTTGGCTGCTAATTCACGCGGTCGTAGCATGCCCAGATTGGCGCGGCTTCCCCAGTGATGGGAGTGGGTGGTGCCTCTTCCAGCTTGTGGATTCCCACCTCAGAACTTGACTCGCTTCATGAGCAACTTGCTCATGCCACGCAGCGTACCGCAGAGGCAGAAGGGATGCTCTGTATACAGGTAAAAGTTTCAGTGTTGGGTTCTCTTGGTTTACGCCTTATCGCGTATCTGAGATGGTACATTTGGCAGGAAAAGGAGAAGGAGCGCTTGCCCAAGCTGCGCAGGAGGAGGCTAGGATAGCAGAACTGGAGAGGGAACTGCGACGTCATTCTGATGACGACTCCTCTAGGGATGCCGTAGAATTGAGGATCACTCTCCAGTTGGAGAGGGAAGACCGCGAGAGAGAACGTGCAGAGAGAGAAAGAGACGCAGAGAGAGAAAGAGCCAACAGATTGACTGAAAGGGAGGAACGAAGGGCCATGGAGACCCAACTATTCGAACTCCGAATCAGCCTTGGTCTTGCTGAACAGTGGCTGAGAGATGGTGAGGAGCGCTACCGAAGAGCACGAGAGCGTGGCTTTCGTGTTGGTAGCTTTTCTGCTGCTTCCGTAGATCAACGCCGGGATGCGGGAATAGGAAGAGGAGTACAGAGCGGTAGGAGTACCACTTTTCGTAGTTGGGTAGCACCTTTGAGAGTGTTTTGCCCGGAGAGTAGTGGAACGAGTAATGTAGAGAGAGAGGGTAGAACTTGATGTAATTTTTTTGATTTTTTGGAATAAAATATAAGGTTCGGTTTGTTTGTTTTTCACCTATGCTTCAGTTGCCTGAATCCCTGCACATATCACTGAAACAAACAAATCAGAATTTCTGTTCTGACTTGGCCCCTTGCTCAATAAGCAAATGGTCACTGTGACTGTCCTTGATAACTGGTCAAGGGGCCAAGCCTTTATTTAACGAAGGCAAGGGAAAGATGCGGTGATGATAAATGCGACAGGCAAGCACACGAATGCAAGCGGTATTAAAGTGAGATGCTGCACGCAAACGCAATCATGCAAAAATTGATTTGTTTTCTTTTTAATATTTGATATTTTTTTGTTGTTTTATAAAAAAGATTTTTGTTTGCAAATATGTGCACTTTCTCTTTTCCTCTCTTTTTTTTTATTTTTATCATTTCAATTTTTTTTTGTTGCTAACGCCTGGTAAGCACCCAAATGGCACCTAACCTACGTGAGAACATGGGTTTCTTACTAACCTCCCAGGTATCCTAAGTGCACATCTAGGTTGATTTGGGCCTCTAGACCCCTCGAATGATGATCCCGCCGGCTAAGACTTACCCTGATGACAATACCGTCATGCCATGCTTAGGCTCCCAGTTGCTTCCGACCACAGGGATTCACCCAAAAGGTGTTTGAGGTAAATGTTTTGCCCGACCCGGGTCTGTTTCCTCACAACTCTAGATGGTATATGATGGAACACCCTGGAACCCTAACGACCAACCACGCGACGCTGACCAGGAATCAGACGCCGTCGCACCCATAGGTGACGCGCTTGCATTGGCCTAAGCCCGAGGTTAAACAAGAAGACATCAAGGTGGTAAACAGGGGTCTTGACCAGCCAGAAACACAGAGACTCCTTCACAGCGATAGCTTTTGCTTTTTAAAGTAGGCAACCAAATGTGTATATTAAAATAAGGTCGCAGACCCTAGGTAGTTTTCACCCTTCAGAAACTCCATCGAACGTTCATCTTTAGAGGAAGAAGGAAGAGCGTAGGGGATAAACCTCCTGAGAGGACCGGCAAAGCCGTTAACCCGGCGAGCGAATAAGGGCCCATCAACTCTTTCCTTTCGGACAACTTCGGACCAAATCTCGAGCATTTACATTCCACGGCCCCTTTTGTGGATTCAGACTTTTACTTTGAGGGGTTCCGTTTATCGCAACAGGCACGGTCACGACCAGGCTTTTCTCTTGATTTTGATTTTGTATTTCTTTTCGTGAGGGAGATATAGTCGTTTGACGTTTGTGGGCTCCCTTTTCGTATGCCTGCGGGGACACTGCCCTCTTCTCGTGCTCTGATCGATGCTCGAGGAAATGGATCCTACTCTTGCCTTTGGGGTTTGAGTTTCGGTTTCTCATGCTCAACGTTTTAAGGGCGCCGACTGTCTCATTTGGTCGAAGGGAAAAGAATAAAGATTACAGCTTCCGGAGATGTTCTGGGTGGGGCCCCACCGTAGGTGATGCTACCGACTTTTTTGAGTAAAATACATAAGTGAGCACATGTTAGCTTCCTTCGAGCGAGCATAGGCTGACGTGGCCGGACAGGGATCTCCACGGTTCTGGCAAACCAAGACCCGGTGCCTACCAAGCCTCAATGGGCCCTATCCTAACATGAAGGTTAGATGCAGGGACTTAACTACATGGTGACTGCCGGGCATCGGCATTTTGAATTTTCCATATTTTTAGTGGTTTTTAAAATTTCTTTATTTTTTTAATGTTTTTATCTTTTCATCACTTTTTTTTTGTTTGTTTTGTGCTAAGGGTAGTATTTCTTAAGATAAAGCCCATTCCAAGGGTGGGATAACTCGGTCCCTTCGGCGTTGATTAGCTTGTAGGCGTTGTCAGGGTACACGGCTTGAATTACAAATGGTCCTTCCCAATTGGGTTGGAGCTTAGAACGCGGCCCTCCAGGTTTGACAAAAATTCTTTTTACGACCATCTCACCGACTTTGAATTTTCTCTCAACGACTTTCTTTTGGTAAAAGTGAGCGAGTCTATTTTGATACACACGCGCGTGTTCGGCAGCGGCCAGTCGCTTCTCATCCAAGAGTTCCAACTGGGCGAGGAGTGAATTACGACGATCGTTGAGGGGAAATTTCTCGTCCAATTGTACCCTGAGAGAAGGGATCAGAGTCTCATACGGGACTACCGCTTCCATACCATAAGTAAGGGCAAATGGAGTCTGCCCGGTGGCGGTACGGATTGAAGTGCGATAGGCCCATAGAGCTTCGATAAGCTTTATGGCCAGTCTGAAAACTTACTAGACTCGCAGGTTTTTTTGATGATTTTGAGCAATGTTTTATTGGTGGCCTCCGCTTGGCCGTTACCTTGTGGGTAATAAGGCGATGAATGATGCAATGCAATTGCGTACCTTTTGCAGAGGTCCTGTAGGTCCTGAGAAATGAATTGTGGCCCATTGTCGGTGACGATCGTGCTTGGGACGCCGAATCTGGCGTGGATGTTCTTCATGATGAACTTGCAGACTGTTGACGCCTTGATTTCCGCGTAAGCTTCAGCTTCGGCCCATTTGGTGAAGTATTCCGTCGCAGTAAGGATGAAAGATTTCTGCTTGGTGAGGGAATTGGGATTACCTAGGGGACCAATGATGTCGAATGCCCACATGGAGAAAGGCCACGGGGAGGATATTGGGTGAAGTGAGGAAGATGGTGAATGGATTTTATCGGCGTGAAGTTGACACTTGACACACCTACGGACATAGACAGCACAATCTTCTTCCATAGTGGGCCAATAAAAGCCTTGCCGAATGATCTTTTTGACGAGCATCTGACTATTCATGTGGCCACCGCACACACCCGAGTGCGTCTCTTCTACAAATTTTCAAACCTCATCGTCACCAAGACATCTTAACAGAATACCAGTAAGGCTCCTCCTATAGAGTAGACCTCCAACCAAAGTATATTTCCGAGCCACCCTTCTTATGGCTTTCTTGTCCTCTGTGGTGGCCCCTTCAGGATAAGACTGATCTTGGCAGTATTTGACAATTTCATATAACCATGGTTTCTCTTCATCAGCCAGTTCCTCTTCGGCTTCTGCCAACATGATTTCCCTCTTCTCAAGGATATCTTCCTGCAGGATCTTCCTTGCTATCCTATCTTTGATATTTACGTAGGAAGCATCATCGATTGCAGTGGCGTGAAGTTTATAGATGGAAATGGACTTAAACCATCTTCCTAGAGGGAACCTTATGGATGATGCCAACGAGGCGAGGGCATCGGCGAGAATATTCTGATGACGAGGGACATGAACAAAGATTAGTTTGGCGAACAGTTTGGCAAAGGCAGCAGTGAGTTCTTGGTATGGCTTGAGTTTGGGATCGCGAGTGCGATATTTAGTGAGCACCTGGCGAAGGATGAGTTGACTATCACCTACGACTCGCAACTCAGTGATACGAAAAGAATGAGCGAGCTCTAGGCCAGCTAGAAGGGCTTCATATTCGGCTATATTATTGGTGACTGGAAATTTGAGCTGGTGTGCCAATGAGAATGTGAGGCCTTCAGGCGACAGGAGGGCGATGCCGATTCCTCTCCCTTGAGAATTCAGAGCTCCATCAAAATATAGCGTCCACATTGGCTCATCTGATTGGTTGATGGACATTAGTTCCTCATCTGGAAACTCTGATTGGACGGGATCGAACTTAGGAAGAGGATGGTGAGCGAGATGCTCGGCTATGGCATAGCCTTTAATCGCCTTTTGCTGGATGTAGGTGATGTCGAACTGAGAGAGAAAACTTTGCCAGCGTGCTAGCCTATCCGTAAGGACGGATTTCTCCAGAAGGAATTTGATAGGATTCATTCGAGCAATCAAGTGGACCTCATGAGCCAAGAAGTAGTGCTTCAATTTCTGCACTACCCAAACGAGGGCAGCACAGGTTTTCTCCATGTCGGTGTACTTCTGCTCACAGGGATTGAGAAGTTTGGACAAGTAATAGGTTGCCCGTTCCTTGCCTTCTTCATCAGCTTGTGCGAGGACGGCTCCCACGGAGTCATCCAAGACTGAGACGTAAAGGATCAGAAGTTTTTCCGGTTTGGGTGGAATGAGAACGGGTGGACTAGCCAGATATTCCTTCAACCCTTCAAAAGCTTTCTGACATTTAGAATTCCAGTGGAATTCTACTCCTGGCTTGGTCAACTCGTAGAGAGGTCTACACCTTTGTGAATGTTGTGACACAAACCGACGAATAAACTGTAACCTCCCGATTAAACCTCGGACTTCCCTTAAATTCTTGGGAGGCGGCATATCCCTGATAGCCTTGGCTTTGTCGGGATCTATCTTGATCCCTCTTTTGCTCACAATGAACCCCAACAATTTACCTGACGACACACCAAACACACACTTCTTCGGGTTCATTTTCAGTTGGAACTCCCTTGACCTCTGCAAGACCTTAGCCAAAACTTCTGGATGTTCCATTCTGGTTCTTGATTTTACCAATAAGTCATCCACATACACTTCCAGATATATGTGCATCATGTCATGAAATATGGCCATCATCGCTCTCTGGTAAGTAGCTCCAACATTCTTTAATCCGAACGGCATGACCACGTAACAATATGTTCCCCAAGGGGTAGTGAATGACGTCTTTTCCTGATCTTCTTCTGCCAAACGAATTTGATTATATCCTGAAAATCCATCCATGAACGAGAGGGTCTCGTAGCCTGCCGTGTTATCGATCAACACATCAATGTGAGGCAAGGGAAAATCATCCTTTGGACACGCGCGGTTAAGGTCCCGGAAGTCGATGCAAATCCTGACTTTCCCATCTTTCTTCATGACCGGGACAATGTTCGCCACCCATTGAGGATAAAGAACGACTCTAATGAACCTGGCTTTGTGGAGCTTATCGACCTCTTCTTTCATTTTCAAAGCCATCTGAGGGTGGAAACGCCTTAACCTTTATTTTACCGAGATGGACCCTGGTTTTAGGGTTAAACGGTGTTCGACCAATGTTGAATCCAGGCCCGGCATATCCTCGTAGCTCCATGCAAACGTGTCCTTATATTCCTTGAGAACCTCAATTAATGCCTCTTCTTCAGAGGGTGGTAGGTTGTCACTTATGAGGATGATCCTAGGGTCTTCCTCAGTTCCCAAGTTGACTTCTTTGGTGGATTCTTCTACGGCGGTTGACGGCTCGTCGAATCTCCTCATTCCACTAGCGTATGCGCCCGCCGCATCCTCATATTCTTCACCCTCCTCTTCAGGGGGGCATTCTTCATCCGTGATCTCGTAGACTCCATACCCTTCATCAAACGCACAGTCGCCCTCACATTCTATTTCCGGTAGCCGGATGGGATTTTCTAACAACTGGGGGATGGCAAGAAGGGCCTGACACCTGGCGGCCAAATCCAGAAGGAATCGACGAGGGATCTGCCTACCCTTGGATTTCTTCCTAGGTACTACCCTTGGCCTATCATTCCTAGATTGACTGAAAATATTTACAGAAGAAGAGGAAGACGAAGAGGATGGTGTAGAATGTACAGGAGAAGACCCCTCAGAGGAGGGGTAGAAAAGGTCGCTCATCGGACCTTGGACGGGTGGTCCGCAAGGCGGTACGCACCCGTGGGAGATGTAGGAAGTTTCCTCAACGAAGATGTGTTGTTGGGGAGTTTAAAAATTGACGTTTTTTTTTCGTTTTCATTTTTAATGACAAAGCAGTGAAAAGAGATTGGAGGAGAGAGGAAAGTGGTTATGGCTAGAGGATTGTGAGGCTCATAGAGCAGATCATGGTTGAAGACCTGGCGCGTGTTGAAAAGCCCGCGTAGGTATGTAAACAGAGAAGGGGATCTGGGAAGATCATCAGACAATTGTCTGGCCCAGGAAGAAGATATCAGCAAAGGCTGAGACGAGTGGATGGAGAAGATGGCGGCTAATGAGCCGTCGACGGCAATGTTGAGGACGGATGAAGATCCGTCGATGACAGGGTCCTTCTGGCGAGGACGAGGATAGTTTGGAACCTTGGCAAGAGTGGTAATATTCTCTGGTATTTCGGAGATCAATGGTGGTCCTTCAAGCTGCGGAGACGAGAACATCCTTTCCAGTGCAACGAAAATGTCCCGTATGTCGAACCATTTGTCCCACTCGCATTCCGGATCTTTGATCTTGCCTCTTTTGGTGATCCTCAGACATTTTTCAGCCAAATATACAGCATGTGATCCCCCATATGCTTCTCGTGGGTGATCTCCCATCTGAACAACGGGCCCTCTGTTGAAGTGGTTTGATAGAGTCCATGTGAGGGGCTTCCAATCCGCCCTGAACGGTCCTTTGAAGCCTAGGCCAAACCTACGGTTCGGCCTAATTTCCTTTGGCGGTTTGAGCATACCCTGTAATTGTGCGCCCAGACCTTTACCCTGTTGATAGCCGATGTTCCTCATAATCTCCCAATCTTTGGAGTGAAAAGGGAGACATGATGTTGCGGTTGTCCTGACCGGCTCCTTCGGTGCTAGTGGAACGTGAGATGAATCACGTACATCCAGCAGTGACAATATGGGCCGATGAGACGGCCAAATAGAGGGCAGAGAGGTGTTGATAGCATCCACTGTGTGAAGGACAGGTGTACTGACCACTTTAATAATTCTCCCATTGTAAGGAAACTTCAGGCACTGATGGTTGGTGGAAGGCACAGCGTCCATGGCTTCGATGTAAGGGCGACCCAGTATAGCCTTGAATGGGGTCCATGTCGAGGACATGGAATTCCGTGGGAATTGACATGGGGCCTAGTTCTGCCTTCAGAATAATCATCCCCTGCGGCGGCCTTTTGCTATTGTCATAAGCCGTGACCGTGATCGAGGAAGGTCTTATTTGTTCCTCGTTGACCCCACACAACTGAAGAGTGCTCATGGAGATCACATTTATGGATGCACCCGTGTCCACTAGACACGGGTTTATGGATACCCCATTAATTTTTATTGAAATGCACAATGCATATTTTCGAGCTTCCTTGGGAGCGAGCTCGTAGTTGTGAAACATGATGGCCGGTTGTGTGTCTGTTGGGGTCAGGACGGTAGAGATCTTTTCTACAGGGAGGTCCTCATTCACCATGACCCTTTGAAGGTACTCCATTAAGGCTGCCTGGTGGGATGTGGATCTTTGAAGAAGCTCCAGGATGGAGATCCGAGCAGGCATCTTGTCCAAATATTTTAATAGATCATACTGTGTTCCAGGGATAGCTCTTTCTGGTTGTTCTGCATCATCCTTCTCTGGCTGAGATTGCTCAAGATTCTGACTGTTATGGGGGAAAACCCTGTGGAAAATCCTTCCACTCCGGAGCACCATTGCCTGCGGC
The DNA here is from genome assembly GCA_022559845.1 of Amorphophallus konjac. Classification (NCBI taxonomy): domain Eukaryota; kingdom Viridiplantae; phylum Streptophyta; class Magnoliopsida; order Alismatales; family Araceae; genus Amorphophallus; species Amorphophallus konjac. The sequence goes on along the minus strand of JAHNEJ010000497.1, from coordinate 127,428 downwards.
TTTTGTACCTCTGTGGGGGTAGCAGTGGGTTTTAACAGAGGTTTGAGGGGTAGTGGTGGAGGAATGGTCGATGAAGCAGGGGTGATGACGGGAGCAGGGATTCTGATGAGGGGTTTGTTAGGTGGCTGCATGGTGGAGGTAGAGGGGATATTGCGCGGATTATGAAGGATAAGGGGTCTAGAAGGTGGCGGTGGAGACGAAGTAGGAGTGGGTAGGGCTTGAAGTGGGCAATGATTTTGAGGTGGGTGATGGTTAATGAGTGGTTTTGAAGACATTAGTGGTGATACGGTGGAGAAAGACGGGGTTATGTATGGTTGACGGATGATAAGGGGTTTAGAAGGCGTAGGGGTAAATGTGGTAGAGGTGGATGGTAAAGTGGGGGAGTGAGAGAAGATGAGAGGGTGTGAAGGCATAGTGGAGAGTGTCGGTTGATAGGAGGTCGGGGTGCGGATGAGAGGGCGTAATGGTAGTGGAATTGGTGATGGTGATACTGACGCGGGTTGATGAGAGAGAGGTGCTACCCGGACAAGGTGAGGGGGTTGCATGACGATAGGGTTGGAGGTAGAAAGAATGGAGGTACTTTCCTGATGCCACACCTGCTCTCTCCCAACTTCCGGGAAGGAGGAGATGGAATTAACCTGATGATTGGGCTGTTGGTGCTCCGGTAATGGATTCTTGATTATGCCCATGTCGGACTGTTGTTGTGGGACCTGCTGAGCCTGCTGTTGTTGTTGTGGTTGCTGTTGCTGTTGCTGTTGTAACTGCTGTTGTGGCCTATGAGGGGGTCTCCTAGCCTTAAGAGCCGCGACGTATCGTCTCATCTCATCCCAATCTATTTGATGTTCATCATTCATATCATGGATGTAATCTTTGAAATGGAAGCAGTGATCTACTGTGTGTCCCGGCTGCCTGTGGTAGACGCAGTATTTGGAGGTATCAACATTGGGTGGCCACGCGGGCCTTTCTCTGGGTAGGGCGAGTTGGTTTGATGCCATGAGGGCATTAAAAATGTCTGCTAAGGTTTCCGGCAATGGTGGATAGTAGGCTCTCTTGGGACCGAGCGGCCTCCTTTGTTGCTGTTGGGGACCATAGTTCCCCGGGGGTGGAACTTGGTTGTACTGAAGTGGTGGTTGTTGTTGCTGAGGTTGTGGTTGTTGTTGCTGGGGTTGGCGTAATGGAGGCATATTATCCTGGGGTGGATTATTTTGGGGTGGAGGACGAAGAGGGAAAGGACCCGGTTGAAGGGGAAGTCGGGGCATTTGTGGAGGCCTTGGGTTGACTGCATAGTTGGCATTGTTGACCGCACTGACTTGCTCATTTGTCACGACCCCTTCTGTGGCTCCGCCCGGGACACCAGCGCCTGTCTTTCTGACCACTTTGGGTTTCGGCGACTCAAACATGTTCATGATGGGGGAGTCTTTTAGCTGGGTTTGGATGTACCGGGCCCTTTCATAGAGTTCCTCCATTGTAGTAAGTTTATTCATGGCCAGGACATGTCTGAACTGTGGGGTTGCATTAGACACAATCATCTTCACTTGTTCGAGCTCGGAGAGGGTATCCCTTATTCTTTCCGCCAGAGACCTCCATCTATCAGCATATCGGACAAAATCCTCGTCGGGTTTCATCTTTTCGGCCACTAGGTCGGTAATGGAGAGTGAGGGACCGACCCTATCCCTATATTTCTGCAAGAACCTTCTCTGGACTATTTCAAAATTCTCGGCCTCGCGGGGCTCCAGAGAATAGAACCACTCAAGCGCAGGACCATCCAATGATCTCCGAAAGAGGTATGCCAGGGACCTTTGATCATTTTGCCCATAGGAGGACTCATACATGAAGTCCTTGAGGTGAATGAAGGGGTTGCCGGTACCATTGTATCTGCGGTACGTGGGCATTTCGGAGGAAGGAAGATGAATGACGGGAAGGATTGGCAAAGCAACCTCCGGGGTGGCTTTCACGTCCACCATTCTTCTTAGATTTTGAAACTGCTCGTCCATGCGATTGAACCTATTGAGGAGCGATTGGGCGAGCTCCTCTGGAGGTGAAGGTGGCACTTGCCACTGGGGGAGAAACTGTCTCCCGGAGACTTGAGGGAGAAACCCCGAATGATAGGGTGCTGTCGGACCGCCGACAATTGGCCCTGGATGGAGCGGTGTGTGGGGAACAACGGGAGTTTGAGATTGTGACGGGAACTGGAATGAGGGTGGTTGTTGGCTCGCTTGTCCTTGAAGCGAGGGAGACTGGATGGCTTGCGCCAATGAGGGAGATGGAATGGCCTGCACGGACTCTTGGAGAAGTGAGATGACCGGAGTTTATTCCTGGGGCGTGGGGGAAACAGATTTCCCCTTTAGAATGGCCTGGAAGGTCCGGAGCTGTTCAGAGGTAAGCTCCGTGTTGGCGAGGACGCCCAGTAAAGAAGAGATATCCTGTGGTGGGGACGTGTCCCCGGCAATAACCTGCACATCATGCGAGGGGTCATGAGAAGGACCCGAGTCCATAGCATAGACTTGCGGGTCGGCTGACAAACCACGGCTAGGGTGGTTCTCCTCAAAAGACTCGTGAGACATGCTCACAGTTTTCTCAGAACGTAAAAACATACACTAGCAAGTAGGTAGCAGAGATTATCAAACAAGTGGATGCCTTTAAGCCCTTTTTTTTGTGTTTTGATTTTGATGATTTTTTGTATTTTTTAGCGACATCCGAAGTTCACACAAAATGGGGACCCTAGTTTGTTTTTGTTTCACCGCCGTGTCAGCTAGGGTCTCTCGTCTCACCACGAATGAAATGACTAACTCCGGGGAACTTCAATGGTACAACCAGCCCAGTGAACGAAGAGGAGATTCTTCGATGTCGGGGACTTACGGAGGTCCCAGTGTAGGAGATTCTAGTCCGTTGAGAGGAATTCCCAAACGGAGAGTCCTTCCTTCACCGGGAAAGGGTGATCCTCAAAAAAATGAAAAAAGGATAGAAAAGAGGAATGGATGTATGCAATGGAATGCTGACAGATATATAGAGTAAGAAAACAACAGAAATAATAGACATATAATAAACAAAGAACCAATCAAAACTGACGGTGCTGCCGTGAGCACAACGGGGGCGCGCGCGGGCGCGAAGGTGGAGAGGCACGGGTGGTGCCGAACTTACAAGGGTAGCCGAAAGGAAGCAGTAGAGGTCCCACCGTGATCGCCAATCTGTGAGCGACGTCACGCGGTTCGGGGAAGAGCGGAGGAGACGCGGAGCGCGCGCGGGCTCCTCTTTTTTTTGGTGTTTGTTTGCTGCAACACAGAAATAGGAGAAGAGAGAGAATGGGCCACCACGGGAGATTGCTCCGGCGGGGCGAGCGGGACAAGTGTGATATAGCAAGATATGGGGGTTAAACGGCCATAGCGGGAAGTGACTCGCCGCGGCCTCGGGGGGACGGGAGTGGTGCAGAAATTAAATAACAAGAATTGAAACGGCCATTGGGGAAGTGACTCGCCGCGGTCTCGGGAATATGAGCAGATAATAAGATGACAGAATATAAAGAGAATACAAAGAGCGGGAATTTAAACGGCCATTGGGGAAGTGACTCGCCGCGGCCTCGAGAACATAAACAGATAAGAATATAACGTATAAGAACGTGAATTTAAACGGCCATTGGGGAAGTGACTCGCCGCGGCCTCGAGAATATGAGCAGAATATAACAGAATATAAAGAGAATATAAGAACGGAAATTTAAACGGCCATTGGGGAAGTGACTCGCCGCGGCCTCGAGAACATGAATAGATAAGAATATAACATATAAGAACGGAAATTTAAACGGCCATTGGGGAAGTGACTCGCCGCGGCCTCGAAAACAAGATGTGATCGCCAGGGGCCGAAAGACCCCAAAATAAGAAAGTGATCGCGCCTACCTCAAGAGCGGGAGATGGCGGGTTGCTTCTTCCTCTCCCTCCGGCCGGCCGACGGAGAGGGCTTTCCTCGGCTACCCTTGCAAAACAACGACAAACAAATGACAAGTGGATTAGAAAGATGGAGGTGTAGTATTCAAATCCTTGCGATAAAAATAATGAAATGATGGCAAGACACACACCTGGTTGGTGTTATCTTTTAAACCCCTCTCGGACTCGAGTAGGAGGGAAATGAGATGATGGATGTAAGAAGTGTATAAGAAAAGGCGCCCTTATGAAGGGGGATAGGGGATGCAAGATGATGAATGCAAAAGAACTACGAAGAAAAGGAAAGAATTGGCTTGTTGGATGTGCCGATGGTGAAATCCGGCGGAGCTCTGGCAGCGTGGGGACGACGTGGAAGCGCGGTGGATGAAGACGACCTTCCTCTCGCGAGCGTGAGCACCCGAGAAGCCGGCAGAACCTCCACCTACAAAAGAACCCACAGGTTAGAAAATAACTCCGTAGCCTCTGGGCTCCGGCAGCCTATCGGATCACTTCGAAGCTCTCCTAGAACTGAGGGGTGGGCCTCTATTTATAGAGCTCCGGAGGGTGGAGGCGTCCAGGACCACTACAAGAAAAATCGCAGATAGCGACCGACATATTCGGTCGCTATTCAGTCGTAGATCGGTCGCAAATATACATTGCGACCGAACAGATACTATCTAGCGACCGAATATGTCGGTCGCTATATAATAGTCGCTATATAGCGACCGACATAATTCGGTCGCAGTATCAGTCGTTACCAGAGACCGATTATAATCGGTCGCCTGACCGGTCGCTAATAATTCGGTCGCCATTCAGTCTCTATTCGGTCGCTAAATTTGTTGTATTTTTAAAAATAAAATTAACCTATCGGATTGATTCGGTGGCCAGTCGGTCGCCAGTCGGTCGCCAAGTATAATTATTTAATAAAAGAAATATAACGTATAGTCGCTATTCGGTCGCAATTCAGTCTCCATGCGGTCGCTAATTTTGCATTATTTTTTTTTAAAAATTTATTTAAACTGATAAATAAATTACCTGATAAATAACAAATTCATAACATAAATATAAAATCAACTACACAGACAACAATATCGACAAATCTCAAATTCATCACATACAAACACCTGATAAATAACAATTTCATAAAACAATAATAAATCAACTACACGGATCACAATCTCCACGAACCTCAAATTACACACAATTAAAATAAAATCACAAATTAATCATACATCCATAATAATAAAATGACAACATACACAACTAAAATAAAATCACAAATCCTCCACATATGTCTCATCCTGGTCGTCGTCTCGTCCAACATCATCCTGGTCGTCGTCTCGTCCAACATCTCGCGACGGATGATCCTGTATATCATTTAAAAAAATTATAATCAAATCCTTAATAAAGAAATCAAGCATTAACAAGACTTAATAAAGAAATCAAGCATTAACAAGAGTATGCCAATAGTTTAAGCCAGCTCATTTTCATATATATAAATACACACACACAATATAAGTTCAAATTTCATCTTGTATTTTAAAAATGAAGTTTGAGCGCCGAGCTCAAACCGGGCATCCGATTTGGATTCCGTCAGTTCTGACAAGTCACTTTCATCTCCCCGGTCGTATTGGAATGATCGGCACGGCCATCCGACCGGTATTTCAGATTTTAGAACCAAATGCCCCGTCCTAACAGTTCATTTGAACTAAGTGTATTTTAAAAATGAAGTTTGAGCGCCGAGCTCAAACCGGGCATCCGATTTGGATTCCGTCAGTTCTGACAAGTCACTTTCATCTCCCCGGTCGTATTGGAATGACCGGCACGGCCATCCGACCGGTATTTCAGATTTTAGACCCCCGGACCCGTCCTAACAGTTCATTTGAACTAAGTGTATTTTAAAAATGAAGTTTGAGCGCCGAGCTCAAACCGGGCATCCGATTTGGATTCCGTCAGTTCTGACAAGTCACTTTCATCTCCCCGGTCGTATTGGAATGACCGGCACGGCCATCCGACCGGTATTTCAGATTTTAGACCCCCGGACCCGTCCTAACAGTTCATTTGAACTAAGTGTATTTTAAAAATGAAGTTTGAGCGCCGAGCTCAAACCGGGCATCCGATTTGGATTCCGTCAGTTCTGACAAGTCACTTTCATCTCCCCGGTCGTATTGGAATGACCGGCACGGCCATCCGACCGGTATTTCAGATTTTAGAACCAAATGCATAAGTTGCTGCTTCTCGCTGCCTCCATTCAGGTTTGTTAATGTTTTCTTCTATAAATGGCATAACAAGAGGCACAATGTCATCTCCCACGGTCCGTGCAACCAAACCCAAGCATGTTCCTCCAGCCATTTAAGAAGGATTAAAAGTAAAAAATAACAAATATATGAAGTGCATTTTAGTATAACAAAAGATCTATAAAACATCATCTCCAAACAAAGCCAAGTATGATGTTAAAGGAGGAAGTTAAAAGAGATGGTGACATCCGAACCTGAAATGGCCCCTCTTCATGCAAAAATAGAAGACCTTTTGCAGCACAGAGTGCCACCTTCATCCGGGTAGCCCAGTCAATGGAAGGCCCCTCAGATCTCCCATGAAGTAGTCGATCTAAGCTTCCATGATAAAGCCTCTCGTATACCAGCAATCGTTGATCAGAGCCCTCACGTGCATGAAAACCAAGCAATTTACATAGCAATGGATGCTGCAATGATGCAATCAGAAGTGCTTCATTCACAAAGTCCTTTATCCCCTGCAAGATGTGGCATGCATATTTTATCAGATTGCTGATGTTTAAAAAAGTTTCTCCCAGGATAGCTGGAGCAAATGGCCTTCAAGGAATACAAAAAACATGACCACAACTAATGGTTCACAAGAGAATGCATAGAAATTGAAAATTCTTGAAGCCCTAACTTCGCGAATGTACATTGTAAAAACATAATGATCAATAGTTATTGCTCTCTCCTGTCGAGCACCATTATTCTGAGGTAAAAACAGAAATAGGGGAGCATCAGCAAATAGGCGACTATCAGCCAGGAAGAAACTGAATATGTCTGGGATATTTATGGCAAAAAAGTGAGGAGGCTAAAGAACTTATGGAATCTCCTGGCCACATAAACAGACAATTCATGTAATGTTGACGTAACCTAAACCTATACAGTTGACATCACAAGGGAGCCACACAATGAAGAATGACCATAACATTGCATGATTCTATTTAGATTGGTCATCAAAAAGTGAATATAATACAACCAAGCCAAACATGCCCAGAAACATCTACGGGAAACCAATTACATCTAAGTTTCCAAAAGAAAAATCAGGTGCATCCCTAAGGTCTCTGAAGTACAAAATCAACATAGATATGTAGATGTAAATTGTTCAAGGAAAGAATGGTGGTACATTCTACCTGGTTAGATGGTAGAAGACGAGTGACAGTAGCTTCCAGTTTCTTTGAACCCAGGGTGTCATCACCAAATGAAGCTACGTAAACCATTGAGGAAAGGCCTTCTGACACACATCTATCAGAGGAGAAATTTTGACAAGCAGAAGCAACCTCTTCAAATGAGAAGTTTTTGAGTCCCCCTAATGGTGGAAGGGGCAGAGGGCCAGAAGGGAGAGCAGGATTGTTGGAATTATTTGCTTTGAAGCTTCCCATATTCTTTAATACGGCAGTACCCTTAGGCGACGGAAGTGGGAGAGGTTGAGGATTTGCAACTCGTTGATCCTTTGCCAACACTCCACGACTCTTGTATTCTTGTTCTTCAAATTCAACCGATGCAAGCTGATCTTGGTCAGCCACATGTAGGCTAGAAGGAGCAGATAACGCTCTAATTCTGCTGTTGCTGATTCGATTAGCCACTTGATTTGGTTTAGCTCTCGTCCTAAAACTTGGGGGAGCAGATTGGAGAGAACGTCCATGTGTCTCTGGCTCAGGGACTGTGGCCGGAGGCTTCTCCTTGACACTGCCATGCTTCCTGGAAACTTGGTTGGATTTCTTCTTTTTACTTTTCAAGACTGTAAAGCAACCCATATTTGGCTTGTCCCTTACTTTCTCTTACAGAAATTTTCCTGAAAGCAGAAACAATATCCCGAATTATAAGAAAGTCCTGTAGACAAATGCATGAGTTCAAAGAGGAAGGTGCAAACGTAAAAAAACTGAACACAATATGCAATGTTTATATCCACTAAACAGGACACAGCAACGATGGTGTATCAAACTCTACCATGTAAAAGAAGAAAAATAAATTTCTCATAAAACAATCAACCAATGAACTCATAAAAATTGTCAAAAAGAATACTCAGAAGACTGAATTTCATTGTAATGTTCAATGACAAGAATTGGAACGAGATGTACTGCTTTCTAAATAGAGAAAACCAAAAGAATGATTTCAAGAAAAGCAAACAGCGAAACTTCTTCTCATAAACACTAACATGTATTCAAGCACATATATGGTATAACCTAATAACTAGCCTAGTTTCACGAGCAAGAATTCCATGAAAATTAGGCATCGAGAAATTAACGAAGCATCTTACTGCTGTTATAAATATCTCCACATTTACTATACCTTTTGGTCTTGCTTTAAAGAACAGCCTGAATGATAAAAGTTCCTATACAGTGGTCCAAAATTATGAAGATGTCAAACGTTTATTGAAGCAATAGTTTTCAATAAGGAGACTATCTCCCCACCACACAAACCCAAACCCAAATATGGCTAAGGTAAGCTGCAAATATTAAGCAAAAAGTGCCATTTAAGAAGGATTAAAAGTAAAAAATAACAAATATATGAAGTGCATTTTAGTATAACCCAAGCATGTGGGACGGGAAGGGGAGGAAGGGAGGAGACCGTCGGAGGCAGAGGGGGAGGCGGAGTGGGACGGGAAGGGGAGGGGGATCAGAGGGGTCAGGCCGGAGGGGGAGGGGCATGGGGATGGGAAGGAGATCTGAGGGGGACGGGGGCGCAGGCCGCAGGGGGGAGGGGAGGGGAGCAAGCCGGCGACGGGGCCGCAGGGGGGAGGGGAGTAGGCCGGCGGGGGAGGGGAGCAGGCCGGTGACGGAGGGGGAAGGGAGAGAGAGAGAGAGAGAGAGAGAGAGAGAGAGAGAGAGAGAGAGAGAGAGGTACCTGCGGAGGGCGACGACGGCAGGGCGAGCGGCGACGGCGAATCGACGCGAGCGGCGCGGCGACGGGCTCCGGCGGAGGGGGGCTCGGGCGGGAGGCAGCACGGGGAGGGGGGCTCCGGCGGAGGAGGGGGGCTCGGGCGGGAGGGCTCGGGCGGAGGGGGGGCTCCGGCGGAGGGGGCTCGGGCGGGAGCGGGGAGGGGGGCTAGGGCGGAGAGGGGGCCGCAGGGGAAGGGGGCTCGGGAGGGGGGGCTCGGGCGGGAGGGCTCGGGCGGGCGGGGGTCGTAGTAGGAAGTATAACGGCATCAGCGACCGACTGGAGACCGCAGTTAATTCGGTCGCAATAATAGCGACCGATTAGCGACCGATATACATGCGGTCTCTGAAACGGTCTTTGTTATGCGACCGATTATTTCGGTCTCCGAATTGGTCTCTATTTGGGACCGACTAGCGACCGATTAAATCGGTCGCTAATTCGGTCGCTATAGCCACTTTTTCTTGTAGTGGACCCTGGACACCTCCATCAGGGCCGAATTAATATTTCATTCTATTTTTATATATATTTTTGGAATACTTTTGTGGAGGCGTCCAGGGCTCCGGACGTCTCAAACAGGTCCACCGAAAATCGACGACGGCCGCACGCGGTTTGGCATAACCCGTGGTTTTGTGAGCGGCGCCTCGTGATTCAGAAATGGGCGCGTCCAGTTGACTGGACGTCTCTATAATTAGATTTTTTCACACACGACAAACCGTCGTTCGGTGGGCGGTGCCCGTGAGAGAGTTGATGGAGGCATCCAGGGGCCTAGACGCCTCCAAAAATATATTATTTTTCCTTTTTCTTTTGTCTTTTATGCCAAGGCTGGCATTTTAATTTTTTATATTTATTTTTATGGAGACGTCCAGGGGCCTGGACGCCTCCATTAATATATATATTTTTTTTATTTTTTTTATGCCAACCGATATTTTACACACATTTTTTATTTTTGTTTTTATGGAGGCGTCCAGGGACCTGGACGCCTCCATTAATATATATATTTTTTATTTAGTTTTGGCCCTGAGAAAATAAATAAATAGAATTAAAAATATGGGGGTGTCCAGGGGCCTGGACGCCCCCATTAAGACCCACCCGGGTCCTCAAATCAGACGTCGGCGGCCGCCCGTCAGACACCCTTCCTAATTTCGGAACCTCCTGATGCGTCTGACTGGTGTTGACGCTGTCCGAATGCCGTGACGGGACGATTCCGAATGCCGAAAAAGGCAGAATAAAACCCAAGAAAAGGAAGCACTCGAGTGATTCGAAATGCGTAAGCCGTTGCGGGACGTTGTATAGTAATATGAGACTTTCTCAGGAGACGTCAAGAATGGCGTGTCTACAATAGTGTGTGTGTGTGTGTTCAGGGGATGTTCAGGGGAGACTGATTGTGTGTGTGTGTGTGTGACTGAGTGTGTGCTGTGATAGTATGTGTGTGTGTGTTCAGCTGGTGATAGTGTGTGTGTGTGTGTGTGTGTGTGTGTGTGTTCAGGGGATGTTCAGGGGAGACAGATTGTGTGTGTGTTCCGTAAATTGTATATATGCTATATACCAAGATAGATTGTTTTTATATCTATAAGATGTCTGTGTATCTGTTCTGCAAATTTTATATATGCTATATACCAAGATAGTGTGTCTGTGTTCTGCATATAATAGCATTTTTTTTGGGGGGGGGGGGTATGTGTGTCGACGGGTTGTGTGCGTGTGTCTGTATGTGCGTTCTGCATTTTTTGGGGGGATGGGTGAGTGTGTGTGCCGACAGACTGTGTGTGTGCGTGTGCGTGTGGGTGTGTGTGTGTGTGTGTGTGTGTGTGTGTGTGTGTGTGTGTGTGTGTGTGTGTGTGTGTGTGTGTGTGTGTTCAGGGGAGACAGATTGTGTGTGTGTGTGTGTGTGTGCAGTGATGTGTGTGTGTGTGTGTGTGTGTGTGTGTGTGTGTGTGTGTGTGTGTGTGTGTGTGTGTGTGTGTGTGTGTGTGTGTGTGTGTGTGTGTGTGTGTGTGTGTGTGTGTGTGTGTGTGTGTGTGTGTGTGTGTGTGTGTGTGTGTGTGTGTGTGTGTGTGTGTGTGTGTGTGTGTGTTCTACCAGATTTTTTTTGGGGGGGGGTGTATGTGTACTGACAGATTGTGTGTGTGTGTATTCAATGGAGATATATTGTGTGTGAATTACTCCTTCCCACTATTCTGTATTCCCATTATTCAATGTCGGTATTATACTACTTCTTATTGTCAAACTATCATTGGTCCTATCAGATATGCTTGAGGCAATGATGATGGTTGGATGGGCTTACGGCAACCCCCAACTAATGTGATAGAACATGATCCATGTGATTACATTATCTCATGTTATTATGTGCCTAATCTCCTTACTCTTATCAAGTTCATATACTTTACACTCAATGGTATAATTTGTGATTATATCATAGACATCTTTCAGGAAAAGAGTTCGAATCGAAGGACATTAGAAATGTCTAACATATCTACAACAGGAGGACAGATTGCAGAACATGTACTGGTGGAAGATTTAAGAAGAACAATCGAGATGGAGAAATTTTCAGCCGATCGAAATATGAAGCTTTGTGACATGTTGTTGGTAAAATTTGATCAATTGAAATTATGTAATAAAAAGTTATATGAATTTTTTAAAAATTATTATCATTTGTGAGGATACATAAACATGAAACTCTTTTTTGTAAAATTTACTTTTTTGTAAACTTTATTGGCAACACTTCTCATTGTTATTATTATCATTTCCATAAATGTTCAAAATTTTACACTCATTCATGTTGTCGATTATTGTTATTGAAAAGTTGGTGTTTTTGTTTGTGCATAGGCATTGAGTTATTAGCGTTAATAACAAATTCGATTGGAAAATTTTAAGTATGAATTGTTTTATTACTTGGGATGATTGCTCGTGGTGAAGGATAAATAATAAGAGATTGTAAGTTTTATTGGTAATGATTTTAATTAAAAAATAAATAATTGATTGTTACTAAAAAATTTATTACTATTAATTTTTAGCATCTCGAGACATAAATTGATAATAAAGAATTTCAAAGTAGAAAAGTTAGTTGCAAGTTTCATTGACATTAATTATTATTAAAGAAAACTTATTACCGTTAACGATGATAGGATAAAATTATAAATTTAACAATACTAATAATCAAGAGTAAGATTCATAATAATAATAGCAAATCACATAGTAATATTATTTAATAAGAAGGGAATACTGTTAAAATAATAATATCATTGGCATTAATTATTATTTCAAATCAAAGAAAATGTCTTAAGTAATAGTTTCATTTGTGCTAATCATAATAAATAAAAAATTAATTCATAAATATTTTTATTAATAAAAATTCAAATCATCAATTAAATTTAATTTACTTTGTCATTAGTGATAATCATAATTGTTAATATTAATATAGTATAAGTTGAAGATTTGAAAATTTTATTTAAATCATCCTAATCTCAACCAAATAAAGAATAGCATTATGTCTTTTAACTCAGGGTAATAAGGGTAAAATTATCTATTTCTGTCACTTGATCTCATTTCTATCCCTATATTTTATCAAACGAATAATATGAATACTGGCATATTTATTCTCTCGTATACCAAATGTATATGAGAATAAGAAAATAAATAAATTAACTTAAGATGACTTACGCATATTCTCGTCGCAATCTAGTCTGATATCAAACATGACTCTAGAGATCGCGGAGGAGAATCCATTTGTGTACGATTCTTGTGAGGATGTGTCTAAAGACGGTACACCTAAATGACTCGCGACTCCAATATCTATCACTATTTCTTCTCCACGTTTCTAAGAATTTCACGACCCTGTAAAGATAATGAATTATTTTTACTACTGTAAATTTTATCATTTATCGTTCAATTTCGAACGTCGGCAACGATATTCGAGCGCATAAGTTTTCGTGGTTTTCGCTAGCTGCATCTTTGATCGAAATCTTAATTACGGGAGTCGTATTGGACATGGGGGGGGGGGGGGGGAGCTCGCCGCCACCGTTCGCGACGTGTGTGACGTCAACACCAACTAGGAGGGGTGATCTACGCCGACGACGCGCCCGCTCAGGCCCCTATCTTTGGAGGTCGCCCCTGCCGTCCTCCACCTACGTTCCACCCAGACCCCGTACGTGGAATATGACGAGGGTATGGATGTAGGGGGCCGGAGAGGGGGGGAGGAGCGAGGCAGGCACCGAGCTGGGGAAGGGGAGATCCGGCGCCAGCGATCCAACGTGTCGTGCGTGGCATTGGGGGGGGGGCGGGGGGGCTATCGAGGTCCCAATGTGAAAGGTCCCACTTTCACATTGGATACCAAGGGGATGGACGGTGGTGGCTCGTTCCCATGTCCCACATGCATGGTAGGTGCGCAATTAACCTAAGTAGAAGATAAAATACATCTGGGCCATGTCCGCATGCTGAAAGCGATCCGCACAATAAGTCGGCTATTAAATTATTTTCCAATTGTAAATTGTCTGATAAGAAGCTCCCTTACGATCATGATTTGACGTTGTTGTCCTCCGGGTCTTTAATATTGTTACCTGGCCGCATTTGATCATCGTGGGTCCCACGAACGTCCATGTCAGCCAGATTTTGAGATATCATGGCCATTCCCCTGTCTCCACCTGCGTAATATGTAACCGGACGGGCGAGCGAGCGAGCGAGAGAGAGAGAGCGCACCATTACCAGTCCTTCGTGTCCACCTGCGTAATATGTAACCGGACAAGGAACGCGGAGAGAGAGAGAGAGGTAATAATATATTATATGGAACATCATTAACTTACAGGTCTTCTAATCGGAATAACAGGATAACACGTATCATTCTGCTACCAAAAAAAAAAAGGATAACCCGTATTATACTACCTTGGAGGCGTGTAACCCGTGCGCCGGCCGAACATTGGACCGCTTTCGTTTTGGTCACGTAAAAGAGGGGGAAAAAAACCTGTAAACTGCCGTCTTAAAAGACCTACGGGCCTAACCCCGTCAACTCATCAGCCTAACAGACGTGACGCTGGACACGGATTACCTAGCTAACAGCCGTGGGTGGTGGTTTCGCATTTTAACCGGGTTAATTTTTAATTATTATTATTGTTGCCGTTGCAATGTGTAGCAACGTCGGAGCATGATTTGCTGTCTAGATCGACCCGTAAGTCTCGAGCTGAGACGGATCAGATCGATCTCGACTCGGTCCGTCTCGATTCATTCCATTCCATGTTAAAATAAAAAAAAGTTACATATATATATAATATATAAAATAATAGAATAAAATAAAAAAGACACTATATAATATAATATAATATAATATTAAATTAATGAAGTGATTCGGTGACGACTTATGACCCGGACTTGTCTCGCCCACAGTCTGGGTCGTGCGAGTCAGAACGACCCGCACCGAGTCGACAAACCCTCAACCGGAGAGCTGATATACTGCTACTATATATTCCAGTTTTCTCTATTAATTGTCACTCTACCTTCTATATATTCCATGTTTACGGACGTACTCTCCCTTCATTTTGTTTTAACATTCGCTCATCTTTTATTGGCATTGTGAAAAACTAATTCGTAAGAAAATATAAAGGAAATTGATATTAAACCAGATGAGAAATTAAGACGGAGTACCAGGACATTACATGCGGCAGTTGTAAAAGTGAGTGGATGATCAGTAAACATTAATCTCAATCAGTTTTCTCTGGATCGAGTGCTCGATCGGGTGCTAATTAACTATCTGGAAGAATGTTAATTATTGCACAAACAGTAACAGCTGAACTATTTAGTCGGCAAGAACCACGTGAATTGGGCACCCGGCTTTGTCGATCCAGGCGTTAATAATGAGAGCTGCATGCGACGACGCCTGACAGAGAAGCGAGCCTACCGGATTGTCTGCTTCCTTCTTCTTGTTCTCCATCGTCCTCCTCCGACCACCCTCGTGCGCTCTTGTACGACTCGAGGTGGACGGTGCGATGACATCGTGGGATCTTCTATGCACTTTTTATTAATAATATATAGCTACGTCAATATGGATGGATGTGTCGTCTCGATCATCTTTTTATATATACATATATATTTATACTATGATATTAAAAATAATAATAAGTGAACAAAGTATCATGTATAATATGAGGTCCTGTCATCAGTCCTTGCACTAATTCAGATTCTTGCGAACACCAAAATTATAAGTACACAAAATATTTCATTCTGCCCGACATCCTTTTAGATACCAAGCTCCCCTCACCGACCGCAAACCTTGGCACTGTCCGGAGATTCCGGGCCCTCTTTCCATCCATGCATCCTTTCCGCGAGGACAACCGTTTGAAATAATGCCATGGATTACCAGCCTTGATAATTGCGAAAGGGAATTTGATTAATCTCGTGTTCGACTTGTCGCTCTAAAAGAAAAATTACATATATACGTTAATAATCTTCAACTTTTGCATATAAACACCCGTCTCATATCGCTTGTTAAATATCTCTAGATACATCCAAGTAGTTGAACTCACATATTATGTGGTACTTACATCCTTAAGTTTGAAGAAATATTACTACAAAAACTGTTAATAGATGTAAGAGTCTAAAAATATCATTAAGACTGTTCGTGATTAGGGCTGTCAATGGATCGGGACGGCCCGACAGGCCCGTGGGCCTGGCCCGATTTCCGGATAGACCGCAAGGTCTCTTTCGACCCGCGGATTTTTAGTCGGGCCTAAAAGTCCGGCCCGACTAGACCCGTGGGCCGGGCTCGGGCTTTGAGTTCGGCCCGCGGACCGGCCTGACCCGTTCTCTTTTTTTATTCTCACACTACAAGAAAAGGCGCGATTACAGACGAAAATTTATGACGGATATTTGTGACGGAAATTTTATCCTGAAATTTGTGACGGATTAATTTCCGTCTGAAATACTGTCTGAAATATGTAATTACACACGAAATTTCAGACAATATTTCACACAGAAAATATTACGTGTGAAATTTCACACGGAATTTGTGACGGATTATTAAACTGTTCGAAATTTGTGACCAAGAATATGTGACGGCCGACTCCGTTTGAAATCCGTTACAAAGGTGTTTTGTGATGGATTTTCAGACAGATTTTAGACGGATATGGCCGTCTGAAATCCCGCTTTTTCTTGTAGTGTCACTTCATATTTTAAAAACTATTTAGTTAAAATTATATTATTTTACGTAATTAAAAATTTTAAAACTCTCTTTTCACACAAATTATGTAATTAATAGTAAAATTTTAATTAATTTAGTGAGATTATAAGTTTTATATTATTAAATCTATTATTTTTTATTATTTTATTTAAGTTGTCGGACCGGGCCGGGCCTTAGTCGGGCTTTGTATTTTTAACATAATGTCGGGCCCGACCCGGCCCGGCCCGACATATATAAGTCGGGCCCGGGCCGGGCTCGAGCCTCAATCTTGATAAGTTGGGCCCGGGCCGGGCCGACCTAAGCCCGACTCGGGCCCGACCCATTGACAGCCCTATTCGTGATAATGGCCAACGAAATCGACGAGGCAAAACTGAGATCGCGGATCTCATGGATGTGAAATAGAAAACGCATGAATGGGAATCTTGAATCTGAGCCGGTGGAGCGGAAATCACTCAGAAATTGTTCACACATCTAAAATGGAAGCAAAGATCGTGCGTGAATGGACAACCATTAATCAACATAGGGACAGTTACAGGACGGAGGAGATGGGAGGGTGAAACCCCTATAAAAGGAGATGGGTTGCTCCCATCGAAATATATATCAGAACATCGGCCCACATTGCGAGAGTCTCGAAACCACAATCCACTTACCTTTTTCCGCAATCCTATAGTGGTATTAGAGTTCAAACATGTAATATCCCGGACCTTTCGGATCCTTCTTCGTGGGTCCCGGATCTGGTTTTCGGAGTGTCCGGCTCCGTTGTGTCCGAAATTTTGTTTCGGACATCTTTCGTGTTCGGATCGACGCGATCCGGAGTCGTTTCGGAGGCCCGGAGGCGTTCCGTGGCTTTTCCGCATGTGTTTTCCGATTCCCGGCGTGTGTTTCGGCTTTTCCTTCGGACGCTCGCTGTGGGTTAACTGGGCCGTTCACCCGGGCACGAGTGGTACCGTTGCGATCGGTGCGTTCCGAGGATTCCAGAAATGTATTTTTCTATTTTTCGGTATTTTTCCGAAAATTCGGATTTTCTATAAAGCCCTAATTCTTTTTCTTTTTCTTTTCTCCTTTCTCTTTCTTCTTCTTCCTCTTCCTCCGTTTCTTCCCACCGTGAGCCCCCCTCTCTCTCCCTCTCTCCCATTCGGACGCGGCGAACCCCTCTCCGGCTACGGACGGCGGCGGGGCGACGGCGCGGACGCGTGGGCGACGGTGAGGCGATCTCGTGGGCGTGCGGCGAGCGTGGGAAGCGTGGGGAGTTCGTGAAGCTTCGAGCATTCTTCGTGATTCGTGATCGATCCGGCGGAGCATTCGCTCCATCGAGGTAGGGTGACGTTCCTTAGTCTCATGCCGTTCTTTTCCGTGATTTATAGGCCGCGGGGAGGCCGAGAGGGGATCATTTGAGCGTTTTTGGGTTTTTCCATGATTTGGGGAGAGCTCGCCCGATCTATGGATTCAATGCATGGATTCGTGTTTTGAGGGCCTAGAATCATGCTAGGGGTCCCCAGGGGTCTTCCCCTTTATTTTCCCCCTCTCCTATGGAGGTATGGGGGCGTGGTTAGAATTTTTGGGCGTTCTTACCGTTTTCGGCCGCGGACTGAGAACGCGCTATACTCCAGTAGCGCGTTCTTGGAGGTCGCGCCGCCCCGACCGAGCGCGTTCATCGGAGAAGATGAACAGGAGGCGGTTCCTGTCGCGCTATGGGGTCATAGCGCGATGGTCCTTGTCGCGCTAGGGTTCCCTAGCGCGATGGTCCCTGTCGCGCTGGGTATCCCTAGCGCGATCAGGTCGTTGTTGGGTGTCCCTAGCGCGATCTTGCCTGTTGTTGGGTGTTTCTCTTGGGCCGTGTGTGCGCCCCGGGCACCCCGTGGAGTTCCGTGACCGTGTCTTTGGGGTCCGGAAGTCCCGTTTGCCTCGGTTAGGCGTTTGACCGTGGGCAATGCGTCTGTTTCTTTTCCGACCGTGGTCACCGTGCGACGGGGCTGGTGCGTGGGGTGATTCCCACACGTTGTCGGATTCGGACGTCGTTTTCCGTTGACTCGAGAGTCTACTCCTTCAGTGACCCTCCACTAGTCGTAGCCTACTAGTACGCGGGTGCTAGTCGCACCAGGGAGTGGTGTACGGGCCGACCTTTCGAGACGGTTTGTGGACCGGTTACCGTTGGGCCCCACGTCTTGCAGCCAGAGTCCGGCTGAGGGGAAAACCGGTCAGAGGGCCAGACCTGGGACGCGTGGTCTGTGTGTGCACACGTGGTTGGGGGCGGTTGGACCCACGTCGACGGGCGTGACCCCAGCTAGTCACTTGTTTGTGGTTACTTGTACGGTGTTCGCGCCTCGGGTAGGACCTACCACGTCAGGCGGTTCACCTGCGGTGCGGTGTAAGACGTCAGGGGACGCTACCGGCTGTGCTTCTAGTGGGTGGTACTCCTGTCGAGTACGGAGTGTCAGACTGTCAGTCGTGTGTTTCCGACCTTCGGGTTTTGACGGTTCGACCGTTGAGTTTCGGTCTTCTCGTACCGTGGCACGTGTGTCGGTTTGCGTGCCGTAGGGTCTAGTTCTGTAGAGTACAGGGCTTTCCTTTCCGAGGTACTTTCCTACCGCTAGAGTAGTGGTTTCTCGTTTTTCGAGGTAGGGTTCGAGTGATCCCTACTGAGTCTTGTTCTGAGACTCATTCCCTGCGTGTTTTCACCGTGTTTCAGGTGAGGCGCCACCTTCGGGGAGCGCGTCAGGAGCGCAGCGTGGTGCGGGTGCCCAGAGGTAGTGCCAGAGGTCAGAGCCGGGGGATGCCCCGTGTAGCTGTACTTTTCGTTCTTGTCACTGTACTAGTCGTGGACTACTGTTGCTGTTGTTGTTATTTTATTGTGGACCATGTAAAATGTTAATTTATTTCCTGCTTAATATTATAACTGTTTAATTTCTGCAATTATTTGTGATACTTGTGTAGTTTCCACACCATCCTTTTAACCCTTCCGAGTCTTCGGACTCGTGGGTGGCGGTACGAGTCTCGGGTTATCGGGCCTTCCCGGTAATCGGATTCTCGGGTCGTTACAGCTGGTATCAGAGCGCGGTTGTGGAATTACATGAGAATCATAGGTAATTGTAGTGGTCCACTAGTCCACAGCGATGATGTACAGATGACGCTGGCATTGGGCACCGTGTGTTTATTTTGACATTGCCGTTTCCGTGTTTTTCTGTCTTGTGCTTCAGGAGCGAGTATGGCGCCGAGGAGAAGTTCTCGCTCTCAGCAGGGGCAGTCGGCTGGAGGTCAGGAGATCCAGCAGGGGGTCCAGAGGGACCAGGAGGAGCATAGCAGAGTTCCGGGAGCTACCGAGGCCGCGGATGCTGCGAGGGCTCCGGGGGCCGAGGATTTCTTCCGTGGCATGTACCATCTCATGTCTCAGCAGTTTGGCGGAGAGGCTGTTGAGGGCTCGTTTGCTAGGGGTGGGCCAGGCCGAGCAGTGAGGGACTTCATGCAGTTCCATCCACCTTACTTTAGCGGCCAGGCAGACCCTGATGCGGCTCGTGATTGGCTCGATGAGATGGAGCGGGTGTTCAGTTCTGCGAAGAGTACTGCCGAGGACAGAGTGGTGTTGGCCTACAACCAGTTGCAGGGTACGGCTCGGAGGTGGTGGTCTTCCGAGTGGAAGACGTCCTTTCAGCTTCGTCCACTTGAGCAGGTCGAGTGGGATGACTTTGTCAGTGCTTTCGAGCGTACGTACTGTCCAGATGTTGTTGCTACGCAGCGGATGCGGGAGTTTCTGGAGCTGGTGCAGGGTGACATGTCCGTGTTGCAGTATAGGGCCCGATTTGTCGAGCTGGGTCGGTATGCACCTCATATCATGGAGCATGAGAGGGTGAGGACCACGCAGTTTGTGCAGGGCTTGAGGTTGGAGCTGAGGCACCATTTGATCGCGAATGGAACCACTGATCTAGAGACGGCGTCTCGTGTTGCGATTTCCTTGGAGATGGATATGCAGAGGACTCGAGGACCGATCAGCCAGGGGCAGTCTGTGTCAGGTCGCAGCCAGCAGTCGGCTACCCAGCAGCAGGGTTCCTTCCAACATGCGATGAGTGGTTCAGGAGTGCCGGCACATGCAGCTTCGGTGACAGGATCTGCGTCCTTCGGCTCGAAGGTCAAGAAGTTCTTCAAGAAGGGGTTCGGCAAGAAGAAGTCCAGAGATCAGGGGCAGGCTTCATCGGGCAGTGTACAGCAGCCGATTCCTTTGCAGCGTCAGGGATCAGTGGGTGGATCGCGAGGACCTTGTCCACGGTGTGGTGGGACCCACCCAGGCAGGCAGTGCACGGCGCCGATTATCTGTTTTCGGTGTGACCAGCCAGGGCACATGGCGCGTGACTGTCCTCAGAGGCCGCCGCAGCAGCAGGTTCCCCAGCAGCAGCAGCAGCAGGGACAGTATCCGCCACTACCCAGGTCAGCTAGCGTGGGAGGCAGGCAGAGGGCTCGTGGCCAGATCACGCACTTGACCAGGGCAGAGGCAGTGGCGTCGCAGCTCGTGGAAGGTACCGTTCAGATTTTGGGTTGTGCGGCTCGGGTTTTATTTGATTCTGGCGCGTCTCATTCGTTTATTTCGGAGGATTTCGCGTCGAGCGTCGAGGAGCCGGTGACCCAGTTGTCCTGTGATTTGGCAGTGGAGTTGCCTTCGGGTGATTTTATGGTCACTCCGTATTGCTTCGACCAGGTTCCGGTGTGGATCGATGGGCGGAGTATGCCAGGCAGGTTGTATGCGTTGCAGCTTCGGGATTACGACGTGATTCTAGGCATGGATTGGCTCGAGACTCATGGAGCGGTGGTGGATTGTGGGATGAAGAGGGTCTACTTCCAGCATCCGAGCAAGCGGACCTTCTATTTCCAAGGTATCCGTTCCGCCTCTTCTCGATTTCTTATCTCTGCTATTCGAGCCCGTCGGTTGCTTGATTCCGGTTGTCAGGGTTTTCTCGCGTCCGTGGTTGTGTCTGACCGGATGGAGCCGAATGTCGAGGACATTGCGGTGGTGCGCGAGTTTCCCGATGTTTTTCCTGAGGAGTTGCCTGGATTACCTCCCCAGCGGGAGATCGATTTCGTGATCGAGGTTGTACCTGGTACGGGACCTTTGGCGAAGGCTCCCTACCGTATGGCCCCCGCTGAGTTGAGGGAGCTGAGGGCGCAGTTGCAGGAACTGCTGGCCAAGGGGTATATTCGTCCGAGCTTTTCCCCTTGGGGTGCGCCCGTGTTGTTTGTGAAGAAGAAGGACGGTAGTCTGCGGTTGTGCATTGACTATCGGCAGCTGAATGACGTGACCATTAAGAACAAGTATCCGTTGCCGCGGATTGATGATTTGTTCGACCAACTTCAGTCTGCGCGAGTGTTCTCGCGGATTGATTTGCGGTCCGGTTACTATCAGCTGAGAATTCGCGAGTCCGATGTGGAGAAGACTGCGTTCAGTACGAGGTACGGGCATTATGAGTTCTTGGTGATGCCGTTTGGGCTCACCAATGCCCCAGCAGCCTTCATGGACTTGATGCAGAGGGTGTTTCATCCGTATTTGGACCAGTTCGTGGTCATCTTCGTGGATGACATCCTTGTTTATTCGCGGTCTGCTGAGGAGCATGCGTACCATTTGGGTGTGGTGCTGCAGACGTTGCGAGATCACCAGTTGTATGCGAAGCTCAGCAAGTGCGAGTTTTGGCTCAGCGAGGTGCACTTTCTGGGGCACGTGATTTCTGGTGATGGCATTTCCGTGGATCCCGCCAAGGTCGAGGCTGTGATGCAATGGCCGAGGCCGAGGTCGGTGACGGAGATCCGGAGTTTCTTGGGGCTTGCGGGGTATTATCGTCGGTTTATCCAGGATTTTTCTCGCATTGCGACCCCGATGACTAGGCTCACGCGGAAGGATGTGCCTTTCGTTTGGTCCGAGGAGTGTGAGCAGAGCTTCAGTGAACTGAAGAGGTTGCTCACCTCGGCTCCGGTGTTGGTTTTGCCTTCTGGATCGGGAGGTTTTGTGGTGTGTACAGATGCTTCCGGCGTTGGATTGGGTGCTGTTCTGATGCAGCATGGTAGAGTGGTGGCTTATGCATCTCGGCAGCTAAAGCCCCATGAGGAGAACTACCCTACCCATGATCTTGAGTTGGCAGCAGTGATCTTCGCGCTGAAGATCTGGAGGCATTATCTGTACGGTGAGAAGTTCGAGGTGTTCACTGACCATCAGAGTTTGAGGTATGTGTTCTCGCAGAGAGATCTGAACCTCAGACAGAGGCGTTGGATGGAGTTCATGAAGGACTATGACTTCACCCTGTCTTATCAGCCGGGCAGGATGAATGTCGTCGCCGATGCCTTGAGTAGGAAGGTTGCGGTCAGTACCTTGATGTTGAGGAAGTGGAGGCTCTGGGAACAAGTGCCCGAGGTATCTTTCAGGCTCAAGATTCCCCAGGAGCCAGGGTTGGCAGTGCTTGCGAGTCTGACTGTCACTCCTGCTATCCGTCGTCAGGTGACAGAGGCTCAGCATGCGGACCCTGAGTTGCCCCGGATTCTGGCTATGGCTGACGTAGAGCTCGGCGAGGACGGTGCTGCGAGGTTTCGTGGCAGGCTGTACGTCCCGGCCGAGGAGCAGGTTCGTCGTGCGGTGTTACGCGAGGCTCATGGGAGCAGGTACACTGTACACCCGGGTGCGACGAAGATGTATCGGAACTTGCGGAGGCAGTTCTGGTGGCCTGGCATGAAGAGAGATGTTGCCGAATTTGTGGCCAGGTGCCTGATCTGTCAGCAGGTGAAGGCGGAGCATCAGCGACCAGGAGGTACTCTCCAGCCTTTGGATGTTCCTGCTTGGAAGTGGGACCATGTGACCACGGATTTTGTGGTGGGGTTGCCGAGGACCCCGAGTGGGCAGGACAGTATTTGGTTGCTGGTGGATCGGCTGACGAAGGTGACTCGATTGTTACCGGTCAAGGTCAGCTGGAGCGTGTCCAGGTTGGCTCGTCTGTATGTGGAGCGGATCGTGCCGTTGCATGGGGTTCCCATTTCGATCGTGTCGGATCGAGATCCGCGCTTCACTTCTGGATTCTGGAGGGGTTTCCAGCGAGCTCTTGGCACGGAGTTGGCATTTAGCTCGGCGTATCATCCACAGTCAGATGGTCAGTCTGAGAGGACCATTCAGACTTTGGAGGACATGCTGAGATCCTGCTGCCTGGAGTGGCAGGGGAGTTGGATTCATCACCTACCGTTGGTGGAGTTTGCCTATAACAACAGCTATCATTCGAGCATCGGCATGGCTCCCTATGAGGCTCTGTATGGGCGTCCTTGTCGGACTCCACTTGATTGGTTTGAGGTGGGTGAGCGTGTTTTGACGGGACCGGAATTGGTGCAGCAATGTGTGGAGGTTGTGCACCTGGTTCGTCAGAACATGTTGGCGGCCCAGAGTCGGCAGAAGAGCTATGCTGACCGTAGGAGGCAGCCCCTTGAGTTCGCCGTGGGCGATCGTGTGTTCTTGAGAGTTTCTCCGATGAAGGGGGTGATGCGTTTTGGACGGCGTGGGAAGCTGAGTCCCCGCTATATTGGTCCTTTCGCGATTGTGGAGCGCATCGGTGAGGTTGCTTACCGGTTGCAGTTACCTCCTGAGTTGGCGTCGGTACATGACGTGTTCCACGTCTCGATGTTGCGGAAGTATATGCCCGATGACTCTCATGTGCTCGAGTTTTCCGTTTGGCCTGAGGTGACTCCAGATCTTTCTCTCCCAGAGTTTCCGATCCGCGTGGAGGATAGGCGAGAGCAGCGCCTGCGGAACAAGGTCATTCCCTTGGTAAAGGTCGTGTGGCAGCGACACTCTGGTGGTGAGGCTTCGTGGGAACGTGAGGACGAGATGCGTCAGCAGTTCCCGTATCTGTTTGAGTGAGTCTTCCTCTTCTTTCCCCGTTGGTTGTTCTCAATTTCGAGGACGAAATTCCTTAAGGGGGGAGGGCTGTAATATCCCGGACCTTTCGGATCCTTCTTCGTGGGTCCCGGATCTGGTTTTCGGAGTGTCCGGCTCCGTTGTGTCCGAAATTTCGTTTCGGACATCTTTCGTGTTCGGATCGGCGCGATCCGGAGTCGTTTCGGAGGCCCGGAGGCGTTCCGCGGCTTTTCCGCGTGTGTTTTCCGATTCCCGGCGTGTGTTTCGGCTTTTCCTTCGGACGCTCGCTGCGGGTTAACTGGGCCGTTCACCCGGGCACGAGTGGTACCGTTGCGATCGGTGCGTTCCGAGGATTCCAGAAATGTATTTTTCTATTTTTCGGTATTTTTCCGAAAATTCGGATTTTCTATAAAGCCCTAATTCTTTTTCTTTTTCTTTTCTCCTTTCTCTTTCTTCTTCTTCCTCTTCCTCCGTTTCTTCCCACCGTGAGCCCCCCTCTCTCTCCCTCTCTCCCATTCGGACGCGGCGAACCCCTCTCCGGCTACGGACGGCGGCGGGGCGACGGCGCGGACGCGTGGGCGACGGTGAGGCGATCTCGTGGGCGTGCGGCGAGCGTGGGAAGCGTGGGGAGTTCGTGAAGCTTCGAGCATTCTTCGTGATTCGTGATCGATCCGGCGGAGCATTCGCTCCATCGAGGTAGGGTGACGTTCCTTAGTCTCATGCCGTTCTTTTCCGTGATTTATAGGCCGCGGGGAGGCCGAGAGGGGATCATTTGAGCGTTTTTGGGTTTTTCCATGATTTGGGGAGAGCTCGCCCGATCTATGGATTCAATGCATGGATTCGTGTTTTGAGGGCCTAGAATCATGCTAGGGGTCCCCAGGGGTCTTCCCCTTTATTTTCCCCCTCTCCTATGGAGGTATGGGGGCGTGGTTAGAATTTTTGGGCGTTCTTACCGTTTTCGGCCGCGGACTGAGAACGCGCTATACTCCAGTAGCGCGTTCTTGGAGGTCGCGCCGCCCCGACCGAGCGCGTTCATCGGAGAAGATGAACAGGAGGCGGTTCCTGTCGCGCTATGGGGTCATAGCGCGATGGTCCTTGTCGCGCTAGGGTTCCCTAGCGCGATGGTCCCTGTCGCGCTGGGTATCCCTAGCGCGATCAGGTCGTTGTTGGGTGTCCCTAGCGCGATCTTGCCTGTTGTTGGGTGTTTCTCTTGGGCCGTGTGTGCGCCCCGGGCACCCCGTGGAGTTCCGTGACCGTGTCTTTGGGGTCCGGAAGTCCCGTTTGCCTCGGTTAGGCGTTTGACCGTGGGCAATGCGTCTGTTTCTTTTCCGACCGTGGTCACCGTGCGACGGGGCTGGTGCGTGGGGTGATTCCCACACGTTGTCGGATTCGGACGTCGTTTTCCGTTGACTCGAGAGTCTACTCCTTCAGTGACCCTCCACTAGTCGTAGCCTACTAGTACGCGGGTGCTAGTCGCACCAGGGAGTGGTGTACGGGCCGACCTTTCGAGACGGTTTGTGGACCGGTTACCGTTGGGCCCCACGTCTTGCAGCCAGAGTCCGGCTGAGGGGAAAACCGGTCAGAGGGCCAGACCTGGGACGCGTGGTCTGTGTGTGCACACGTGGTTGGGGGCGGTTGGACCCACGTCGACGGGCGTGACCCCAGCTAGTCACTTGTTTGTGGTTACTTGTACGGTGTTCGCGCCTCGGGTAGGACCTACCACGTCAGGCGGTTCACCTGCGGTGCGGTGTAAGACGTCAGGGGACGCTACCGGCTGTGCTTCTAGTGGGTGGTACTCCTGTCGAGTACGGAGTGTCAGACTGTCAGTCGTGTGTTTCCGACCTTCGGGTTTTGACGGTTCGACCGTTGAGTTTCGGTCTTCTCGTACCGTGGCACGTGTGTCGGTTTGCGTGCCGTAGGGTCTAGTTCTGTAGAGTACAGGGCTTTCCTTTCCGAGGTACTTTCCTACCGCTAGAGTAGTGGTTTCTCATTTTTCGAGGTAGGGTTCGAGTGATCCCTACTGAGTCTTGTTCTGAGACTCATTCCCTGCGTGTTTTCACCGTGTTTCAGGTGAGGCGCCACCTTCGGGGAGCGCGTCAGGAGCGCAGCGTGGTGCGGGTGCCCAGAGGTAGTGCCAGAGGTCAGAGCCGGGGGATGCCCCGTGTAGCTGTACTTTTCGTTCTTGTCACTGTACTAGTCGTGGACTACTGTTGCTGTTGTTGTTATTTTATTGTGGACCATGTAAAATGTTAATTTATTTCCTGCTTAATATTATAACTGTTTAATTTCTGCAATTATTTGTGATACTTGTGTAGTTTCCACACCATCCTTTTAACCCTTCCGAGTCTTTGGACTCGTGGGTGGACGAGTCTCGGGTTATCGGGCCTTCCCGGTAATCGGATTCTCGGGTCGTTACAAAACAACCCCTCCCTGCCGCGTTGATCTGCCCACTGTTGATGGCCCCCTGTCTTCTCAACCACCCCCTTTGGTATCATCATGATCGCGCGCCACAACTAGCCCTACATTCTACCTTCATCGCCACATTACTGAGCGCCGCCACCGCGTTCCCCCATCGTCTTGCTGTGCTCCCCATGGCTACGTTGCAACCTTGCCACCAGAGCAGGGTCACCACCATCGCACGCTACTGCAGCACCCCGCCCGTCACCACCCTTCTGCCGCCACCGTTCTCTACCGCAAACACACTGCCACCCCATTGTAGTGCTACTTGCCTCACTCTGCTGAGACTTCCCCTTGCGCAGCTACCGAAGTAGGAGGCCAAAACCGCTTGAGAAAAGAAAGAACCCTAAAGGGAACCCATTCGGGGCAATTGTAAAAATTAAAGGGGGAAAAACTTTTGTAGAAGCAGAAATCTGGTTTCTATGTCACGTACCACTTTCTCTATTTATTTGACAGGGAAGTCGTACGGCACCCGCGGAAACCTGTAAACACCAGAAGCAAACGGGGCATCAGAAGGAGCCCTGGGTGTTACCCTAGGGGACAACCCTCTGATGCGAAAGTCAGCAACGGTTTTAGGAGTAAAAGAGAAGAGCTGAGGAGGGAGAGAGATGGAGGTCATAGTAGACGATCCGAGAGACGTGTAGGCCCTCGCAACGAGTGCTCACCGCTCCCAGTGGACACCCGGAGAGTGCTCGCTGGGTGGTAAGGTCGTATAGGAGGGGTTCTCTCTCTGGACGTAGTACGGCGTGACCTCTCCATCACTGTAGCAAGGCTAGCTGCTCTATTCTCTAGGTGAAGCTTTTGGCAGAAGTTCTACCGTGTCTTTTCCTCTCTGTCGATGTCCCTTTTATAGGGGGTTGTCCTGACATTGGAGACCTATCCCTTAGCAGGGAAGGACACAAGTAGTGGAGTAACGTCTCCTGCGATCGTAGCAAGAGTTTCCTGTTTGAGGAAAATTACCCCGACGTCGGCTGGTCCCTGGGCGAGTCTTATGGTGCTCGTGTGCTCGCCTGCTATGGGGTCGGGGCAGACGTCGTGGAGGGTAACGGTCGATCGTCGGAGGATCCTCCGACAGTCATTGCGCTTGGGCCAAAGCCCTTCCTGCACTGTCGAATCCAATGCTGAGCCGTAGTGGGCCGCGCTTAAATGGGATGCGACTGTTGGGCACCTCTTGGGCGCACGGTAGATCCGGAGTCGGATTGGACTCGTAGCTAACGGGCTAGTCATGGTCCGGGCCAGATTTACCCTCCTCAACTTTCTTTGGTCTCATTTGCGTAGAAAGCATCCCACCTCATAAAATACAAAACACTTCATATTACAAAAATAAAGAAATCTTAATTTCTACCTTTTGCTACTAGGGAAGCTTCCCAGAAATGACAAGTCTTTTGTTAAAAGGTAATAACTTTTCACGTTGAAAGACTATTCATTCTCTCTTTTTTTGGTGAGGAGAAACTTGACTGATCAGAAAAGCATTCATTCTTTTCCTGGTTAAAAGAATGAAGTTATAAATTAGAAGAAACTTTCCTATTAAAAGAAAGAAACTTTTTTGTACAACCTACATTGTTGTGGTACACAGATATCAAATTATTTGCTTTTATGCCATGTTCCAAATTTCTGGATAGTTTTAATTATGCATATTGCTCCTGTACCTAAAATTTAAAAAAAAACTTATAAATACGCCCCCACCTGAAAATTTGTAGAATTTGTCAAGATATATTGTTCTAATAACAATAGTACCCTGCTAAAATATTAAATGTACACGTGCCATATTCTGATAATAGAAGCATATATAGTTATTTCTTGTGAAGAACATATTTGCATTTATACTTGTAATTGTTGTTTAATTATTTGCTTACAGTTTTTACTTCCATATTTAGTTAGTTGTTTTGGTCATGAAAAACCCCTCACAAATAAATGATAGAATTAATAATCATAAATTTTAAAATAATTTTTGTCATCATACTTAGGTTTATGATTGAATTAAGTTATTCAATTTTCATAATAATTATAATCAAAATGATCAGCAAACTCATTGCTTTGAAATTGATAAAACTTGATAATTGAATGAAATCAATTATGATATGTGACACTGGAAAATAAGATATGTACTTATTCATGACAAATAGAACATGTCATTGACATTAATGCTCCAAAAATTAATGAAACATCTATAGAAGTGGAAAATAAAAAACGGGAGTAATAGTTGATGGATGATAGCTAGGAAGGCTAAGAGCTTAATACTCATGTTCATGGAGGATAATTTGATTAAATTTTTTAAAATGTATAAAATCTTCAATAAATTATGGAAAGCTATCAAAGAGAAGTATGACATCAAGACGGAAATGAATGCTCAACTCTTATTGCATCGTTAAAACACATGTAAGATGCAGGAATGTGATAGCGTGGTAGAGCATGTAAATATGATAATTATCATAGCTAAGGAGCTATATACTGCTAGAACTAAAATTCCAGATAAGATGTAGGTGACAACTATATTGAATAGTTTGCCAACATCACTTGGCATGGCAGCCACAACCCTAAGAATGAGTGACTCCACTTTGAGTGTCATGAATTTACCAGCTAGGATAGTAATTGAGTAAGACATAATGGCCAAGATAAAAGACCTAAAGATAAACATGCAAGAGGCCAATGCTATACACTAGAAGCCCACTAGCCAGAATCACCCTCTTGGAGAACAGAGACCCCAATTCAAGGCCAACACGTTTCAAGGAAAACGAAAGAAGACTCCTCGTGATCATACTTGCTACATTTGTGGGAAGTTTGACCACTTCAAGATAAACTATCCCTAAACTCAAAGGAATGAGGGTGAAAATAAGTACCCAGAAAATAGAGGAGCTGAAAAGAGAGAATTCATCGACATCACAAAATGTAATGTCGCGATGGTTGACTCAAACGAATGGTGGATCGATTCTGGAGCCATTGCACATTGCAAAGATGAAAAAAGGACTGGTTATGCTGAACAAGCTCACGACAAGAGAACAGAGAGTATACATGAGTAACAACACATGTTTGGATGTGCAAGATATTGGAACATATAAGATAGATCTTGGGGATAACATCATGGTCCTCGAGAATATATTTTATGCACATAAAATCCAGCGAATTCTGATCTCTGTGCCGACTTTGATGAAGAATAGCCTAGAAGTTAGGTTCTATAATAAGAGAGTGTCAATATGAAAGGGTAAGAAATTTTTGCTATGGAAAAGTTTATCCCTGAGCATGATTTATTTTGTATCTCTGTAATTGAAAATGAGAATGACAATGTTGAAGTTTCTGGATATTTCTTGTGTTATTTGTCGGAATGTGATCTATGGTATTTTAGATTAGGACATCTTGAAAAATAAAAAATGGAACAAATGATAAGATGTATATCTAATGACGGGTTTGACAAAGATAGAATTGTCATCTTGTGAATGTTTCTTAGTCAGAGAAATGACTAAAAAACCCTTCGCAATAGATCGACATCGATCGGAAGAATTGTTAGGGTTGGTGCACTCAGATACTTGTGACTCTCTAAATATAAAGATATATAACAACAAAGAATATGTCATAACTTTCATAGATGACTATTCCATGTTTGCCTATGTTTATCTTATTTCTATAAAATCAGAGCATTTGATTGCTTCAAGAAATATAGAATGAAAGTGGAAAGACAACTTAGAAGGAATATTAAGGTGTTAAGGACATATAGAGGTGGAGAATATAACTTAAGAAATTTTGAATCATATTGTCAAGAATATGAAAGTAAAAGATATATGATAATGTCGTATACGTCACAACAGAATGGTGTGATCAAAAAAAAGAATAACACATTGATGAATGTTGTTAGATATATAATATCACATTCAGGTGTCTCAAAAAATTTCTTGGAAGAGGTATTGCTCATGTTAAATTATATTTTGACTAGAATTCTCACAAAATTTATAAAAAATACACTTCATAAAATATAGAATGGGATAAAATTTTGTTTGAGTCATATCAAGAAGTGGGGGTCAATAGTCTATGTTCTCGTTCCTAGTCAACTTAGAGATAAGTTGGACTCTAAAATATTGAAATGTAAATTCATAAGATATTATGAGAAATCATCTAGACATAAATTTTTTTATAAAGAAAAACGATCATTGAATATAGAGATGTAATATTTCTAGAAAATCTAGAGGAAGAGGAATCTCATAAGAAAGGAGAAAAAATCTTTGCTTGTAATAGATAATGACTATTACAATGATATCTCTGAAAATGATCCAAAAATTGAAGAAAAATATCAAAATATGAAAAATGAACAAATACGTAGTAATGAAGTGTAACATGATCAACTCAGAATAGACAACAAAAGATTGAGAACTCCACATGTATAGATGGATGATTATCATTTGTATTATTATAAGTCTTCATATCTGGTAGTAGACATGGAAAAAAAATTGTGTAAGTCCCATGAATTATATAGATGTGATGAAACTGCATGATTCGGAATTATGGCAAGATGTCATGAATGAAGAAATTTATTCTATGAAAAGAAATAATATATGAGAACTATGTGATCTACCAAAAAATAGAAAGACATAAATGTAAATAATTATTTAAGAAAAGGCTTCGAGCTGATGGATCTATTAATAAATATAAGGCCCGATTAATTATCAAAGGGTTTACACAGAAGGTAGACATTGATTTTCAAGAAACTTAATTATTCTTTAGTAGCTAAGTTTACATCTATAAGAGTGGTCTTAGTAATTATTACATATTGTAATCTAGAGCTGCACTAGATGGATGTTAAGATAACATTCCTTAATGGAGATTTGAAGAAATGCATCTATATGCAACAACCTGAGAGATTTTAGGCGAAAGACCAGGAGAAAAGGATATACAAGCTAAAAAAATTGATATATGGTTTAAAATAATCTTTCAGACAATGATATCTCAAATTTCATGAAATAGTTATCTAACTGTGATTTATTTGAAACAAGTTCGATAACTATATGTCTGTCATGAAGAGTGAGGGCATGTATATTATATTATCCTTATATGTAGATGATATTTAACTTGCTGGAAATGACAAAGACATGTTGAATAAAGTCAAATATGAACTTAGTGAAAAGTTTGAGATGAAAGATATGGGTGATGCATCTTATGTTCTTGGTGTTCAAATCCTAAGAGATAGAAAGTTTAAAATGTTGATATAAGTCAAGAAAAATATTTATAGTCTACCCTCAAAAAATTCAAATTTCAGAATTGCAATATGGTACCTACACTGTTAATCTATTAGAAATGATTGTGTAAGGAACAATGTCCCGGAGAGAGATATGAGTCGCTCATTGCACAAGTAGTCGAAAACTTGATGTATGTAATGATGTGTATGAGATCGAACTTAGCATACTCAGTCAATTTGATAAGTAGATACCAAAATAATCCTGACCCAATACATTGGGAATTAGTTGTTAAAAGTATTATGACATATTTAAAAGAACATTATACTACAATCTTATTTATCAAGCTGATACGTCTAAGGTACTTGGCTATTTGAATATAGATTTTGGAGGAAATAGAGATGATATAAAGTTCACATCAGAATATTTGTCCATTTTTGATGGTGCAGTTGTTCCTTAAGTATGAAACAGGGGTGTATTGCTCAATACACATAGGAAGCTGAGCATATTGCTTGTAGCACAGCTACTATTTATGCAGTTTGATTCATAACATTCTTGAACGATTTAAATCTTAACTTGGTAGATAAACTAATTGAGATATATTGTGATGATCATATGATAATTAACTTAATTAACAGTGGAGTAAATAGTTCAAGAGGAAAGCATATTCAAGTATAATATCATTACATGCAGGATATTGTGCAAAAGGGGTAAATAAAGGTGTCTTAAGTTTCCATCAGTGATACGATTGCTTACCTTTTGTTGACGAAAATTATCTCAGCAGAAAATTTTATTAAACATGTTGGCTTAATGGGGCTTAAGAATATATATGTCAAGAGGGAATATTTTAATGAATAATAAAAATAATGATACCTCTGATGATTAGTGAGAGTGTATTGAAATAATACTCACAAATAATGAGAGTATATGGAAATACTACCGATGAATAGTTGAAGTATATCGGAGGAAATAGTATACTCTTCACGGACAGTGGAAGTATAGTAATTTGTTGACCAAGTGAGAGATGTTGTTGATAATGGCCAACGAAACCGATGAGGCCAAGCTAAGATCACGGATCTCAGGAATATGAAACAAAAAACACATGAATGGGAATCCCAGATTTGAGGCAGTGGAGCAGAAATCACTCAGAAATGCTCACACATCTGGAGCAAAGATCATGCATGAACATAAAAAGAATCAAGATAGGGGCAGTTATGGGACAAAGGGGATGGGAGGGCGAAACCCCTATAAATGGAGATGGGTTGCTCCCATCGGAATACCTATCGGAACATCTCTTCGTCGTCGGAGTCTCGAAATCACAATCCACTCATCTTTCCCCTCAATCTTTCAAAGACCATATGCTCTCATCAAACCTCGATAGAACTTAACTCAAAATTAACCGGATTTGTCATTTCAAAATTTGAGTTAAAATGGTGGTATAATTGTAACCATTTAGATTATTTTAAAATATTTTTGATGTTTTTTCAAAGATATATACAAAAGCTAAAGATTACATAAATATAAATGTAAAAGAAGGTTAAAAAAATAGAATGAGTTTGACACCCTTGACTAAGGCCCTTTTTATTCTTCTTTTCTTTGCTCGCAGCCATCAAAGCTGCCTCATTTCCAGTGGCAGCTCACCTCGCGTTGATGGCTCCCCCCCTCTCCCCGGCGACTCTTTAGAACGGGTGGCCCCGGGGTCCTGGCCTTCTTTGGCGCCTCCCAAATGACGCCAGGCGATATCAAGGATGAGAACACCCAATGTTATTCTTAGGGCGCATTTGGGAACAATTTTGGCGGGGATTCTAATCATTGGAATCCCCGACAAGGTTTAATCTTTATCAAATATCTCACGTATGCATAGGCTTTTGAGTCGGGTGTTAATTTCAATGGGAGAGATTGCATGAACAAAAGTGTGTTCCATTGTGAATCTGTAAAAGCAAATGTAAAGAGGATTATAAGGATTCCAAATGATTAAAAATCTTCTGACATATGACACATGGTATGGTAGGTAGATTTTACAAAACTGAAAGAAGTTTATCTATGGTCCAAATGCGGCCTTAGCAAGAGCGCTTAATTATTAAGCAAAGCGATCGGGTGCAAAAGAGCGGAGTTAAGTGGAATATTATTATCATCTCGCTCAGGTTGTGCTCGCAAACCAAACTCACCTAATTAAAATGCATATTCTAAGGCTCAATATTTTTAAGAGTTTTTATATAGAGCTCTTTTTAATCATTAATTACATACAACTTATTTATATTTTTATTTACTTGTTTTTTATCCCCTGTTAAGCGAATGTGTCGTCAGGGAAAATCCTGCCGTATATAGTTGTCCGCCATGCCCTGCTGTGACAGTCGGGTTCTGCGTGACAAGATATTCATTTAACAGTGGGATGCAAGTAAATATATATAAATCTAGAGGGTTATACTTGTCTAACAAGAGTATACTAGTAAATATAAATATAGCACAATTAATAGTTAAAGAGGGGTACATATGCAAAAGGTCCCTTAATTTGTAGGGGTTTAGTAAACACTTAGGGTCACTTTGGTAATGAGTTAGGTTAGGGGCGGATGACTTACTCGGGATGGTCCACTCGACCCCTAATCTTAATCGGAGTAGATTAACTCATTCCATCTATTTTTTTGGAATGAGTTAATCTATTTTAACTCTAGTCGATCCGGATTAAGAAAAAAAATATCAAACAAGAAATAATCCACCCGATCTCGATTAACTCACCCTAACTGGACTTAATCCATTACCAAAGTGACCCTTAATTACGAGAATGTTAGCGACTCTGATAGATTGTTACTTGCAGTGGGGTTGTACATGTAAATATCTTTGTCTAACAGGCTTTCACATAAATACAGTTTTAACATATATAAATGCAAAAAAAACTTAATAATTTTTAATTGGCTAGCTGTTGGCGATGTTGCTGCCTCTTAATTTCTTTACTTGAGTTCTGATGTTGGATTTAAAGTTCCCACAGAGATCAAAGAAACATGGCCGGCCAGATGCGCTATCCCCTCAGTATATCCAATAATTAACTGAGTTTAAAGAGGCTGTAAAATATTTAAGTTATTCATTATCTTGATTATTTTATAATTAAAATTAAAAAATAATTTAAAATAAAATGAAAAATGACTAATCAAACAATTCACGAATCTAAACCAGTCAAGTACATTGGTGTGTTTAAACTCAACACATTCACAAATCAAGCTTAAAAACATGTTCGACTTCAAGCAACAAATGAACTGTCGCAGTACGTACTCGAGTTACTTATCAGCGATCGGTTGGTTTGCAGCCTTAATCCCTTCGACCCCTTTCTCCCAAGACCTTATCACACACGTGTGGCCTCTCCCCCCGCCCCAGCCAAATTAGTTGACACCTAAAAAGTTTGAAAATATTTCACTTATTTATTATCTTGATAGCTAGTTTTCTATTTAAAAAATAAAATTTTAATTTTAAACAAATTTTAATTTTAATCTTGATAGCTAATCGAATCGCGCGTTCACGAGTCCCTATCAGCCCAGCACATTGGTGTTTGAACTTTAAAACTGGTTTACAAACCGACCGTACACACTTGTTCAAACTCCAAGTAACAATTGAGCTGAACTCGAGCTACTCGTGCGCGATCGGCTCAGTTGCACCCTTGATCTCCTGGGCCCTTTCTCCCAAGATCTTGTCGCACACGTGACCGCTCTCTCTCTCTCTCTCTCTCTCTCTCTCTCTCTCTCTCTCTCTCTCTCTCTCTCGTGCATATAAGTAGCCCTCCTAATCCCAGGACTGCACCAAACAGCCAGCTAATTCCGAGTGGTGGCACGGAGATCATGGAAGAGGAGTACGAGTACTACAGCCACTACTGGGAGACCCGATGGTTCTTCGAGTCTCAAGAGCTGAGCAGGTAGATCACCGTTTAAACACCTCATCCTCTTCACGACTCACGAGTCATATTTCTCTCCAACACCACTCGGCCACGACGGCGCTGGTAGTTTGTGCCCAGCCTCTCAAGCATTTTTTATTGTAGGAATGTCCATAAAAATTCCAACACCGATACCCCTCTGAACTTTTGGACGCGGAAGGCACGCAAAACACCCTTCGTTTTGGGCGCTGCCAACACAGATTCAAATGGGACAGCGCACTGTAACAGTGTGTATATGTATGTATGTTTGTGTATGTACATATATGGGGGAGATATTCTTTGTGTCGTTTGGACACCGCAGCATATCTTCGCAAATAGGAAGTGTGGTCATCACAGGAGGTCTTCTCCTGGTTTGTGTCCGTCTCCCTTAATCCCCATTTACTTGCACCTACACGTACGGAGCTCGTTGGCTCGTCGAAACGCTCTTCGATGATCGATCCATCAGGAGCTAGCGTCTTAATTTGTTCGCACAGGCAGTTCCAGTCCAATTAAGGCGCCCTTGGATGCAGCTTAATTAATCGGATTACAACATGTCTTAATTATTCAATCTCATGATCTATACATATGACAGTTGGTTCATCGATGATGCCGCATCCGGTTTTAACTACGACGAGTCCAGCTGCTCTCCTGACGGAGGAGCTGCGGCATCGCCACCGACGCCCAACAAGATCAGCAAGAGCAATATTGCCCACGAGAGGGATCGGAGGAGGAAGCTCAACGAGAAGCTCTACGCCCTCAGAAGTCTCGTTCCCAGCATCTCCAAGGTATATATACGTCGAAGAAGAAGCTAATTAATGGCTGACAGATTCAGTCTTAGATTAATTTCTCGTGTCTGAATCAACTTGAGCTCTGCATGATGCATGCATGTTCCGCACTGGTGACTCATGATGGGGCCGGCCGGGTTGGTGTTGGGTTTCATATATAGATGGACAAGTTATCCGTCGTTAGGGATGCCATCGACTACATCCAGCAGCTCCAAGAGGAGGAGCGGAGGATCCTGCAAGAGATATCAGAAATGGAGTGCTCGAAGAAAGAAGAAATTAGGAAGCCTGAAGTACATACAGAAGGACGCGACGCGACAACCTCGTCACTGATGATCAGCGGGAAAAACGAGCAAGTTACCAGACAGATCGAGCCATCATCCAGCACTACTCCAATCAATCTGAGAGAAGTACTGAGCTAGCCTTAACTAGTAATTAATTGAACTCATTGTGGCATTGATCGGTGTGTTCTTGCGCATTTTTCTCAGCTGCATGCATGGATTAATCTTGAAGAACTTAAGCAACAGAGAGTTAAATTGAACTGATCAGGCTCTGCATCTGATCAGCATATATGCATGTGCATGGAACGTCGTCGTCAGATTTTTGCGTTCGACCTTTCTTTAAATTAATAGAGAAAAGTATTTATATATATATATGTGTGTGTGCGCGCGCGCGCGCCTAATTGGTTAATTAATTAATTGGCAGCTGAAGGTGCGTGAGGCGGGGGACGGGACTTCGGTCGTGAGCATCACTTGCGCCAGGGAGAAGAACACCTTGGCCAAGCTGTGCCAGTGCTTGCAGCCCCTCCGTCTTAACATCCTGGGCGCCAACATCACCACCGTCCTGGACAACATCCACCACACCATACTTGTTCAGGTGCTCCCTCCCTCTCTCTCTCTCTCTCTCTCTCTCGTACATATGCACATTCGCCCTCATTAATGTGGTTCCTTCCAAATTCCAACACATCACGAAAGATAGTGGTGGGACAGAGTACAATTGATTTCCACGGTGACGGGAGCAATTAATTTGGAGTCCAAACTGTTTGTATAATCAGACTGACTGTGAGAGGAAGGGGAAAAGAAACGGACTTGGATCGGAGTGTGACTCACTCACATGTTAAAGGGTCACTTAGATAAAGGGGTAAATCCGATTAAGACAAATTATTAGGGATGGGATGACTTATTATTATTCGACTCTTTTTTTAATTGAGATTAATTAAGGATTAATTTAAATTTTATTTGAATTGGTATAGTATATCTATTCTTAAATCACCCCTTTATCAAAATGACCCTAACAATATAGCGGAACAAGGGTATCACACTCACTCTCCCACTTAAACGTACCGCAAGCAAATACTTAAATTTCCATGTCAGGATTATTTTGGTGGGTTAGTTTAACCGGATTAATTTTACAATGGGAGGATAAATTGTTCTATTAATTTTGTTAGATCAATTTAATCGAGATATATGAAAATTATCTCTCGTTATAATCAGATTAATTTTATTATCTTATTAAATTAAAAATAAATAAAATATGACTTTTTACCTAGATAAACTGCCTCTATCAAAAGGGGCTAAAATACAGCAGATCAGAGCTTCCATCTAAACAAATCACAAGCAAATTCTTCCCATCCCCGGAGAAAATTAATAAATACAAGGAGGTGTCTTAGGTCGTGGGACACTTGAGGTCAGGGAAGCACGTGGTGCCGATCTCACCGTCAGCCGTCACTGACGTGGCATCCGTGGCCTTTCGTTATGATTAGGGGTTATTTGTGTGTCCTTTTTTTTTACCTATGTACTTCAGATAAAAGTGAAATTAAGTCCGCGTTTGATCGGGATCTTAAACATGTGTCTTGACTTGACAGTTAACATGCATATCCTTGCCATTGATGCCAACAATGTTCGTACGGTGAACTTTCATCTAAAATCTACAGAATATTCCATCACTCGGCCCATTCTTTATTTTCTAGATAAATTTACCACTCCTTAATTATAGAGCCCCGCATAGCCGGGAGGTCACCGGCTCTCTCTCTCTCTCTCTCTCTCCCTCCCTCCTTCCTTGGATGTGTGAGATGGGTTCCTCGGATCCTTCTTCTTCTTCGCTCTCTCTTTCTCATGGGATGAGTTCACCGGAAACTAACCCCCCCTCTCTCTCTCTCTCCCCGTGAAGGATGGGTTCCCCGGCCGGACCTCTCTCTCCTCCCTCTCTCTCTTTCCCTAAGTGAGATGGGACAGTGACAAGGATGTCAAGTGTCGGAGACCCGTGTCAAACACGATAAATTATAATAAATAAATAATATGAGAATATTATAAGTTCATGCACGGTAAGGCGGCCTACCGGAGAATTAGGTTATAGCTAGGAATGTTTAAAGATGACTTTCTCACCGCCGGCTAGCTCTCACCGGCCTGCAAACTTACAGCCCGAGAGCCCTGCAACTTTTGCTCTCGGCAGCGTTCAACTTTAGCAGCCCAGGGCCTGAAACCTAGAGCAGCTGATTCTATGTAACTCGAGGAATGACTGCTCCGTGCATGGTCCCTAGCTTGTTATAGTTACGGGTGTCTTTATTGATTAGACCACACAATATATATATATATATATATATATATATAGTTTGATTTGCATTACTAAATATCATGATCTGAAGATTCAAGAAAATGGTGGTTCCCTTTTAGATTTTTTTTTCTAACTAAGGGCCATCTTTTCCTAACATATATATTAGCAAAAGTTTCCTTCATTATTTTACAGAGAAAATTCTCTATTGCAAATCTATGACATATAAGTATTACCAAGAATATCCTTAATTAATTCACAC
The DNA here is from genome assembly GCA_022559845.1 of Amorphophallus konjac. Lineage (NCBI taxonomy): Eukaryota > Viridiplantae > Streptophyta > Magnoliopsida > Alismatales > Araceae > Amorphophallus > Amorphophallus konjac. Next base: position 88,221 of record JAHNEJ010000497.1, on the reverse strand, counting down.
AAAAAAATATCTAACCCAAATCTATGTAATATTAATTTTGCCTTTTTAGATATATTATAGACTTTAGAGAGACATTATGGTATCACGTTTTATATCACCATTTTGGCACTCGTATGTTAGCCATCTAATGATGAGATCGGATAACTAATTAAGATGAATAACTTAAACTCAGTACTCCCGAGCTCAATAAAGCACCAAATTTAAATTAATATCTTCTTTCTGCCATCCGACTTAAAAGTAAGACGCGAAGAAAGGGGTGTGGCAAAAATGATGGCAAATTAAAAACAGTGGCGCCATATATATCGTTTCTCTAAACCTTAAGAAGAGTGTGCTTTCTAGATATTATGAATTAAAGGTGCCCTTAATGGATACTTTGAAAGGTTTAATTTGTACCCTCTTTTAGTAATTTTGTCTTGGAAAAATGTTAAGAAGGATCTTAACTTGAAAGGCTGGGTGTTATTTCTTTTTATATTTTTAGAAATCATATTTGGTGACCTGATCAGGATAGTGTTTGAAAAAAAAACTTAATTATCAGATGGATTATTTTAACCTTTAGAGTTTTTATATCTCTTAACGATTTTAAAAATAGAGTACGTACGTACGTACTACCTCATTGACTTTCCGTTAAGCCAATTTAGATGAGAGAATAGAGATAGAATCGTAAAGAGAGCTGGTAGATAGATATATTCTGTCTATAATCCCTCTTTAAATGGATTATTCCAAAAGAATAATCGAAGGCATGGAAGAGAAAAATGTCTCTTCATTGTCAAAAGATCGATAAAAGTTTCCATGGATGTTTATATGAATTACATTCGAAGTCTCTTATGAAATAAATGTCTAGTTCGGTGAATGTTTACATACTTGTGCAGGCTAATGTTGAGGAACGTGCACAGTTGAAGGAGAAGATAGAATCTGCCATCAAAAATATCTACTTAGGACCACCTGTTCATGAGCAAGACCTTGTGCACCCTGGTGTGATGGTATCTGGCTAGCAGCCCCCGTACGTGGCTTGCCCAAGCTTATTGACAATGTGGTCAATAGGCCTATGTATATACTGAGGCGCGCGAGCGCGCGCCATGCATGCCATGGATCACATTAAGGATGACACCAGTGACTTCTACATACTTAAACTGTCTTCTCGTTCCTACTGTAGAGTCTTTTCAATAATCCCTCTTTTATATGCATGGGTTTCCAATTCGGCAGTAGCCTCCCCCTTCTTCAATATTATGAGCATTTCTTTTATATGTCTCGTGTGGAATCAAAGTTGGAAACCATAGGGCATGTACGTATATGACTATATCTTTACTCTAGTTTGGTATTTAGGTCTTGGCCAATTTAGCTTGCAATTCTTGGCAATTGGAATGTGTAGTTAATAATCCTCAACCCCATGCATGCGAAACAATTAGGATCGATGATTTTAACAGATGAACCAGAGATCTTAATTAAATTCGATTTCCCCGTGGAATTAATAATTACCTCCTGACGGCTCAGAGATCTCTCCACTTAGCTCATCCAAGATTTACTATCTAACCCAGATTCTTCATCATAAGATGGGAGGGAGTTGTTTAGCAATTAATTAGCCTAAAGATCGATCAATGGAGGGTTCTTAATTTGGAAGACTCTGTCTGTGTGAAAGAGGATAATCATATATGCAGGGTTCTTAATTTGGAGGTTTTTTAAGTTTGTTTGTTACCTAATAAATGGTTTGTCTGCTAATAATATATAGGAGGCTATACACATACATATATATATATATATATATATATATATCTAAATTAGGAGTCAGGTTGCTTGGTGGGGAAGGTTAATTTGCACGTCCCTTATAATTAAAGAGGAGGAATTTGAGAGTTTGGTTGTCTTTAATTTGGCTTATAAAACATTAATTACTCTGTTTGAGAGAGTTTCCACTATTCTCTCTTAATTCGCCCTGCATCTCTCTTCACTCACAACTCACAAGAGAGGGCAACGCTCCTTAATTTTACCGGCTTCCTGCAGTCTGCGTCATGAAGTCAAGTGTCGACTGGATCGACCAATTTATTATATATGTACTTGCTGCAATTTAGGGACGACTGTATATAGTTGTGCCTTGATATTTTGCAATCTCGATCACCTCTCTTTTGTCCACGCTCACACTGCAAGATGATTAAGTGCCCTTGATGTAGTTGATTGACATGCATGATGTGTGTGGCAAGAGAAATATATATATATGTATATATAGAGCACTTTAATTATAAGATAAATGCGTAGAGGTCAAACATAGTTTGGGCCATTAGGGCCTAAGCAATGGTTCATTTATAGAAGATCCTTATCAAATTGCTACACTACTATATCTAGCAGTTTCACTTATATTTTATGCTTAATTACCGTATGATCGATGATTTGCAATAGCATGCATCCAAAATTTCAAAGTAATATACATTTAAAAAGGCAAAACAAATAAATAGACTGACGAATCAAGTAAATTAAGATAAACATTAACCCAGTTGATGAGGAATTTTGGGTGGAGGGGAATTAATTAAACACCGTCGACGGCTATCCGATGTTATACATGTGAAGGCAGAGAGGGTGGGAACAATATTTGATATTTACGACGTGGGTGGAATATTTACGGCATGTCTTGGTGGTAGATGGAACGAAAAGATCGATATAGATATATATATATATATATATAACTAGGGAAGGTACGGACGGCTAGCTGCATTCATGCATGGGATCTTGAAGAAATGGTGTTCTAGCTATTGAATTAAGGCTCCGCATCCGATATCTACGTACTCATCACGTGTGCGTGCATGGAATCCAAGATTAATTAGGGTTCGATTTCTTTATGTAACGGGGGTGTGCCGTCAAGTGTTAATTTGCGGCTGAAGGTGCGTGTTAGGTCTGTCGACGGATTCGGATATTATTCAAATTCACTTCAAATTCGAATCCGTATTAACAGATAATATTCGAATTTGTATTCGTTTTTTTAGACACGGATAATATCCGAATTCGAATCGGAACGAATACGGATATTATAATATTCATTTCGAAAAATATCCGTTCATAATATTATATATCATATAATATATATTTTTAAATAATATATTCTAAAATAAATAATATTGTAGAGAAATTTAGACATTTTATAGTTATATTTTAATTTAGAGTTTATTTTATATATTTTTGACATTTTATAGTTATATTTTATATACTTTTAACATTTTATAATTGTATTTATATATTTTTGAATTTGAATCGGATAACTCGAATTTTAAAACGGAGCGGATACGGATAGTCATATATTCGCTTCGTATCTGAATTCAAATCGAAGCGGATCAAAATCGGATAATTCGAATTTTAAAACGGAGCGGATACGGATAGTCATATATTCGCTTCGTATCCGCTCCGTTGACAGGCTTAGTGCGTGTGAGAGGTGGGGGTCGAGACTTCGGTTGTGATCGAGCACATCACATGCACCCGCCGGGGAGAAGAACTAACATCTTAAGGGTCATTTTGATAAAAGGGTGGGTTAAAAATGGGTACATCATTTGGGTGACTCCCCTCTAACTCATGATGAATGACTTATTTCACTCTTTAGTTAAATTTAAAAAATTCAAATTTATCCCTAATCGATTTTGATTAAGAAAAAATAAACTAAATAAGAATAAATTATCCCACCTTAAGTAACTCACATCCTAATTGGACTTACCCTTCAATCAAAGTGACCTCAATTGATCAATCTATCACGTCCAGAGCCTTTATTACAGCGGAAGACTCGCTCGGGGAGCGCGAACAGCCCGCATGGTAAGTCTCTTGCAAGCAAGAACGACCAGAACGCAATACAATCACACACATAAATATAATTGCACAGAATTTAATCAAACTCCAACTTATTTCATAAATGATCAATATTCGAAAATACAACCACTTTCCATCATCTTTCATTCTACTAGACTCAAGAATTGAAATAGGAAAATTACATTGACTCAATCTAGACATTATAGACTCCCTAAGTCTTCGCTCATCTTTAATCACTCTCGGATTCGCTACTTGAATAATCCGAATCCGAACCCGACTCACTTTCATTTCCTGAAAAAGATTGGAAATAGGTAATGAGCACACTTGCCTAGTATGTATCTTCGCATCAACATGAAGGCACTATTAAAGTGATTAATATTTTTGCTCTAAAGAAATAAGGTAAAATCATGCAATGCGGTGATTACGCGATTAAATCAAAGTAACAAGACAATCATATAAGATGGAATGAGAATAAGAATGAACTAGCAAGAATAGAACAAGAACATGATATTGGCCTTTCATGAACAAGAATATATCAAGAATGTACTAGCAAGCCACATATTCATCACTTTAGCATCTTATGCTTATGAGCAAGTACTTCGTGAATTTCTATGGAATATCAAGCAAGAATGTCATGTCGTGTCGTGGATCTTCACTCATTTATAGAAATAGTACTCCCAGCGTAATGCGACGCCAGTAGCATCATACCCCATGGTTTATAAAATAGTATGTTTCCGGCAATCAGCCGAGGGGACTAGCATAGAGCCCTTGAACACAATCAGTGCTCGATCGCATCTTCAGGTATAAATTAAGCTACTTCCACACATGTAACAGTAAAGTATGGCCAAGAATATAGCAATTCCAAATAATGAAAATCAATGAATGAACGCTTCAATTTGAATATATGAGATCAAGAATGACTTAGACTATGCTATGCTTATGGAAATAAATCGGCAGCATAATAGTATATTCTCTTAACTTTCATTCATTATATTAAGTCTATTAAGCAATATGATAGGTTCTAGATCATCAAGGTTTATCTAGAAACATTGAAATGTCAACCCTTGGTCAAACCTTGGGTTGAGATATTCAAGTCATGTGACGGTCATTCACTGGGCCGTTACATTGTATGACGGTCTAGTATAGGACCGTTACATTTTTCTGAATCCAGAATCAAGAATTCAACCTCAGATGAATGTGACCACTACAAGAAAAAGTGGCTATAGCGACCGAATTAGCGACCGATTAAATCGGTCGCTAGTCGGTCCCAAATAGAGACCAATTCGGAGACCGAAATAATCGGTCTCATAACCGAGACCGTTTCAGCGACCACATGTATATCGGTCGCTAATAGGTCGCTATTATTGCGACCGAATTAACTTCGGTCTCCAGTCGGTCGCTGATGCCGTTATACTTCCTACTACGACCCCCGCCCGCCCGAGCCCTCCCGCCCGAGCCCCCCCCCTCCCGCCCGAGCCCCCCCTCCCGAGCCCCCTTCCCCTGCGGCCCCCTCTCCGCCCTAGCCCCCCTCCCCGCTCCCGCCCGAGCCCCCTCCGCCGGAGCCCCCCCTCCGCCCGAGCCCTCCCGCCCGAGCCCCCCTCCTCCGCCGGAGCCCCCCTCCCCGTGCTGCCTCCCGCCCGAGCCCCCCTCCGCCGGAGCCCGTCGCCGCGCCGCTCGCGTCGAGTCGCCGTCGCCGCTCGCCCTGCCGTCGTCGCCCTCCGCAGGTACCTCTCTCTCTCTCTCTCTCTCTCTCTCTCTCTCTCTCTCTCCCTTCCCCCTCCGTCACCGGCCTGCTCCCCTCCCCCGCCGGCCTACTCCCCTCCCCCCTGCGGCCCCGTCGCCGGCTTGCTCCCCTCCCCTCCCCCCTGCGGCCTGCGCCCCCGTCCCCCTCAGATCTCCTTCCCATCCCCATGCCCCTCCCCCTCCGGCCTGACCCCTCTGATCCCCCTCCCCTTCCCGTCCCACTCCGCCTCCCCCTCTGCCTCCGACGGTCTCCTCCCTTCCTCCCCTTCCCGTGTCCCCCTCTGCCTCCCCCTCCCCTTCCCGTCCCCCTCCACCTCTGGAAACCCCCCACCAACTCCCCTTTGTGAATATTTGTGGTTCGATCTTCATGTGCATATAGTGGGGAAGATATGCTTATAGTTATCCCACCAAATATAACATGAATCTTAAATTTATGACAATGCAGCCATATTTTATTCCTTCTTTTATTTCAGGTGTGCTTATACGAGATACCTTGATAGAGTACTGGAAGAAGCTGCTTCTGAGTTTTATCCACATATAAAATTTGTGCGAGTATGCCCAAAAGACTTACTGTAAATTTGTTATAAATATCTCTCTTTCTTTTCTTTTCTTATGATTTTTTAAAATCAGGCATGCTCTTAGGTTTCGAGCATTTCAGTTCAATCTGTTAATTACATTTTGTGAAGCTGCCTTGTGAAAACTTGCATCTGCGTTTACTCTCATCAGAAGATGTCCTGCTATATCTTATATTCTTCTCTGCATCCCCAATTGGATTTCACACGTAGGAGTTAGCCAAAATGGGGACGTCTAATAGAACTTTTCAAGTGGCCTTGCATCCTTGCCAGCCTAATTTTTAGGTTCTGCAAGTCTGAACAAATTCCAGCATAGTGAACATTCTTGGCCAGTTTAGTTCTTGTAACCAAAGTCATTAAGGCCATTGGAACTTTAATGTCTGCCATTTATTCCGTGTCCGCTTTTGCTATTTCAGTCTTACCAGACCACGTGCATTGGGTATGCCCTTTTTTATCTATGTATACGCCCATCTGTGTATGTATAATTTGTTTTGAGGATGGCACATCGAGCCCCTTGACAATCTTCATTCTCCCACAACTGTGGTGTTTTTTTAATATATAAAATTGTGGTCAATGGTGTGAAGCATCAACATTTCAGCACCTGTTCCAAAATTTGTTTATTTTTGTTCCATGGGATTTACATTGTTGGTAACGTGCACATTTTTTTGTATTGTGAATATCTTATTTTCAGCATCTTGTCCTCTGCCCATTCCTATTGTCCAGTGCAATCTGACATATTATTTGGGTTGATTCTGTGATTTTGCTACCACAATTCTGGCTGTTGATGGTTGACGCAAGTCACTAATTGAACGGCTCTATGGTTATGCTTGACTTGATATTGCTTACATGTTTATGCCAGGTTGAATGTCCAAAGTATCCAGGATTTTGCATAACCAGGCAAAAGAAAGAATATCCTTTCATTGAAATATTTCACAGTCCCGAGCAAGTAGGTTTTATTTTATTTACCATCTGTTTACGTTTTTTCAAATTCATTGTTATCTGTGCTACACTGTGGATCTTTCTCCACGAGATTATGGATTTGAAACCTCATGCCACTTTTATACTGCTGACCTTTAAATGGCAGTGGGTGCCCCCTTCTAAAAAATATTGGCCACATGATCAGGCCCAACAGTAGCCTGGTTGGCTGAGTTTGCAAATTTAGCCTTCCCAAAAGTTAACCAGAACATTTCTCTTTGTTAGTGTTTGTGGGGCATGCATTAGCAGGAAAGCATGCATTTCCTGATTAGATATTTCGTATGCGACTAACTGATTAAGTGGGCATTGATGTATGTATATGTTTCTCAAGAAATTTCTGCTCCTGGTGCAGGCTGCTAATCAAGGAAGAATTGTTGATCCAAACATAACAAAATACTCCGTGAAGGTGTTACCTGTAAGTTTAGACGTTTGTATTTTCTGTTCTGTCAGAATGTTTTTCCCACTTTTCATGATCATTGACATCTTAAAGCTTTCGACCTTGTGACACCGATTTTGTTCTGTTTCTATGATATATATGATTCTCTTTTAAACTTCATCATAGTTGTGCACTGCTGGGACATGGGTTGGGTGGGGGGGGGGAGAGAGAGACTGGAGAGACAATGTATGGAGCATATTGGAGGTGAAAATATGATAGTTTTTGGGTCAGTCTATGCAGAAAAAGATTTGCCAACAGGTCAAATGGATTGCTTCAGGTTTGTTCATCCTACAAAACAGACTCTTATTGACATGGTGGGTGGGGTGTTGACCTTGTTTGGTTCTAGTGTATTCATCAGCCTCTTTGAACCTTGCTGGTTCAACATTTTATGATGAGATCCCACAAATTACAAAGCTAACAAGAACGTCACAGTTGATGAGATCTTCAGTGGGGAGAATTAAGTTTAAAAAGATGTAAGCAGCAAACACCGAGTGACTGTTCTTGAGCGTCCGGTGTTTGCAATTGGTAGAAGGTGACAGGCTGGATGGATATAACAGAGGTGGAATTTGTAGTGGATGCTGGTGCAGGTTTCGAGTGGCGATGCTGTCTGGCAAACATACAGCTCAGTTGTTATTGTTTGGCAGCGAGGAGGAACCTGTGAAGTATTTTTCTCATTTTCTGTGCCTTCCCTAGGGAGATATGGACTCTTTGTTGGACAATTGGGGGTAAGCCCTGTATCAGCTAGGTAGTATCGGATTATTACTGAAGCATTGGGAGAAAGCTTGCATTCTGAAGGCTGATGGCAAGACCTTGTGGTTAATCTTTGACGCACTCTTTTGACTACATAGAGGGATACAAGGCTATTTAGAAGATTGTCAAGAGACAAAGCGGAGGTCTGTAAGCATGTCTGGGATGTGACTAAAAGGTGGGCATCCTCTCTTAGATGTATCAAAGAGGAAATATAGTGCCCTGAGGCAAATATTGTCATTTTGTGAGTTGCTGGTAGTTGGATGTTCGTCTGGGGTATTGTGGGGGGTGTTCTTTTTGTGGGTTTATGTATATGGGATTTTAATAGTATTCAAGTGTATGCCACACTTTTAGAATGTCACTGGCTGATGTTATGCAGTACCATCCATTTCTGCTGGGTTGGGGAGGGGGATCTCTCTCTCTCTCTCTCTATGTGTGTGTGTGTGTGTGGCTTCTGCTGCAGTGGCAGAGATAAAACACAGGCCACCCAGGTTTGAGCCTGGGTGGTTCCCTTCTTAACCCTCTACTGATACCAACTTTGGCCACACCCGTCAACGGAACTTAATATTTTTTAATAATTTTTTCACATACAAGTTCCTATTAATTAAATCTATATCTTATGAGGCTTTTGGTAGTTTTGTATGCCTCCGCATATGATTTGGATGGATATGGTATCAGACCATCTGGATCCTCATGGTGAGCTGAGATTGCCTCCATCAATCTATATACATGCCTATCTTCTGTGGATTTTGGAAGTGGATTAGTTTAGGACCTCGGGTTCTGGTAAAGTTAAATGATGGTTCGTGTGCAATTTGTGACATATGTTTGAGAATGATGTGCCAATGAAGTTTGTCTGTTTATGAAGCGAGAATTGTTCCTGTTGTTGCTGATTCCATAACAAGCCATGGCGATTCTTCGGTTCACCAGTCTGGTTTTGAATTCTGAACAATTCAAACGTTAATCAAGTTAAAATCACCAGCTCAAGAGGCCAGTTGGACTAGAAGCATATGATCTGATTGCTGGAATACTATACCTCCAGAAGGGCCATGTTAATAAACTGGCAACAGTTCATACAACAATTCTTTTTTCAATCCTGTGTCACTAACTTAAGATAAAAATATAAAAAAGTCAATATTTTGTTCATGGGTTACTATTTCCAGCTTAAGATATCTCCCTGCAATTTTTTTTTCTTAATATATGTGGCAACTTGCTTCTGTAGTTCAGATTGTTTTAAATCACATTTTATCAGGCCAGTTGGACAATAGCAGGAATGGCCCAAGTACGTAAACTGAATATCTATGATCATGCTGTTTGTACTTTTTGCTTAAACTAGTGATGCAAAAAGGATGTGTTAGTTGTGTACAAGGTAATTAATAAAAGTCACCTCCTAGTTGTGCATTGGTCCCCCCAATGTACCTAGGTAAGGTTTTTGATAAAAAAAAAATTTTAAAACTCAATATTCAACGAGGTATTTTTTTTGCCAGTGAAGTATTTATATTTATTGTCCCTGTTGTATAAGTAACTAAAGGAGACAATGTTCCCTGAGGTAATTTTCCCTGCATCTTTTTTCAGTTTAACTATGATTTGAGCGCATACGGACTCCGAGAGTTCTTCAAGAAGAATGGAATGCATGCATCTGACTCCCAAGTGAAATTCTACCTGAACTAATCTCTGAGGATGTTTTGAACTTGAATGTTGGGTTCTGAGCTTAAACAGAACATACCGGTCTGCCGAAGGGGTTTTGATCGAGAACACTACTATTTGATGGCGATGATCTTGCACCACCGGTAGAGTTGAACTATCCAATTGTGTTGCATGCTTTCATTTTTTTGTACACCACCGGAATATGCACAGACCTTCGTGAGGCTTGTGCTTTGTGGAGTCGCATGTTGAGAAGCTTGTGTCGTCTAAGTAGTTAACAACTGATATGTGAAAGCTCTTAAGTTCTGACGGCGGTTTCTTCTCCCTCAGATCTATAAATATTCATAAAGCTAGAATAATATAAGGAAAGTAACATGTAGACATGAATAAAATATGCCAATTTAGGTGAAAAGATCTCCCCAAAGTCTGGTAACTGTCATGGCAGGAAGCCAGGAACAGCACCTCTAAGCAAAGGAAGGGCAGTTCATACAAAGGAGCATAGGTCATAAGTTACAAGAAGTGAAGGATATTATATATAGTCGGCGGCGGCCGCCATTGGGGCGTATCCCTGCAAGGGAAAGGCGGAGAAGATACCATACAGAAATGGCTATGGAAGTTACCCAAGTTCTTTTGAATGCACAGTCAATAGATTCAGCGGTTCGCAAGCATGCTGAGGAAAGTTTAAAACAATTTCAGGATCAAAATGTTACTGGGTTCTTGCTATCTCTTTCGAGTGAATTAGCAAATAATGACAAGCCTGTTGTTAGCCGTAAATTGGCAGGCTTGATTCTCAAAAATGCCCTGGATGCAAAGGAGCAACACAGAAAATTTGAGCATGTGCAGAGATGGTTATCATTGGATGTAGCTGTTAGGGCCCAGGTCAAAGGATGTTTACTACAGACTCTCTCTTCACCGGTGATTGATGCAAGATCTACTGCATCTCAAGTTGTTGCAAAGATTGCTGGTATTGAGTTGCCTCAAAATCAATGGCCTGAACTTATCAGTTCTCTCTTGTCAAATATTCACCAACTTCAGCCAGATGTTAAGCAAGCAACTTTGGACACCCTAGGTTACATGTGTGAAGAAGTCTCCCCTGATGAAGTTGATCAAGAGCAAGTCAATAAGATATTGACAGCGGTTGTTCAAGGCATGAGTGCTTCTGAGGGAAACATTGATGTTAGGCTGGCTGCAACTCGAGCTCTGCATAATTCTTTGGGATTTGCTCAGGCAAACTTCGGGAATGATATGGAGAGGGATTATATCATGAGAGTCATTTGTGAAGCTACTCTGTCCCCTGAGGTGAAGATACGGCAGGCTGCATTCGAATGCTTGGTCTCCATATCCTCCATGTATTATGAGAAGCTTGCATCGTATATGCAGGACATATTTACCATCACTGCAAAAGCTGTGAGGGAAGATGAGGAACCTGTTGCTCTACAAGCTATTGAATTCTGGAGCTCAATATGCGATGAAGAGATTGACATCTTAGATGAATATGGAGGGGATTTTTCTGCTGATTCTGACACCCCTTGCTTTTATTTTATCAAGCAGGCACTACCTGCGCTTGTCCCTATGCTGTTGGAGACACTCCTTAAGCAAGAAGACGACCAAGATCAGGATGAAGGAGTTTGGAATCTTGCAATGGCTGGAGGAACATGCTTGGGTTTGGTTGCACGGACCGTGGGAGATGACATTGTGCCTCTTGTTATGCCATTCATAGAAGAAAACATTAACAAACCTGAATGGAGGCAGCGAGAAGCAGCAACTTATGCATTTGGTTCTAAAATCTGAAATACCGGTCGGATGGCCGTGCCGGTCATTCCAATACGACCGGGGAGATGAAAGTGACTTGTCAGAACTGACGGAATCCAAATCGGATGCCCGGTTTGAGCTCGGCGCTCAAACTTCATTTTTAAAATACACTTATTTCAAATGAACTGTTAGGACGGGTCCGGGGGTCTAAAATCTGAAATACCGGTCGGATGGCCGTGCCGGTCATTCCAATACGACCGGGGAGATGAAAGTGACTTGTCAGAACTGACGGAATCCAAATCGGATGCCCGGTTTGAGCTCGGCGCTCAAACTTCATTTTTAAAATACACTTAGTTCAAATGAACTGTTAGGACGGGGCATTTGGTTCTAAAATCTGAAATACCGGTCGGATGGCCGTGCCGATCATTCCAATACGACCGGGGAGATGAAAGTGACTTGTCAGAACTGACGGAATCCAAATCGGATGCCCGGTTTGAGCTCGGCGCTCAAACTTCATTTTTAAAATACACTTAGTTCAAATGAACTGTTAGGACGGGTCCGGGGGTCTAAAATTCGAAATACCGGTCGGATGGCCGTGCCGATCATTCCAATACGACCGGGGAGATGAAAGTGACTTGTCAGAACTGACGGAATCCAAATCGGATGCCCGGTTTGAGCTCGGCGCTCAAACTTCATTTTTAAAATACAAGATGAAATTTGAACTTATATTGTGTGTGTGTATTTATATATATGAAAATGAGCTGGCTTAAACTATTGGCATACTCTTGTTAATGCTTGATTTCTTTATTAAGTCTTGTTAATGCTTGATTTCTTTATTAAGGATTTGATTATAATTTTTTTAAATGATATACAGGATCATCCGTCGCGAGATGTTGGACGAGACGACGACCAGGATGATGTTGGACGAGACGACGACCAGGATGAGACATATGTGGAGGATTTGTGATTTTATTTTAGTTGTGTATGTTGTCATTTTATTATTATGGATGTATGATTAATTTGTGATTTTATTTTAATTGTGTGTAATTTGAGGTTCGTGGAGATTGTGATCCGTGTAGTTGATTTATTATTGTTTTATGAAATTGTTATTTATCAGGTGTTTGTATGTGATGAATTTGAGATTTGTCGATATTGTTGTCTGTGTAGTTGATTTTATATTTATGTTATGAATTTGTTATTTATCAGGTAATTTATTTATCAGTTTAAATAAATTTTTAAAAAAAAAATAATGCAAAATTAGCGACCGCATGGAGACTGAATTGCGACCGAATAGCGACTATACGTTATATTTCTTTTATTAAATAATTATACTTGGCGACCGACTGGCGACCGACTAGCCACCGAATCAATCGGATAGGTTAATTTTATTTTTAAAAATACAACAAATTTAGCGACCGCATAGAGACTGAATGGCGACCGAATTATTAGCGACCGGTCAGGCGACCGATTATAATCGGTCTCTGGTAACGACTGATACTGCGACCGAATTATGTCGGTCGCTATATAGCGACTATTATATAGCGACCGACATATTCGGTCGCTAGATAGTATCTGTTCGGTCGCAATGCATATTTGCGACCGATCGACGACTGAATAGCGACCGCTAGGTCGGTCGCTATCCGCGATTTTTCTTGTAGTGGACGGTCGTATATTGGGCCGTTACATGAGCCTGACGGTCCAATACAAGGCCGTTATATTACTAGAATCAGAAAATAACAATAGTGTATTCTAGTTAATGGGTTTCAATGGTACAACCAACTCGGCGTCCTAGTGGGAATCCCAGGCTCGCGGAGAATTACGGAGGCCTTGAAACAAGATTTCCTAGTCCATTGGAAGGAATATCCAATAGAGAGGTCCTCAAGTCCAAGATTGTGTTCCTATAGTGCAAAGTGTGAACTAATGGTCAACATACCGGAGTATGTGCCATGTACTTATAAAAATGACTCTATTGATAGAGAGATACAAGTATCAACGTGAACATCATGATGAAACTCCGACAATACAATTGTTAAAAGATTCATGATTTAGAATACAAGACTATAGAATTTTTGGCTTATGAAACTAACATAACTTAAAATATCATTAAGTTCTTGAAATCATGCAACCTCTATTATGAATAATTAAAATAACCTTAAATTCACATAATCGGGTGAAAACTCTAATCAACTAGGCTTAATACTAAGTAATATTGACAAATCATATTATGTCTAGGGTTGACAGAACATAGCCTCTGACGGTCTAGAAGTGGGGCGTCACAGTGATTGTGACGGTCAGAAAACAGCCGTTACACTTATGTAACGCGTCTGTATTGGTGCGTCAGAGTTAACAGAGTAACTCATATACCACAGAGACTGTGACGGCTCATAGTAAGGCCATTACATGAATGTGACGGTCCTACTGTGATCCGTCAGAGTGTCTGCTAACAGAAAGTAATATGAAACATAAGAGATTAACTCACATCATGTCTATAATTAAAACACCATGAGTTTCTAGGCATGATAAAGAAGGATAGGCTATCTACATGCATAGGTGACCATGAATAGATGAATAACATGTTTCAAGTTCTCAATTTAGGGTTAAGAGATGCGTGTAATGCATGGAACTAGTAAAACATGAAATTGATGCTCTACTATGCATGAAATTTAATCAAACCAGAGGGCTTATAGTCCTATCAAGTTATTTTTGCCGTTCATGAGATAACCTACCTCTTGTCTAGGCTTCAAACTTCCAATTATGGTCTGAACACCGAACCATAGTTCCCTTCTTCCTGTGATTTTTCAGTAACTTCTTTGGGCTCTAACTCCACGACCTCTTGACCTAAAGACGTGAAATTTGGAGAGGAGTTAGTCTAAAGTATTGTAAACAAATATTTCTAAAGAACTTACCAAAGATTACACCTTCTTACCTTGATTCGTTGCGAGCCAAAAGTAAGGGTCGCACAGTTCAGAACTAGGTCCTATTTATAGGGTTTTGAAGATTAGATCGATTCTAGAGTCATTAATTTGCTAAAACCTGATCTCTAAGATTCCTTAGTAATGTTATTCCTCTTCCTACGTTGATCTCTAGTGGATAAGAGTCCAAAGTTTTGATCTTTGTAATTGTTCTTTCCTTCACAGAACTAACAGGATGTAACGGTCTAATGCAGGTGCGTTAGAGGCATGTAACGGTCTCACGATAGACCGTTACATTTATTGTTCCTAGAGTTCAACATGAATCAAACTCTTCAGCTTACGGAATTCACAGAGTGTAACGGTCGTGGACCCATGCGTTACAAGCATGTGATGGTCGCACGATAGACCGTTACATTCAACGTATATAGGGTTTTAAATAAATAAAACTATTTTATTCATTTTCCTATATTATTATTTATATAATTTATTTTTATCCTTAAATAAGCTAAGTAACCTTCTAGAATATGGGCCAAACTTAATGGTTTTGGGCCTTAAACCATTTTAGATGATGTGTAAATAGGCTTGGTTAATTATTCAACCTAATTGGCCCTTTATAAATTCTAGAAAATTATTTATATAAAATTCTAGGGCATTACACCCTCCCTCACGTAGAAGAATTTGGTCCCCAAATTCAAAACATGGATTGTAGAGAGTGTACTTACAGTTAAATAATCTTGAAAATCTTTTTCTAATGGCTGCTTCGGTTTCCCATGTTGCTTCGTATGGCCATGTTTTCTTCCATTGAATTTTGACCATAGGGATAACCTTATTTCTTAGTTGACACACTTCCCGATCCAGAATCTTTATTGGCGTTTGCTCATAAGTCATATCCTTCTGAATCTCCAGATTGTCATAAGTGATAATATGGTCAGGATCGTATACATATTTCTTCAGCATGGAGATGTGAAATACGTCATGAACTCCTGCTAATTGTGGAGGTAAAGCCAATCTATAAGCCACTTCACCGACCCTTTCAAGAATTTCAAATGGGCCAATAAACCTTGGAGTTAGTTTTCCTTTAATGCCAAATCTTCGAATACCATGACCTGGAGAAACTTTTAAATATACATGATCTCCTACCTGAAACTCCAAGTCACGTCTTCGATTGTCGGCGTAAGACTTTTACCTATCTTGTGCCATTTTCATTCTCTCTTGAATGAGCTTGATTTTCTCCGTAGAATCCCTGACAAGGTCGGGGCCTAAAAATTACTTTTCCCCTATTTCATTCCAACATATTGGAGATTGACAACTTTTCCCATATAGAGCTTCAAAAGGTGCCATTTGTATGCTTGCTTGATAGCTGTTATTATATGCAAATTCTACCAGAGGCAAGTGATAATGCCAACTTCCTCCAAAATCAATGACACAAGTCCTGAGCTTGTCTTCTACCACCTGATTTGTTCTTTCCGTCTGACCATCAGTTTGTGGATGAAAGGCTGTGCTAAAATTTAATCTGGTCCCTAGTGAATGTTGTAGACCTTTTCAGAACTGTGATGTGAATTGAGGATCTCTATCTGATACAATAGTGACGGGGACACCATGTAATTTGATAATTTCCTTTATGTACAATGCTGCTACAATATCCACAGACCATCGACTCTTTATTGGTATGAAGTGTGCAGATTTAGTCAATCGATCTATGATTATCCATATGACATCATGTCCACCTCTTGTCTTAGGTAAACCCATAATGAAGTCCATCCATATGCTCTCCCATTTCTATTTGGGAATATTTAAGGGATGTAATTTACCTGCGGGTCTAAAATGTTCAGCTTTAACTTGTTGGCAGGTTAGACAACGAGACACGAAGTCAGCTATTTCCCTCTTCATATTGGGCCACCAAAAGTTTCTTTTGAGATCCTGATACATTTTTGTACCTCCTGGATGAATGGTGTACTTTGATTTATGTACTTCTTCTTGGATCAATTTCTTTGTATCCTCATGATCCGGTATACACATTCGGCCCTTGAATAGCAATCTTCCATCATTAGAAGTAGAAAAATTCGGCCTTTGTTCAATATTGGCCTTAATTTCCAGTAAAACTGGATCATCCTCTTGTAATTTGGCCAAATCCTCTATTAATGTAGGTTGAGCTCGGATATTAGCTATGAAGCAATCTTCTTCCTTAATGTCAACATCTAAATTCAACTGAGCAAATTGAGGAATAAGGTTAGTTACACTAATTATGAGACTTGATAACATACCCATTGGTTTTCTGCTGAGTGCATCTGCTACAGCATTTGCCTTGCCAGGATGATATTGAATAGCAAAATCAAAGTCCTTGAGATGTTCTAACCACCTCATTTGCCTCATGTTAAGCTCCTTTTGAGAGAATAAATATTTCAAGCTCTTGTGGTCTGAGTAGATCGTAAACTTTTCTCCATAAAGATAATGACGCCAAATTTTCAAGGCAAAAATAACCGCTGCCAATTCTAAATCATGTACAGGATAATTTTCTTCGTGACATTTCAATTGTCTTGAAGAATAGCAAATCACCTTTCCATTTTACATAAGGACACATCCTAAGCCAATTCCAGACGCATCCGTATATACCTCAAATCCACCACCGTCCATTGGTAGTGACAAAACAGGGGCTGTTGTAAGATGATTCTTAAGAGTTTGAAAATTCTTCTCACATTCCTCTGACCAGACAAAAGGATTTTCTTTTCTGGTGAGTCTAGTTAAAGGGACTGCTATCTTTGAGAAGTCCTTAATGAATCTTCTATAATAACCAGCTAGACCCAGAAAGCTCCTTACTTCAGACATAGTCGTAGGCCGACTCCAATTCTTGACAGCTTCTACCTTAGAAGGATCCACATCAATACCTTCTTTTGAAATAATGTGGCCTAGGAATGAGACTTCCTTGAGCCAGAATTCACACTTATTGAGTTTGGCATAAAGCTTGTGTTCTCTAAGTGTTTGCACAGCTATTTTCAAATGTTCTTCATGTTCTTCTTTTATCTTGGAGTATATCAGGATATCATCGATGAAGACGACAATGAATCGATCCAGGTATGGCTGGAAGACACTGTTCATAAGTTGCATAAATGCTGCTGGGACATTAGTTAACCCAAATGGTATTACCACGAATTCATAGTGACCATAACGACTTCGAAAAGCCGATTTATAAATATCTTCCTCTTTGATTCTAAGTTGATGATAACCTGATCTGAGGTCAATCTTAGAAAAATATTATGCTCCCGAAAGTTGATCGGAGAGCTCATCAATACGCGGCAATGGATACTTATTTTTAATTGTCAGCTGATTCAGTCGCCGGTAATCGATGCATAGCCTGAGAGAACCATCCTTCTTCTTGACAAATAAAATCGGCGCACCCCAAGAGGATGTGCTAGGTCTGATGAAACCCTTGTCTTGTAGTTCCTGCAACTGCCTTTTTAGTTCCCTGAGTTCTGTGGGGGACATCCTGTAAGGGGCTATAGAAACAGGTGCTGCTCCTAAAATGAGTTCAATGGTAAAGTTTACTTCCCTCTCGAGCGGTAAACTAGGTAGTTCAGATGGGAACACGTCTGGGAACTCATTCGCAATGGGATTGTTTTCTAAGATAATTTCCTTAGATTCAGTGATAATGACTGAAGCAAGAAAAGCTTCACATCCTTGCGAGATAAGCTTGCAAGCGTGAAGAGAAGATATAATGGTAGGATGTTTCTTATATTTGATGCCAAGAAAAGAAAATTTTGGAAGGCCGGGCTTTCGAAAAGATATAATCCTATTTCGACAATTGATATAAGCATCATGGTCTACAAGCCAATCAACCCCTAAAATGGCATCATAACCTTTCATGTCAAGGCACACGAGGTTTGCGGTGAGATTGTAACTGTAACGACCCGAGAATTCGATTATCGGGAAGGCCCGATAACCCGAGACTCGCACCGCCGCCCACGAGCCGGGAGGGCTCGGAAGGGCTAAAAGGAGTGTAGAGGCACAAAGAAATAGAAAATAAAGCAGGACAACTAACAACAACAAGCTGAAAGAAAGAACAACTACAGCTACAACAGAGTCCAGTCCAACAGAAAGTACAGCCTAAAGCAGTAAAACGTACCACAAGTCAAGTGAACACTCGGCCCGGCAAGCTGGCAACTGAGAACCTCCGCTCCGCACCCTCGAACCTCGAGGAAGGACCGCCACACCTGAAAAGTAGGGAATGAGTCTCCAAAACAGAGACTCAGCAGGGATCCCGCGGAACCCCAACCGGAAACAACGGCGGTAGCGGAAAGGAGGGCTACGAGAGCAACCGCAACAGCAGGAACAGCAAACCCGGCGGCCGGTCGAAACTCGGCACTACAACTACTCCTATTGTACCAAAAATACACCCCGAACTCACAGTCGAGGCTACCAGACTACACTATTACCGCTTACCGAAGTAAAAACACACGGCAACCACGCCGTAGAGGCATGTCCCCTGGACACAGCCTACCTGGACACGCTGTCCAAGGTGCAACCCCGACCATCCGATTGCGGGTACCACACAACAAGACACAACCTCGATAGAGCCACTAGCACTAGAACCACGGCGCGAAAACCAACACACGCGTCGCGGCGAAACAACCGAAAACACAACGGTCGACACGACCGAAAACCCGAAGGTCGAAGTCACAGAAACTGATAGTCTGTCACTTCCAACTCGACAGGAGTACCTCCCACTAGAAGCACAGCCGGTAGCGTCCCCTGACGTCTTACACCGCGCTGCAGGTGAACCGCCTGGCGTGGTAGCTCCTACCAAAGGCACGAACACCGTACAAGTAACCACAAACAAGTGACTAGCTGGGATCACGCCCGTCGATGTGGGTCCAACCGCCCCCGACAACGTGTGCACACACAGACCGCGCGTCCCTGGTCTGGCCCTCTGACCGATTTTCCCCTCAGCCGGACTCTGGCTGCAAGACGTGGGGCCCGACGGCAACTGGTCCACAAACCGTCTCTAAGAGTAAGCATGTACACTACTCCCTGGTGCGACCAGCACCGCGTACTGGTAGGCTACGACTAGTGGAGGGTCACTGAAGGAGTAGACTCTCAAGTCGAAGGAAAACAGCGTCCAAACCCGACAAAGTACGGGGACCATCCCACGTACCAGTACCGTCGCACGGCGACCACAGTCGGAGAAGAAACAGGACTAGCAGTCCACAGTCATGCACGCACCCTGCGCGAGAGTCGAGAAAACTCAAGTGGCGCTAAGCCACTGGACTCTGGACAGTCCTCTAGATGCATTACACCCAACGGTCCTTGAGTCACAAGACTCGGGGTCAAGACCGTTGTACGCAACAGCACAAGGCCGTCAATCCAGTCCAATCTCTAGGTCTAAAACCACGGTAGCACGAGTACCGAGACAACTCACGAACCGCCAAGACCACTCCCTCGGGAAGGGAATGCAAGGGACTAAGGCCACCCACACGGGCCACACGGAAAACATAGAAGCACGATTCCCAAGGCAGCACACAAGCCACCTTGTCGATTTCCCATCTCAGGGCAAGCGGGAAACCTCCAGCCCCTGGCTGGATAACTGGACTCGCAGTCCAAGGCCAAACACGTGGCCCACATGGGAATCGCCTTCCAAAGAAACCCACGACATGCGCGGGGGGGGGGGGGGGAGACCGCACCGCACACACACTGATGCACGGTGACTCGATCGAGCGTGACACGAAAGCCCAACACGCGAGAAGTCACCAGGACTCTCAACCCTATGGGCACGCTAAACGAGGTAACACGGTCCTCCAGACACCGTCAAAACACGGACACAGAATCCCATGGGTGTCTGGCACTCACGAGACCGCAAGTCGACCACTGGGTCCCAATCGGGTCGACCGGGGACCCACACACCGCGGAACAAGGCCGAGAACACAAAAACTCGCCTCGGTGCAACACAACGCCTGACGGTCTAGCCCTAGACCGTCACAGGGCTGTAATGGTCTAGGTGGGACCGTCACATCCACCTGGCGGCCTAACGCAGGCCGTTACACGGCCCATAGGAACGCAGGATGTAACGCGCCTGGCTCAGCGCGTTACACAAATGTAACGCGCCTGCCCTGGTGCGTCACGCGCGCCTCACGCTCCCAGCGTGAAAACGGGATGTAACGGGCATGCCCCAGCACGTTACACAAATGTAACGCGCCTGGTCCAGCGCGTTACACACACAGACACCCAACGGTCAAACGACAACGGTTGGAACACCCCTGACGGCCCACCCCAGGCGCGTCACGCGCATGTAACGGTCCGTCGGGGTCCGTTACACCCCCAGCCCTCAGCTGGGTAACAGGGGATGTGACGCACCCACCCAGGCGCGTTGCACGGCCGTGGCGGTCTATCGTGGGACCGTCACACCCACGAATGCCAAAGCCCAAAGCAAAGGGAATGTAACGCCCCTGCCCAGGCGCGTTACACACATGTAACGGTCACTGGAATGACCGTCACACCCTCCCGAGAACGTTATGGCGGGAAACCATCCAAAACACCGATCCACGCCCCGATCACCCCTGGGTGATGGGGAAACAAAGGGGAATCCATCCCCAAGCCCCTAAGCATGCATCTAAACCCCTGAATCGGCCAAAAACGCCGCAAAACAAGAGATCGGCCCACAAGACCTAAAACATGGGTTTTGCCCAAAAAACTCCGATTCCACCCGCTCGGGTCACCACGGCCTACGAAACTCGCGGGAAAGGAAGTGCACGAGCTGGGGGTCCATCTCCCTACCTCCACCGAAGATTTCGCGCACCGTGGACGCCGATCCACGAACAAACGCCTCCAAAACCCCGCCGACACCTCCACGCCCGCGAACCGGCTTCACCGCGCCCTCGAGCCTCGATCCTCGACCCATCCTTGCCGTCCTCCTCGCCCGCATCGCCCCGCCTCGCCCCCGCCTCGGTCCATCGGCCGCCGAAGAGGAGAGAGTGAGAGGAGAGAGTGGGAGAAGAGAGAGAGGGTGAGAGTGAGAAATGAGAGGAAGAGAGAGGGTGGGGGGTTTATATGGGAAAATCCAAAAAATCAGGAAAATTCCAAAAAATAGAAAAATGCACCTCCTCGAACCTCGCGACGCGCTGATCACAACGGTACCACTCGCGCCCAGGTGAACGGCCCGGTTCACCCGCAACGAGGTTCCAAAAGAATTTCCGAAACACACACCGGGAATCAGAAAACACACGCGGAAAAGCCGCGGAGCTCTTCCGGCCTCCGAAACGACTCCGGATCGCGCCGATCCGAACACGAAAGATGTCCGAAACGAAATTTCAGACACAACGGAGTCAAATACTCCAAGAAACCAGATCCGGGACCCTAGAAGAAGGATCCAAAAAACCCGAGACATTACAGCCCTCCCCCCTTAAAGGAATTTCGTCCTCGAAATTCAGGACCAAGCACAAAGTCACAGGGGAAGAACACTGAACGAACTGACACACTATTGTAGACACGCCAAAATTGACGTTACTGTGAGTGCATCTCATATTACCTTGTAATGCCCCAATTTGACCCTCAAATTAACTTGGTTTGAGTGATTTTTCTCACTTTTCTTGGATTTCTCCCTTTTTTCTCCCTTTTCTTATTTTTTCCTATTTTCTTGGATTTTTCTGAATTTTCTGGATATTTTTCTCTATTTTATGAATTTTTCAGAATTAACGACTTGACGTGGGGCGTCTTTTAAATAGCGGCTTACCCTTGGGCGTTTCTTGAAAAATTGACGCCACTTCCATTAGGCATCAATTCCTCTCATTTTCTTATTTTTCTGGATTTTTCTGAGGATTTTTCAGAATTTTTTATGAATTAACGACTTAACAAGGGACGTTACTTTAATTTTAAATTAAATAAAAATTTAAAAAAATTGAATTCACGACATTGGTAAGAGCGTCACTTTTCAAATTAATTTTTTAATATTATTTTTAACCCCCTTTGAGAGGTGATTTGGTGGCCTTCCGGGTGTCAGAAAAATACGCAAAAATAGTCATTGGAATCAGCACATTGAGATGCACCTCCACCAAAAAAATGGAAAAATAATATTGAGAAATAAAATATGGCCCTATTTTGAATATTTTTGAATTAACGACCCTGAATCGGACGTCAATTTAATTGACGCCCGAACACATGGTTGTCCATTCTTTTTGGCTATTTATCATATTGATTAACGCCCCTTGGTAGGGCGCGTTTTTTATTAACGCCTTTAGTTCAGGCGTCTTTCACAATTTTTCAAATAAAGAAAGTTTTATTACCAAATTTAAATCCAGGAAGTGACGCCCTTGTCCAGGTCGTATTTTTAATTAACGCCCTTCTGCAGGTCGTCAATTTATGAATTAACGCCCCTTTTCAGGTCGTGTTTCAATTTCGTGTTCTAATCGAACGCAGCCCTTTCCCAGAGAGTCCCTGCTTTGTTTGGTCACATTGCCCATTCTTATCTTTCCCATGTTGGACTCTTGCCTATTCTTATCCTTCTATCTATGTGATTCGATCCTATTAATAGAGCCCTTCGGCTCTGTTATACAGGTTCCCTCCCTCTTCTTCTTCTCCTCCGAAATTCTTCTTCCCCGATTTTTCTCTGTCTTTTCCTTTTGCTTTTTTTTTCCTTCTTACGCAGGGGTTGCTGATGCTTGGCTGAAGGAGAGGCTTCAGGTGTTCACAGCTTTATCCCTTGGAAGACCTCTCCCGAACGATCATCAAAGCCACAGCACAGGCTTTTCTCCTTAGTTTTATTCTTCCTCTTGTTTATTGCTGTCATTAGTTCATACGTATATGCATGCATCATATTTCATCTCTTATTAATTTTTCCTCACTCAACTACGTTGAGTAGCTCCCCACAGTGCACTCTTGCACACCTCCCTTCCATTCATCTTTGCACATATTTTCATCTTTGCACATATTTTCATCATTCATATCACTCCTCTACCCTCTTTGCATAGGGGTTTAAGGGCAACCACCCATAAGGTGTGTTCTCACACAATTTTACATGCCCATATCTTTTAAGAATTGATGATACGCTCACCATGTTCTAATTCCATATTCTTTGTTGGTGTTTGATTGTTTTGGAAGGGTAATCAATAGAAAGAACTCTCTTCATCGGCCGGCCGATTGGAAGAGAAGGAAGCACTCATAATCTCCCCCGCATTTAAGGTATTTATATCGCGATCCCTCCATTGATTATTTGTTATATCCTTTGAGGCCCTCGCGTCTCTGACGATCACATCTCCTATTTTGCACCTCGTGCATGCTTTTTCTTCTCATGCTTTTTCTTCTTTATTCTAAGTGGATTTTTAATTAGATCTACAACTGTCAGAGCCCCAGCACAGAAAATCTTGATCCTCACAAAAACACCAATCCCGAGGGACACAGCCAGTCTTACAATCACACACAACACCTCACTCCTCTCGCCGAGCACACTGGCCAACAGAGCAGGCATATACCAAAGGGCACAGTCCGACATCACCTCAGACACCGCCCAACCAGCACTCGTCCTTCCGGAATAGCGCCAGCACCCTCACACGACAAGGGAATGGGCACGACTTCTCGCAGGCAACCGCCTTGCCACGACAAGGAGCACGTCTCGCACGGACTTCATGGCACACAAGGCTAACCAATCCGGGCACCCAATGCAAGATGACGAACCTTAGCCCAACACAATCTCTCCAACCAAAGGGGAGACCAAACGCACTTCCGACCAACGGAAGAACTCCACGCTCGACCTGACCTCGAACCTCGCGCATGCTGGAAACAGCACCATCCAGCACCAAGGAAAGTCATCGCTTCCATAAGGTCAGCGCCTCCGACACACTCGGCGAGTGTCACATCAGATCATAATCAAAGCATCTCTCGATGCACCACTGCTGCAATTCCTCGAACTGCAACACACCACGCCAAGAGCCGCAACACGAGCCATAACGACAACCGCCGGTGCTCATCCTCGAGTCCCGAACTCGCCGTGGGGCCTTCACATCTCATGCCAACTCCAGGGCGAACATCACCCAATCGCACACAAGAGCGCAGGAGCAAGACTTACTGGGACACCACAGCCCAAGCTTGCCTTGAAATCCACAAAACCATCGGGACCGACACATCATTTCTGACGCGATAGAGCACGACAAGAACATCAGGCTCGACGAAACAACAGCTCACCGAGAAGATATTCCGCTCACCCGAGCACATTCCTCGATCAGAACACCTCAGGAGCTGGGCAAACCTCAAGCTGGAGTGGCCAAAACCGACAGCAACTTCCTCGAAGCACGCTCACGGCCACCTAACCACGAACAATCTTCTCCAGCCACCTGACCACGCTGCAGGTTCCTCGAACGCAGGACCGCGAGCTCGCGTCTGCCAGCAACCTCTGCCCAACGCAGCACAACCAGGGCCACCACCGATGAGGGAGAAGGCTCTCAACCTCGATCCTTAGACCCCATGCAGGCACGAAAGCCGCGGACAGCAACCACCTTCACAGCGCCGCACAGCGCACTCAAGCTCTCAAGCGAGAAACAAGGCGGAAAGCGAACATAAAACCCTAAGCCAGCTGCCGACTGTACTGGACCTTATGGACTCTGATCACTGCAATATCTCGAATTCCTATGTACGTCCACAACCTCCGCTCTGATACCAGCTGTAACGACCAGAGAATCTGATTACCGGGAAGGCCCGATAACCCGAGACTCGCACCGCCGCCCACGAGCCGGGAGGGCTTGGAAGGGCTAAAAGGAGTGTGGAGGCACAAAGAAATAGGAAATAAAGCAGGACAACCAACAACAACAAGCTGAAAGAAATAATAACTACAGCTACAACAGAGTCCAGTCCAACAGAAAGTACAGTCTAAAGCAGTAAAACGTACCACAAGCCAAGTGAACACTCGGCCCGGCAAGCTGGCAACTGAGAACCTCCGCTCCGCACCCTCGAACCTCGAGGAAGGACTGCCACGCCTGAAAAGCAGGGAATGAGTCTCCAAAACAGAGACTCAACCGGGATCCCGCGGAACGCCAACCGGAAACAACGGCGGTAGCGGAAAGGAGGGCTACGAGAGCAACCGCAACAGCAGGAACAGCAAACCCGGTGGCCGGTCGAAACTCGGCACTACAACTACTCCTATTGTACCAAAAACACACCCCGAACTCACAGTCGAGGTTACCGGACTACACTATTACCGCTTACCGAAGTAAAAACACACGGCAACCACGCCGTAGAGGCCTGTCCCCCGGACACAGCCTACCTGGATACGCTGTCCAAGGTGCAACCCCGACCATCCGATCGCGGGTACCGCACAACAAGACACAACCTCGGTAGAGCCACTAGCACTAGTCCCACGGCGCGAAAATCAACACGCGCCGCGGCGAAACAACCGAAAACACAACGGTCGACACGACCGAAAACCCGAAGGTCGAAGTCACGGAAACTGACAGTCTGTCACTCCCAACTCAACAGGAGTACCTCCCACTAGAAGCACAGCCGGTAGCGTCCCCTGACGTCTTACACCGCGCCGCAGGTGAACCGCCTGGCGTGGTAGCTCCTACCAAAGGCACGAACACCGTACAAGTAACCACAAACAAGTGACTAGCTGGGGTCACGCCCGTCGACGTGGGTCCAACTGCCCCCAACCACGTGTGCACACACAGACCGCGCATCCCTGGTCTGGCCCTCTGACCGATTTTCCCCTCAGCCGGACTCTGGCTGCAAGACGTGGGGCCCGACGGCAACCGGTCCACAAACCATCTCTAAGAGTAAGCCCGTACACCACTCCATGGTGCGACCAGCACCGCGTACTGGTAGGCTACGACTAGTGGAGGGTCACTGAAGGAGTAGACTCTCAAGTCGAAGGAAAACAGCGTCCAAACCCGACAAAGTATGGGGACCATCCCACGTACCAGCACCGTCGCACGGTGACCACAGTCGGAGAAGAAACAGGACTCGCAGTCCACAGTCACGCACGCACCCTACGCGAGAGTCGAGAAAACTCAAGTGGCGCTAAGCCACTGGACTCTGGACAGTCCTCTAGACGCATTACACCCAACGGTCCTTGAGTCACAAGACTCGGGGTCAAGACCGTTGTACGCAACAGCACAAGGCCGTCAATCCAGTCCAATCTCTAGGTCAAAAACCACGGTAGCACGAGTACCGAGACAACTCACGAACCGCCAAGACCACTCCCTCGGGAAGGGAATGCAAGGGAGTATGGCCACCCACACGGGCCACACGGAAAACACAGAAGCACGATTCCCAGGGCAGCACACAAGTCACCTTGTCAATTTCCCATCTCAGGGCAAGCAGGAAACCTCCAGCCCCAGGCTGGATAACTGGACTCGCAGTCCAAGGCCAAACACGTGGCCCACATGGGAATCGCCTTCCAAAGAAACCCACGACATGCGCGGGGGGGGGGGAGACCCCACCGCACACACACCGATGCACGGTGACTCGATCGAGCGTGACACGAAAGCCCAACACGCGAGAAGTCACCAGGACTCTCAACCCTATGGGCACGCTAAACGAGGTAACACGGTCCTCCAGACACCGTCAAAACACGGACATAGAATCCCATGGGTGTCTGGCACTCACGAGACCGCAAGTCGACCACTGGGTCCCAATCGGGTCGACCGGGGACCCACACACCGCGGAACAAGGCCGAGAACACAAAAACTCGCCTCGGTGCAACACAACGCCTGACGGTCTAGCCCTAGACCGTCACAGGGCTGTAATGGTCTAGGTGGGACCGTCACATCCACCTGGCGGCCTAACGCAGGCCGTTACACGGCCCATAGGAACGCAGGATGTAACGCGCCTGGCTCAGCGCGTTACACAAATGTAACGCGCCTGCCCTGGTGCGTCACGCGCGCCTCACGCTCCCAGCGTGAAAACGGGATGTAACGTGCATGCCCCAGCACGTTACACAAATGTAACGCGCCTGGTCCAGCGCGTTACACACACAGACACCCAACGGTCAAACGACAACGGTTGGAACACCCCTGACGGCCCACCCCAGGCGCGTCACGCGCATGTAACGGTCCGTCGGGGTCCGTTACACCCCCAGCCCTCAGCTGGGTAACAGGGGATGTGACGCACCCACCCAGGCGCGTCGCACGGCCGTGGTGGTCTATCATGGGACCGTCACACCCACGAACGCCAAAGCCTAAAGCAAAGGGAATGTAACGCCCCTGCCCAGGCGCGTTACACACATGTAACGGTCACTGGAATGACCGTCACACCCTCCCGAGAACGTTACGGCGGGAAACCATCCAAAACACCGATCCACGCCCCGATCACCCCCGGGTGATGGGGAAACAAAGGGGAATCCATCCCCAAGCCCCTAGGCATGTATCTAAACCCCTGAATCGGCCAAAAATGCCGTAAAACAAGAGATCGACCCACAAGCCCTAAATCATGGGTTTTGCCCAAAAAACTCCGATTCCACCCGCTCGACTCACCACGGCCTACGAAACTCGCGGGAAAGGAAGTGCACGAGCTGGGGGTCCATCTCCCTACCTCCACTGAAGATTTCGCGCACCGTGGACGCCGATCCACGAAGAAACGCCTCCAAAACCCCTCCGGCGCCTCCACGCCCGCAAACCGGCTTCACCGCGCCCTCGAGCCTCGATCCTCGACCCATCCTCACCGTCCTCCTCGCCCACATCGCCCCGCCTTGGTCCGTTGGCCGCCGGAGAGGAGAGAGTGGGAGAAGAGAGAGAGGGTGAGAGTGAGAAATGAGAGGAAGAGAGAGGGTGGGGGGTTTATATAGGAAAATCCGAAAAATTGGAAAAATTCTAAAAAATAGAAAAATACACCTCCTCGAACCTCATGACGCGCTGATCACAACGGTACCACTCGCGCCCAGGTGAACGGCCCGGTTCACCAGCAACAAGGTTCCGAAGGAATTTCCGAAACACACACCGGGAATCGAAAAACACACGCGGAAAAACCGCGGAGCTCTTCCGGCCTCCGAAACGACTCCGGATCGCGCCGATCCGAACATGAAAGATGTCCGAAACGAAATTCCGGACGCAAAGGAGTCAAATACTCCAAGAAACCAGATTTGGGACCCAAGAAGAAGGATCCAAAAAACCCGGGGCATTACAGTAACCCTCTACTATCACCTTGCTATTAGGATAATACTCGGTGAGCTTGGTTCTAGATCCTAAAGGTGTAGTAATAGCAAGATCTGAAGGTAAGGGGACTGATGCAATTGAGAATGTTTTTACAAAGGCAGTAGAAATAAAAGAATGAGAGGCACCAGTATCAAATAGCACAAATGCAGGACGAGAACAAATCTGAAGAGCACCTTTCATAAGCCCATCATCCCTGGGCGCTTCCTCTTCGTCTAGAACGGCATTGAGGCGAGCCTGCCTCCAACGTCCTCCATTAGCTGATTGATCTTTCATAAGGGGGCAATCTGGCGCACGATGCTCCCTACTTCCACAACGCAAACAAGCACCGAGGCGCTTCTAGCATTCTTCAGCCGAGTGGCCGAATTTCTCGCAAAAAGTGCATGCCGAGGTAACTTGCTCCTTCTCTTCCTTTACCTTTTTATTATTCTTCTGGGAACTTCCACCATTCCCGCTCCTTGATCTTTTCTTGCTGTCACGGCTTTTGTATGGTTCCGTGATGCTAAACTTCTCCTTCTTTTAATGCCGATCAGATCGTCGGTAAGATTCTTCTCATTTTCCTTTCAACTTTTTGACCTTCTCTAAGGTCCTCTTGCATAGATATGCCCTCTGAATCATCTCTGCATAAGTGCAGATATTCTGTGTCCCAAGTTGCTGAATGAAACCGGGTCGTAACCCGTCCATAAATCGATTTGCTTTTAATAATTCCGTGCTAATAAGGTGTGGTACATATGGTGCTAGTCTTGAAAACTGCAGCTCATATTCTGCCACCGACATCATCCCTTGACGAAGGGAGGCAAACTCCATGGCCTTCCTTTCCTTTACATGTTCGGAAAAATACTTGGTACGGAATAAAGTAAGAAACCCGTCCCATGTATGAGGTGCATCGGCCGGAGTTGCCAGAACCGACTTCCACCATATACGGGCATCTTTATTTAGTTGAAATGTTGCTTGACGCACCTTCTCCTGATCGGTGCATTGAATAACGTCAAATATCCTATTCATCTCATCGATCCAATTTTCTGTCTCATCGGGATTTGAAGATCCATAGAATCGCGGAGGATTTAGACTCTGGAAGTTGCGATGTAGGTCACCAGCCCTTGCCCATGCACTGTTGTATCCCTATGGTCATTTGAGTCATCCTGTGGTCACTTGGGTCATTCGACATCATCCTATGGTCATATGAGTTCTGTGGTATTCTTGGTTTTGATAATGGCTAAACACTATTAGTCATTGATACTTTTCACTCTCATGTGACTGACACACGCGATGTTTTGCTCATGATAGATACGAATGAATTCAGTGGAAATGGCAAAGGTGAAAGCTCAATGTTGCGCCCTCGCACGCCGATCAACCTGCCCGGTCAGGTCGCGGGAGTCAAGGGGGCAGCGCCCCTTGCTGGGGTTTCCGGGGGCGGAGCCCCCGGAACAAAATTTAGAAATGCTCAAAGCATATTCTAAGTTGATTTCAATCCCAAAATACATGAAATTGATGAGGACATGAATATCTTGACTTATGAACATGTTTCATTGGTCTAACACTTCATTTTTGCAGGTATAGGTGTTTCCGGTCGACCTACACACCTTGGCCGGTCGACCAGATTTGCCAGAGCCTAAGAATTCCACGTTTTACAAGTTTCGGTCGACCGCCCCTGCCTTTCCGGTCGACCGGTTCTTCCAGAAACGAAACACTCCAGGAATTACAGATTTCGGTCGACCGCCCCTACTTTTCCGGTCGACCGGTTCTCCCAGAACCGACAAGTTGGAGATTTTGCAGGTTCCGGTCGACCGCCCCATGAATTCCGATCGACCGCCAGCCCCGATGCAGCCATGTTTGACTTCGAATTCCACCTCGTGGCCAGCCCCTTTCCATGTATTTGTTTAATCAAAACTCACCTAATCTCCCATGATTTGTGGATCTGGTCTGGGGGGTGTCCAAGGACCATTCCAAGGGTTATAAACCAACACATGAGGGGTTAGAAACCCTAATGCTTCAAGGCTTCAAGGGAGATCAAGGGAGACTATTTTCGAGGTACTGTAGCACCTCCGTGAACAGTGTTTCGGGAGGAAGTTCTTCATCCATCCAAGGTGATTCAAGTCCAGATCTGAAGCCATCTAAACCTCCAAGGAAGAAGAAGCAATCAAGGCTATCAAGGGTGATCTAAACTGCATCCTTCTTCTTCTTCATCAACTCAAGAAGATCAAAAGGAAGATCAAAGCTACATCCAACACTCTCTCCATCAACTCAAGGTGATTCAAGTTCATATCTCAATCCAGCAACCTCCAAGGAACAGAAGAAGCAAAAAAGGCTAATAAGGGAGATCAAAGGAGGCTGCAAAGGTGTGTTCAAGGGAGAGGAGTTCGAGTACTGTAGCTGTGAACAGTACTCCGGGAAGAAGCTCTTCATCAAATCTCCAAGTGATTCATGCTACTTCAAAAGAAGATTCAAGCCCCAGCAATCTCAGACAAGATCCTTTCTCTTTGAGCATATTTCATATCTTGTTTGAGTGTTTTCATATCTTATTTGTTTTCCATTTCATTCAAACATTTGGAACTGAAGATCGTCCCTACCGGTGGTTAGTAGGAAGGCAATCGGAAGTTGTCCGATCTGCAGTGTTGACGTCCCTACCGGTGGTTAGTAGGAAGGCAATCGGAGGTCTTTCCGATTTGCGGTTCAGTGCGTGGCATTAGTGGAGCCTCACCGGATTTGGTGAGGGGTGGACGTAGGACTGGGGATTCAGTCCGAACCACCTTAAAATATTGTGTGTTGTGGTTTGCTTGTGCGATTGCTTTGTGTTAGATGCATGCTTAGGTTCAATATCTATATTGCTTAATCATCTTGCTAAGCAAATCACTGTGTTCTTCGTTTAGCTAGTTATATTCCGCTGCTATTATCATTATCTAGCTATATAGAGGGTTGCATTGCGAAAAGAGGGGCAAATCTATTCACCCCTCCCCTCTAGATCTGCTGACCACTACTCAACATGCACCACCTTGTGCTATAGTTTGCAGTGCCTGAGTGAGGCCGGCAACAGTTTGTTGCATACCGTCCCAATCTACGTGATGAGCCATTTGTAAAATAGGGTACCTGAGAGAGAAAAATAACAACTTGTTATTTCTCAAGAAAATTAACCTTAAAGATAATTAATTATCATATCCCGGGCTCTATCCAATCCTCACATGGGTATGGAATTTCTTCTTTAGTTCATAGGTAGGGGTCCTTAAACCTTAGACTTATCCTATGACATGATTCCTTTCCCTAAGTCCTGAGACTTAGGCTCTGATACCAACTTAATTGTCACGCCCCGAGCCTTTATTACAGCGGAAGACTCGCTCGGGGAGCGCGAACAACCGGCATGGTAAGCCTCTTGCAAGCAAGAACGACCAGAGCGCAATACAATCACACACATAAATGTAATTGCACAGAATTTAATCAAACTCCAACTTATTTCATAAATGATCAATATTCGAAAATACAACAACTTTCCATCATCTTTCATTCTACTAGACTCAAGAAATAGGAAAATTACATTGACTCAATCTAGACATTATGGACTCCCTAAGTCTTCGCTCATCTTTAATCACTCTCGGATCCGCTACTAGAATAATCCGAATCCGAACCCGACTCACTTTCATTTCCTGAAAAAGATTGGAAATAGGTAATGAGCACACTTGCCCAGTAGGTATCTTCGCATCAACATGAAGGCACTATTAAAGTGATTAATATTTTGCTCTAAAGAAATAAGGTAAAACCATGCAATGCGGTGATTACGCGATTAAATCAAAGTAACAAGACAATCATTGTAACGACCCGAGAATCCGATTACCGGGAAGGCCCGATAACCCAAGACTCGCACCGCCGCCCACGAGCCGGGAGGGCTCGGAAGGGCTAAAAGGAGTGTGGAGGCATAAAGAAATAGGAAATAAAGCAGGACAATTCAACAATTAACAGAAATAAATAAACAATTACTACAACAGAGTCCAGTCCAACAAAAAGTACAGTCTAAAGCAGTAAAACGTACCACATGCCAAGTGAACACTCGGCCCGACAAGCTGGCAACTGAGAACCTCCGCTCCGCACCCACGAACCTCGAGGAAGAACCGCCTCACCTGAAAAGTAGGGAATGAGTATCCAAAACAGAGACTCAGCAGGGATCCCGCGGAACCCCAACCGGAAACAACGGCGATAGCGGAAAGGAAGCTACAACTACAGCAGGAACAGCAAACCGGTGGCCGGTCAAAACTCAGCACTACAGCTACTCCTACTGTACCAGAAGGCACACCTCGATCACGCAGTCGAAGCTATCGAACCACGCTAGCACCACCTACCGAAGTAAAAACCCACGGCAACCACGCCGTAGAGGCCTGTCCCGCGGACACAGCCGACCTGGACACACTATCCAAGGTGCAACCCCGACCATCCGATCGCAGGTACCGCACAACAAGATGAAACCTCGGTAAAGTCACTAGCACTAGTCTCACGGCGCGAAAACCAACACACGCGCCACGGCGAAACAACCGAAAACTCAACGGTTGACACGACCGAAAACCCGAAGGTCAAAGTTACGGAAACTGACAGTCCGTCACTCCCAACTCGACAGGAGTACCACCCACTAGAAGCACAGCCGGTAGCGTCCCCTGACGTCTTACACCGCGCCGCAGGTGAACCGCCTGACGTGGTAGCTCCTACCAAAGGCGCAAACACCATACAAGTAACCACAAACAAGTAACTAGCTGGGGTCACGCCCGTCGACGTGAGTCCAACCGCCTCCAACCACGTATGCACACACAGACCACGCGTCACTAGGTCTGGCCCTCTGACCGGTTTTCCCCCGTAGCTGGACTCTGGCAACCGACGAGGGGCCTACGGTAACCGGTCCACAAACCACCTCAAAGGTGAGTGCCCGTACACCACTCCCAGGTGAGACCATGTGGACGCACTTTTTATCAATTTCGTTTATTTAGTGCGTGGGCGTGCCAGTCACAAAGTGACAGCTTTTTCGGACTTCGTGGAAGCCCTTGGTGCGCGCCATCTGACTGATCAGACGATTGTGTAGTTCGGGTCGGGAGCAAAACCCGCCGTACCATAAAGGTCACGACGTCATTTACATCCCCTCGGAGAGGGGAATACCCTTGATTGATTGCGAGGAATAAGGGCCATGCGGCCTAAAGAATAACGTTAATGAAAAGAGATAACAAAAATCTCAAATTGCGTTAGAATGTCCCTCAGTGGGGTGAAAACGATTGAATCATGTTGGTCGCTTACCGACCATTTTGTGTTCAGACGGAAGTCCGCATTGGAAACATGACGAAGGCGGATATGAAACCGTGAAAATGTATGCCACGTGTGCAAGGTTGTCTTCACAAGGATCAATATGTGGATGCACATTTGAAATATTTAGAGGGCTGGTCTACCATGCACCATGGGCTGACCTGCAAGGGTGTCGACCCCTGGGGTCGACCCCTGTGCGAGCTGTAGCCTGGACAGAATGCAGCAAGGGAGGTGTCGACTCCCATAGTCGACACTCCTCAGTAGGTTGAGCTCGACTTCCCTCTTCTTTCCTTTTTTAAGACGCTGCAAAACATGCTTTGATTGTCGTGCAAAATGAGATATGCATGGTGTGAAGGGGATTCTAAATGTTTAAGGAATGCACATGTGGGATTCTATATGAAATCTGGTACATGAATCATGCAAACCTAACTATATGCCCATGAGGGAAACACGAAATGCTAAGGAGAAAGGGGAAGCACCGAGGGGACTAAATGCAATGCAAGGATGGCAATTCAGATTCTATTTTTCTCCTTTGATATTTCTTCTTCTTTGCTTCGTTTGAGTAACAACCCTGTATATGTTCAGAGTTGCATTCAGTCATCATGTTGCTGCATTTGGGTGTGTATGTGGTATGCAATCTTATGTTCAGACATGCAGGGATACATAGGGTGGCTATTTCAGGTAGAATGGGCAATGAAATTCTGTGGATAGGGCATGCCAGTCCACTTCTTTACCGGTAGGATCTCTTTTCATTTTTTTTGTTTACTTCCCCCCACTTCTGCTTCAGATCTGTAGACGAACAGAGATGTGCGACATGCGTGTGAATTTGTGTATATGGGCCATTGATAAGCAGAGAGAGAATCATGTGCAACTTTAGGAGGCAACATCAGCTACATGTGAGGCCTTGTATGGGCTTGAAATCTTCATTCATGAGGTCATGTATACCATATGAGAATGCATACCAAATATGCATGAAGTATGTCATGAGCTGCCACACGGAAGATGCTATACAATTGCAATCAGCTTTTTAAGGATTCAGATTTGGTCCAGAACTCTAGTTATCATTATGATCTTAACAGATCTCATAAGGCTATGCTTGATCATTTGCAGACCAATGTGAATAAGCTCAATTCTGACTAAATCTTCCATCCTAGCCTGAGAGATTTGGTGTGTTGAAGTTATCACCGGCTCGGCTGAACTGCACTCATCTTTATCGAGAGTGGGACCCAGAAGGTGGTTTCGGTTATTCTGGATTGCTGGACTGAAATTTGCATTTCTGCAAAACTGAACTGGCTTGTTGTTCCTAGCCTCATGGTCAACTCTGTTAATGTGAATCTTGCAGAGAATTCTGACCCGGTTGAGTTCAGACATTGGATTGAACCCTCCATTCTTTGCACATTGTTTAGTCCATCTGTTGGCCTATTGTAATGTCTTGGGCCTGATTGTGATGAGATGCTCAAAGACCCAAAATGCATGCCATGTGTGCAGAAGCTGGGATTTGGGCAAGATTTATTTTGACCCACGAGATCTATATAACAATGTGAGCATGCTTAAGATTTACACATCTGAATTCAGCGAGCCAAGAGAATGCAGGATTTTCATTGATTCGTCACATCTTGTCTTGCTCATTTTCTTCATGTTCTGATTCATGAATTTTCCTTCCCCATCTTTATTTCCCTTTTTTTGGCTTTGTGTTTGATCATTGTACTGCATTTTTTTTGGATATATCCCAATCCGAAATGGATTCCATATCTTCGAACCAAGCTACCTCATGATCAGCACTGGCGTCTCCTGTTTTGTTCATTTCAACCCCAGCCATCCTAGAGTTCGGTTACTGCATCCTCTGAATTTCCAATTTGCAGCAGCTCCAAAGTTTAGGTCTGTTTAATGTTCACTTCTTGACATGCATTGGTCTGAATTGACTCCATCCCTTTTTGATTAAGACATTATGAGGAACACTATCATCTCTGTTTTCTTTCATTCCATTCTAGCAATTTTCAGAATTGAACCTGGCAAACTATCCATTCGGTTTCTACCTCAATTTCATTTCTGGATTGGGGGTTTTAAACTCCAGATCGGCAGTTAGCTCCCCCAGCCACTTGGGTTCTGTATGTGAAAAATTATGTTTGACCAACATCCTTTTCTTGATGTGTATCAGTTCAAACTGAACTTTAGTCTTCACTTGTTTCTACTCCTTTCGGCTGCCATTTTGTCCACCTTGATTTCAGCAGCTCAGAGACTGAGTTAGATCAATGTAAGTGCTTTGAGGTGCATTAGCCCAAACCAGACTTTAGTGTGCCTTTAAATCAAGGAGTCACAAACCCCACATTCACATCTCCTTTTTTTGTTCTACTCCTGGCAGTTTTCAGGATTGTTTGGTCATTGCACCTTTGAATTCCAGCTCACAGTTAAACTTTCCTTTAATCCACAATGAAGTTCTCATAGCTGTCCATCTATTCCTTGCAATATTCAGAACTGCATTTGACTGTCTACACCCTCCGAATTTCTTTGCAGCAGCCCCAAAGTTTATTAATGCATGCTTCTTAACATGCACTGGTTAAACATGATTTCAATTCTGGGCATTAGGGGCTTCATGATCAACGCCCTATCTCTGTTGTTCTTTTTAGCAATGTCCAGAAACAGAACTTCGGCTGTTGCATTTCTTAGTTCACCATGATTTTTTTTGAACTGTTTATCCATTCTTCCCTGACTGTCAGCCATGCATCCAACTTTCATTATCCTTTTTGATATTGTTTTCACTTCGATCCATCAAAAAAAAAATCCGGTAGCATCTCCCCTTAACCCAAGACGTTTGGGGGAAAAATAGGGGACACCATCCACGGAGAGGACTCCGAGGTGACCCCGAAACACAGAGGGTGCGCCCGAAAGCAACGACCCCGTAAACCCGAGCCGACTATAGAGGAGTCCCAAGGGCAAGCCTACTAGGGATCCTATCGACCGGGGGTGCCACAATTCCATTTCCAGAGCGTGGTCTTGAAGATCTTTTGCCGAAGCATAATCGTCCATGTTCACTCATTAAAGGGAGTCCACGGGGGGCCACATCATAAGAGGGATGAGCCCCCGGGGATATAAGAGAGATGAGAAACTCGAGGGCAGCAAGAGAGACTTATGAGGAAACTCGACTCGGGACGAATCCCATGTGCCTCATCCCTTTCGGTAACATGGTGGTGGGAGCCAGCCAGACACCGAGATGGGATTTTGAGGATGTAAATAAAGAAAGAAGTCAAAAGAGTTTCATATGTGCATATATATACAGCGAGAGAACTAACTCTGTTAGGACAGAAGATACATAGCCATATCCTACTTACGTATGTATGCACTAAAGAAACGGCCAGAACTGAGGCACACAGGTGCGAATATCTTACATATGCATATATATACATGTATAGATATACGTAGGCACATATACATATCTACTACGCATGCCAACACCACATTCATGCGAGAACCTAGAGATAGGTAGAATGAGATGGGGAGATATAGCAGATATAATTATATACACGTATACATATCTATGTGTTGTATCCAAATACACATAGTAGGGAAAAGGACGCCCAATCTATGAGAGAAAAATCAGGGAGCAGATCCCTTCATTCCATTTCTTCTTGAAAGCAAATTACATCAGGAAAAATAACAAATATTATACATCATAGAATAAAGGAGGGAGGAGAAGGTAGATTGCAAGGTATGGGAAAGACCCACCCTTTTGGAACATTGTCGCCCCCCTTCTCTCTCCCTAAGCTCACTCCCCCTTTTTATCTCCCTCACAGAACCGGGCGCTCAAGAACAAAAGAAGGGGGAAAATCTCAGCAAGCTGAACTACCAGGGAGGTCGGAGGAAGGACTAACTAACCGAAGCTCATCCAGCCAAGCCCCTT
This sequence comes from Amorphophallus konjac, assembly GCA_022559845.1. Classification (NCBI taxonomy): domain Eukaryota; kingdom Viridiplantae; phylum Streptophyta; class Magnoliopsida; order Alismatales; family Araceae; genus Amorphophallus; species Amorphophallus konjac. The sequence continues at coordinate 50,377 of JAHNEJ010000497.1, read as the reverse complement.
TCTCTTCACCGCAGGGGGCTTCTTATAGGGGGCTTGGAACCTTCTCGTTCGGGTGGAGCCTCCCCATCTTTTTCCTGATTCGCAGACGCCGCTGCCACATGCTGCTCTTCTCCTTGTTTCTTCTGCAGACACCTTTGCTTGCTATTGGTTGGCCGCTGCTGCAGCCTGCTTCGCAGAGCACGAAGGCAGAGGGTTTCCATTTGCGGGAGGGGCCGTGCGTCCACCTCGGTCGTTGGTGAGCGGGCACCTCACCGGAAAAAGCTACGCGCCGATGCCCTTGGGGAGGGCAACCCTCAATGCTGGAAGGCCTGTTGGATGCTACTGCCACCTGCTGGTCCTTGCCCTGACCTGGCGGTCAAGGGCGTGAGCCTCCGCCGTTCTTCATTGGACAACGAGGCAAGGAGGAGGTCGCGAGCAGCCATCTTCCGTGAAGGAGAAGGAAAAGGCAGCTTCGTGGGGGGTTTTTTTGTTATAATATCTTTTCTCATTTCTTTTTTTTTTAAACAAAATTTCCTCCTTCACCCTTCACATATTGGGCCCTTGCCCCTTTCTCGTGTAGCCCATCTCGTTGGCCCAACTTCCCTTCTTTTATTTCAATTGGGTTTCTTTCATATTTGGGCCTTTTCAGATAACTTGGCCCATTTGATAAGTGGGTTGCCCCTTTCTTCTCTGTATTTTTTTTGATGTCCACAAATGCCCCCCAACCGTGGATGGCGCAAGCGAGGGACGAGCACGCGGGGTCCGCGGGTGTAGACTTCTTCAACATACTTCTCTATTCTTCGAGCCGAGAAATCATTGGTCCGGTATAAATTCGCGGGAAAGCGCTCACCCCTTCAGTGAAGGGATGAGGGGATCACTTCACCACATAGACACGTGGACCGAGACGTCTAGCCCGAGTGGGGGGGGTTTAATCATCGGCATGGGGTCGATGCCGAAGCAAAGAGACAGGATTCTATGTGACGATCTGGGCGAAAGGCCTAAGCCGACTGGATGAGGCCGATCCCAAGAGAGATTGGCGGCTCATGCTGGGTTAAGGAAGGCTGATCATTCATCGATTCGGACAAGGGGTCTGAGCCGAAGGCTTTTTAAGTGTCCCGATGGAACGGGAGGAGTTTGTGTCCGTAGGTTTGGATGAGAAGTTTGAGTCAAGGGTTTATTCGTCGGTGTCGACAAAGCGCCGTGGATTGACGTGGTTTATTCATTGACACGGGATTCGTGTCAAAGCAAGGGTCTTTTTGTTCGTGGCTTCAGACGGAAGGTCTGGGCCACCGGTTTATTCATCGATGTCGACAAGGAGTCGGGGACCGACGTGGTTCATTCATCGACACGGGGTTAGTGTCAAAGTAAGAGTCTTTTGTTCATGGCTTCAGACAGAAGGTCTGGGCCACCGGTTTATTCATCGGTGCCGACATGGAGTCGGAGACCGACGTGGTTTATTCATTGACACGGGGTTAGTGCCAAAATAAGGGTCTTTTTGTTCTCTGGCTAGATGGAAGGTCCGAACCAAAAAGGAGTGTTCGTCACCCGAAGGGACAGAGAGAAGAGTTTATTGATTCAAAAGAGATATTCGTCACCCGAAGGGACGGAGAGAAGAGTTTGTTGATTCAATAGAAGTGTTCATCGCCCGAGGGGACGGAGAGAAGAGTTTGTTGATTCGAAAGAAGTGTTCGTCGCCCGAAGGGACGGAGAGAAGAGTTTATTGATTCAAAAAAGGATATCCGTCACCCGAAGGAACGGAGAGAAGAGTTTGTTCATGCAATGACCTGGACAGAAGGTCCAAGTCAAAAGGGATATTTGTCACCCGGAGGGACGGAGAGAAGAGTTTGTTGATTCAATGATCTGGACGGAAGGTCCAAGTCAAAAGGGATGGTTCGTCAGTGCCAAGGGAGTGCCGGGAGCTGAGCTGGTATGTTTGTCTCTTAACGTTTTCGTTGGTACGGGACTGGTGCCAATGCAAGGAAGGAGGTTGATTCCCCAATCCCAAATGGAAGGCTCGGGTGAGGGTGAAAGGGTGTTTTGTTCTTTAAAGTGCCGAGGGTGTCGGTTGTATGGAGGGTCTTTTAATTCTTTGGCTGGACGGAAGGTCCAAACCAGAGTGGAGGGAGTCACAGGTTTATTCATCAATGCCGACGGACTACTGGGAGCTGACGTAGTTTACTCATGGACACGGGGTGAGTGTCAAAACAAGGGTCTTTTTGTTCTCTGGCTAGACGGAAGGTCCGAGTCAGAGTGAAATGGTCTTTTGTTCTTTAACGCGCCGGGGGTACCGGCTATATGAAGAGTTTTTAATTCTTCGGCCGGATGGAAGGTCCAAGCTAAAGTGGAACGGATCTTTTAGTTCTCTAATCGGGCGGGAGGTCCGATCTAGAGAGGAGAGAGCATTTTTGTTCTCCGACTGGACGGAAGGTCTGAGTCAGAGTGACATGATCTTTTATTCTTTAACGCGCCGGGGGTACCGGCTATATGAGGGGTTTTTAATTCTTCAGCCGAACGGAATGTCCAAACTAAAGTGAAAGGGATCTCTTTATTCTTCGGCTGGGTGTAAAGTCCAAGCCAAAGTGACGGGGGCTTTTGTTCTCTAGTCGGACGGAAGGTCCAACCTAGAGAGGAAGTGGCTTTTGTTCATGGCTCTAGACGGAAGGTCTGGGCCACAGGTTTATTCGTCGGTGGGACAAAAGTTGTGATATTGAGGTGTTATTTTTTTCTTTTTTTTCTTCTCTTTTTTTTATCTCTTGTTATTTATTATTTTGTTCATTCGTTTGTTTTATTTATTTCATTCATTTTATTTCTACCCAAGCACACAGACATGCAGGCATTCATCATAACATGCATGGCATAAATACATAGTATTATAACTCCCCTCTATTGGGGATGGGATAAGGAAAACGCCCATGATTCTAGGACAACGCGTGATTCACGGCGCGCAACTAAAAGAGGTGTGCATACGTGACGGGGAAACTGCATAATCTATGTTCATAGTCAAAACTGCAATTTATGCCCGAGATAATTCCTCCGTGGTGCGGGAGTGCAGGTATGTAGGCAATGGACCCTAAACATAGGGATATGCAGGTTTTCTAGGTAACACTCGAGGATTACTTTACCGCTTACACGTTCATTTCTGGTTCTCGACTTTCGGTAGCTTCGCACAGCCCCCTTATCCATTTAGAATTTTAGACTTCACCGTTCGGCGCGAGTTTCCTCATTTGTTTCAGTGGGGATTCCCGGCTACTAAGATTCATCTCTATTGCGGTTTGCTTCACCGTTTTCGCGCGAGTTTCCTCATTTGTTTCAGTGGGGATTCCCGGCTGCTTGGATCCACATTCCGTTTCTTCAACATTTTTTTCTCTTTTTTTTTTTGAAGGGGGCAGGCAGCTTTTTCCTCGCGATCGCCTTCTATGTGAGTGTAGGCATTCAAGCGTCCATAGGGTGCTAAGAAGAAAATCTGGAATCCCTATGGCCAAAGTCATTGATTCACATTATGTGCAAAGTGTGGGAGTGTGTCTAGGGTATATTTTGCAAGTTCTGCTAATGACATAGCTACGACTCTTCCCCTTGACGTATGCACCTACCAGAATTAGTTTCTTCCTCCTTAGCACGTGGCATGGCACACATGCGTCCCGAGTAGGGCGGCATTATTTATTCAAGGAAGTATGGTCCTATGACTTTTCAAGGAAAATGTGGTAGGTTATACTACAGGCAAGCATGCAAGAATAGCATTCAAAAATCAAGAACCATGCAAGACCTTTTTATTTCTCTCCTTCTTATTTGTTTGTTGTTTTTTTTGTAATTTTATTTTTTGTTTTGTTCCATTTTTTGCTTGTTTTCTTTATTTTTTTGTGTGTGTTTTTTATTTGTCTGTTGTTTATTTCATTTTATTCTTTCTGTTGTTGTTTTTTTGTTGGGCTTAACAGGCACTCTCACAGCAAGGGAGCAAGGGCTTTAATGCGTAATGGTGGGCATCGGCGGGACGAAGAGTTGGTGTTGGCCAAAGGTGGTCTTTTATTCGGACGATGACTCCTGCCAAGGTGGGATGTTCGCCAGCTTAGACGGAAGGTCGTAACGCCGGCTTCATGAAGGTTGTTTTGTTTTGTTTTTTTATTCTCTGGTAGGGACGAAATGTCTGAGCCAAAGTGAGAGGGTCTATTCTTTAATTCTCTGGCCGGGGGAAAGATCTGAACCAAAGTGAAAGGTCTCTTCTTTAATTCTCTCTTCTTTACTTCTCTGGCCAAGGGAAAGATCCGAGCCAAAGTGAAAGGGTCTATTCTCTAATTCTCTCTTCTTTAATTCTCTGGCCGGGGAAGGATCTGAACCAAAGTGAAAAGTCTCTTTGTTAGTTCTCTGTCCGGAGAAGGACCCAAGCCAAAGTGGAAGGTTTATTCTTTGATTCTCTGGCCGAGAGAAGGATCCTGGCCAAAGTGAAAGGTTGATTCTTTGATTCTCTAGTCAGGAAAGGATCCGAACCAAAGTGAAAGGGTTTCTTCTTTAATTCTCTGGCCGGGGGAAGGATCCGGACCAAAGTGAGAGATCTGTTCTTTAATTATCTGGCCGGGGGAAGGATCCGAACCAAAGTGAGAGATTTGTTCTTCAATTCTCTGGCCGGGGGAGGATCCGAGCCAAAGTGGAAGGTTTATTCTTTGATTCTCTGGCCGAGAAAGGATTCGAACCAAAGTGGAAGGTTTATTCTTTGATTCTCTGGCCGGGAAAGGATCTGAACCAAAGTGGAAGGTTGATTCTTTGATTCTCTGGCCGGGAGAGGATCCGAACCAAAGTGAAAGGGTCTATTCTTTAATTCTCTCTTCTTTAATTCTCTGGTCGGGGAAGGATCTGAACCAAAGTGAAAGGGTCTATTCTTTAATTCTCTGGCTAGGGGAAAGATCCGAATCAAAGTGAGAGAGTCTATTCTTTTGTTCAATGGCCGGGGAAGGGTCCGAACCAAAGTGAAAGGGTCTATTCTTTAATTCTCTCTTCTTTAATTCTCTGGCCGGGGGAGGATCCGAACCAAAGTGAAAGGGTCTATTCTTTAATTCTCTGGCCGGGGGAAAGACCCGAACCGAAGTTAGAGGATCTATTTGTTCAATGGTCGGGGAAGGGTCCGAACCAAAGTGAAAGGGTCTATTCTTTAATTCTCTCTTCTTTAATTCTCTGGCCGGGGGAGGATCCGAACCAAAGTGAAAGGGTCTATTCTTTAATTCTCTGGCCGGGGGCGAACCAAAGTGAAAGGGTCTATTATTTAATTCTCTGGCAGGGGGGGATCCGAACCAAAGTGAAAGGTCTCTTTGTTAATTCTATGTCCGGAGAAGGACCCAGACTAAAGCAAAAGGGTCTATTCTTTTGTTTTGTTGGGTGGCCAAAGGCCGAAGGTGGAGTTGCTTGTTGACTTAATCTGTCGGCTCGAATGCCGATGGTTGAGAAGCAGTCGGCTTAGAAGCCGATAATTAGAAAGTTGTCGGCTTGAAGCCGATGGTTGAATAGCTGCCGACTCAGGGGCCGATGATTGAAAAGCTGTCGGCTCGGGGCCGATGATTGGAAAGCTGTTGGCATGAGAGCCAATAATTGGGAAGATGTCGGCTTGGATGCCGTTGATTGAATAGCTTTCGGCTCAGGGGCCGATGATTGGAAAGCTGTTGACATGAGAGCCAATAATTGGGAAGCTGTCGGCCTGGATGCCGATGATTGAATAGCTTTCGGCTCAGGGGCCGATGATTAAAAAGCTGTCGGCTTGGGGCCGATGATTGGAAAGCCGTTGGCATGAGAGCCAATAATTGAGAAGCTGTTGGCTTAGATGCCGATGATTGAATAGCTTTTGGCTCAGGGGCCGATGATTGAAAAGCTGTCAGCTCGGGGCCAATGATTGGAAGGCTATTGGCATGGGAGCCAATAATTGGATAGCTGTCGGCTGGGGCGCCGATGATTGAATGTTTAGTCGGCTTGAAGCTCCGATGGCTGAATATTTGTCGACTTGGACTAGAGGTCGTAACGCCGACCACGAGAAGGGTCTCTTGTTTTTTTTTGGGTGGGCAAGAGCCAAAGGGAGGATATTTGTCGGCTTGGACGAAAGGTCGTGACGTCGACCACAGGAAAGGTCCTTGGTTTTTTGTTGAATGGCTAAAGGCCAAAAGGAGGACATTTGTCGGCTTAGACGAAAGGTCGTGAGGCCGGCCACACGAAAGTACCACCAGCATCTTCCTCCAGATGGGTACATTGATTATTTTGACTCCATCCTCTGCTCCATTCCTTGTCCTTTTTCTTTCTTCCCCTTTTCGCGTAGGTGGGTGTGGAGGCCATACTTGCCTCATAATTTTTTAGGAGAGGCGAGTGTGACGACCATGCTTGCCCCGTGATTCTCTTTCTTTTCTTCTCTTCTTTTTGTAGATAGGCGGGTCCGATGACCATGCTCACCTCGTGATTCTCTTTCTTCTCTTTCTTCCTCTTCTTCTTAAGGCTCCCAGGTGGGGAGAACAAAATCAGTCGCCTTCGTCAGCTTGACTGCCTTGGTCATTTCTTCAGGGGGTTCCTGCGATCAGAGTGACCAGCTCACATCTCCTTTCAGGGAGGCGGCTGCCATGACTCCCCTTTTCATCTCTTATTCCTTTGTCGTATAGGGCATATAAAGGGAGGTCTCCCAAGCCCAGCCTCATGCATCTTCCATGGCTCATTCACCTGGCGGCTAACATCTGAGGTGGGCTTGAAATTTCAGGTGGGGCTTGAACAAGCCCACGTGGTATATGCTTTTAATGCCCCCAGACTGGGGTGTATTCTTCTTTGCTTCAAATGTCCCCAGGACAAGGTGTATGCTTCTTCACATGCCCCTCATGACGGGGTGTACGTTGCTTTAGACGCCCCAACTTGGGGTGCAACTTTTCCTTCTTATGCCTTCATGCCCCCAGACCAAGACGTATGCCTTTTCAATTCCATGCCTCCTAGGTCAGGGCGTGTTCAAGATGAGTGTATTCAGTTGATTCCTTCTTCTCTTCTCCACATTGAGGTATTCGGCACATCGGCCGGGGTCAAGGGACGCCCCGACATTTTATCTTGATTGTGCATTTCTCGGAGAAGCCGTCTTTATGTTCCTGGCTCCGCCAGGTATACGTTGACACAAATCCTATTTTTTTTTATCCCTGAGAGAGAGAGTTGTCATGTGCCCCCCAGGCAGCTTGAAATTCCCAAGAGAGTTAGTTGTCCTGTTGCCCCCTTTCACATGGAGTTATCTGTTGGGGGTTGTGGAGGGCGGGAGCATATATTCTCGCAAAGAGACTTGCAGCTTCATTGTTCGATGGCTGGCCTCGGTATTGGTCGACTTCACTTCTCTTTTTTTTGTCAGCTTTGCCCTTATTTGTTTCAACACTGGCCCCCAGGACAGGGTGTATCCCGCTTCTTCTGCCCCCACACGGTGGGGTATGTTTGCTTCTTGTGCACCCAAGGCGGGGTTCGTTTCTTTCGTTGTGTGCCCCCAGGCCGAGGTGAATTCTTCTGCTTCTCATGCCCCCAGGGCAGGTTGTGTGTTTTGTTTCTTGTGTGCCCAAGGTAGGATTTTTGTGTGCGCCCCCAAGCCGGGGTGTATCTTCCTCGCTTCTTATGCCCTGAGGGCTGGGTGGAGTTCTTTATGTCTTCTATGCCCCCGGGTGGGGTGTGTTTCGCTTCTTTATGCCCATACGGGAGAGGGTTCAATTCTTGGCTTCATATGCCCCCAAGGCCGGGGTATGTTTTGCTTCTTGTGCCCCAAAGGTGGGGTGTATGTTACTTTTTGTGCCCCCAGGCTGGGGTGTGTTTCTTCATGTGCCCCCGAGTCAGGGTGTAGCTTTGTCTCATATGCCCCAGCGCGGGGTATATTTCTCTTCGTATGCTCCCGGAACGGAGTGCAATATGCCAGACAGGGGCAGTAGGAGGGTGGAACGAGCTGGGGCATTGCAGCGCATGCTTAGACCCTCCTAGAGCTGGGCGAGATGTCGGCCTTCTTCTTGTTCTCTTGGTCGGCAATGCCTGCCAACTTTCTGTCCTTTATTTTCTCTTCTTCTTCTTCTTTTTGTATAATAGACCAAGGTGTGTGGAGGAGAGCGCTCACCCCCTCAAGGAGGGGATGAGGGGTTCGCCCCACCGCATCAATCCTACAACGGTAATCTTTATTCAGCACGGGTCTTGACGGATATGACCGTACAACCCTCTCTCGCCAATTCTCTCTCTTCTTTTTTTATTTCTTTCTTTATTTCTTTTTTGTTTCTTTGTCTTCTTCTTCTCTTCTTTCTTCTTTTCTTTCTTTTCTTCTTCTTAGGGAGGGAGGTATTGCAGTGGTACTGCTGGTACACTGGCCATGCTCCAAGTGAAGTACACGGCCTATGTCAGTGGGACACCTTCCCCGACTGGGCCTGGGTAGCCAATACCGGCGAGGAATAAATCGGGGCTACTGTCTCGGCCCGAGTACCTTCCTTTGGTCCTGCGCGACGGCCCATCACGAGTTCTTCCTAGACGGTTGGAATAGCATGGGCCCTCTTGGGCACCTAGATTTGCTTGAGTGCGGTTGACTTTGGGGGCAACCGACCCCTTGTCTTGGACTCAGTGCGATCCACCTTGATTTGTGTCAATGCCTCAAAGGGTTGCGCACTGGCACCATTGCAATCATTCTTCGAGATGTGATTCTGGCCTGACGGCCATTCAGAAATACTTGGACTCCTCTGATAAGCACGGACTTGCCAGAAGTAGAGGGCCGACTCTGCAATGTGCCGGCATCATTCTTGGATGCCCTCCTAGCGATTGATGTGCGCTTCCGATTGACGGAGGCGTGGTGGTCAGCTTGGTGGACATAGCAGCCCACCATCTTGGTCTTGTCAATTGTCACCGTTGCAGTGGCGACAAAGTCCATCTCCTGGATGTCTAGAAGTTCTGCGAATGCGACCCCCAAGAAGTTTGGGAAGCCGACAATGGGCGGGAAGCTGCCGATCTTAATCAACACGGCCAAGTAGCCATGGGTAGCATGGCTGGTGACGACGAGCGGTCCGAAAGAGATGGCCATCACGATCACAGGGAATGCAACCCTCTCCTGCAATTAAAGATTAAACAATTAGTATTTCAAGAGGGGCCACAAGGCCCTTAATCCTGGCGAGGAGATGAAGGGTGATTTTTGGTCCCACCGGGCGTGCCAGACTTGTGGACGCACTAAAATTCTCTTTATTGTTTTATTCGTTTGTTTGCTTTGTTTATTCGTTTGTTTAGTGCGAGGGCGTGCCAGTCACAAAGTGACGGTTTATTCGGGCTTCGTGGAAACCCGGGTGCGCTCGATCTGACTTGGTCAGACAATTGTGTAGTTCGGGTCGGGACCAAAATCCGTCGTACCATAAAGGTCACGACGTCATTTACATCCCCTCGGAGAGGGGAATACCCTTGATTGATCGCCAGGAATAAGAGCCATGCGGCCTAAAGAATAACGTTAATGAAATGAGATAACGAAAATCTCAAATTGCGTTAGAATGTCCCTCAGTGGGGTGAAAACGATTGAATCATGTTGGTTGCTTACCGACCGTTTTGTGTTCGGACGGAGTCCGCATTGGAAACATGACGAAGGCGGATATGAAACCGTGAAAATGTATGCCACGTGTGCAAGGTTGTCTTCACAAGGATCAATATGTGGATGCACATTTGAAATATTTAGAGGGCTGGTCTACCATGCACCATGGGCTGACCTGCAAGGGTGTCGACCCCTGTGCGAGCTGTAGCCTGACAGAATGCAGCCAGGGAGGTGTCGACTCCCATAGTCGACACTCCTCAGTAGGTTGAGCTCGACTCCCTCTTCTTTCCTTTTTTTAAGACGCTGCAAAACATGCTTTCGTTGTCGTGCAAAATGAGATATGCATGGTGTGAAGGGGATTCTAAATGTTTAAGGAATGCACATGTGGGATTCTATATGAAATCTGGTACATGAATCATGCAAACCTAACTATATGCCCATGAGGGAAACACGAAATGCTAAGGAGAAAGGGGAAGGACCGAGGGGCCTAAATGCAATGCAAGGATGGCAATTCAGATTCTGTTTTTCTCCTTTGATATTTCTTCTTCTTTGCTTCGTTTGAGTAACAACCCTGTATATGTTCAGAGTTGCATTCAGTCATCATGTTGCTGCATTTGGGTGTGTATGTGGTATGCAATCTTATGTTCAGACATGCAGGATACATAGGGAGGCTATTTCAGGTAGAATGGGCAATGAAATTCTGTGGATAGGGCATGCCAGTCCACTTCTTTACCGGCAGGATCTCTTTTTCATTTTTTTGTTTACTTCCCCCCACTTCTGCTTCAGATCTGTAGACGAACAGAGATGTGCGACATGCGTGTGAATTTGTGTATATGGGCCATTGATAAGCAGAGAGAGAATCATGTGCAACTTTAGGAGGCAACATCAGCTACATGTGAGGCCTTGTATGGGCTTGAAATCTTCATTCGTGAGGTCATGTATACCATATGAGAATGCATACCAAATATGCATGAAGTATGTCATGAGCTGCCACACGGAAGATGCTATACAATTGCAATCAGCTTTTTAAGGATTCAGATTTGGTCCAGAATTCTAGTTATCATTATGATCTTAACAGATCTCAGAAGGCTATGCTTGATCATTTGAAGCCCAATGTGAATAAGCTCAATTCTGACTAAATCTTCCATCCTAGCCTGAGAGATTTGGTATGTTGAAGTTATCACCGGCTCGGCTGAACTGCACTCATCTTTATCGGGAGTGGGACCCAGAAGGTGGTTTCGGTTATTCTGGATTGCTGGACTGAAATTTGCATTTCTGCAAAACTGAACTGGCTTGTTGTTCCTAGCCTCATGGTCAACTCTGTTAATGTGAATCTTGCGGAGAATTCTGACCCGGTTGAGTTCAGACATTGGATTGAACCCTCCATTCTTTACACATTGTTTAGTCCATCTGTTGGCCTATTGTAATGTCTTGGGCCTGATTGTGATGAGATGCTCAAAGACCCAAAATGCATGCCATGTGTGCAGAAGCTGGGATTTGGGCAAGATTTATTTTGACCCACGAGATCTATATAACAATGTGAGCATGCTTAAGATTTACACATCTAATTCAGCGAGCCAAGAGAATGCAGGGATTTTCATTGATTCGTCACATCTTGTCTTGCTCATTTTCTTCATGTTCCTGATTCATGAATTTTCCTTCCCCATCTTTATTTCCCTTTTTTGGCTTTGTGTTTGATCATTGTACTGCATTTTTTTTGGATATATCCCAATCCGAAATGGATTCCATATCTTCGAACCAAGCTGCCTCATGATCAGCACTGGCGTCTCCTGTTTTGTTCATTTCAACCCCAGCAATCCTAGAGTTCGGTTACTGCATCCTCTGAATTTCCAATTTGCAGCAGCTCCAAAGTTTAGGTCTGTTTAATGTTCACTTCTTGACATGCATTGGTCTGAATTGGACTCCATCCCTTTTTGATTAAGACATTATGAGGAACACTATCATCTTTGTTTTCTTTCATTGCATTCTAGCAATTTTCAGAATTGAACCTGGCAAACTATCCATTCGGTTTCTACCTCAATTTCATTTCTGGATTGGGGGTTTTAAACTCCAGATCGGCAGTTAGCTCCCCCAGCCACTTGGATTCTGTATGTGAAAAATTGTGTTTGACCAACATCCTTTTCTTGATGTGTATCAGTTCAGACTGAACTTTAGTCCTTCACTTGTTTCTACTCCTTTCGGCCGCCTTTTTGTCCACCTTGATTTCAGCAACTCAGAGACTGAGTTAGATCGATGTAAGTGCTTTGAGGTGCATTAGCCCAAACCAGACTTTAGTGTGCCTTTTAAATCAAGGAGTCACAAACCCCACATTCACATCTCCTTTTTTTGTTCTACTCCTGGCAGTTTTCAGGATTGTTTGGCCATTGCACCTTTGAATTCCAGCCCACAGTTAAACTTTCCTTTAACCCACAATGAAGTTCTCATAGCTGTCCATCTATTCCTTGCAATATTCAGAACTGCATTTGACCGTCTACACCCTCCGAATTTCTTTGCAACAGCCCCAAAGTTTATTAATGCATGCTTCTTAACATGCACTGGTTAAACAGGATTTCAATTCTGGGAATTAGGGGCTTCAAGATCAACACCCTATCTCTTTTGTTCTTTTTCAGCAATGTCCAGAAATAGAACTTCGGCTGTTGCATTTCTTAGTTCACCATGATTTTTTTGAACTGTTTATCCATTCTTCCCTGACTGTCAGCCATGCATCCAACTTTCATTATTCCTTTTTGATATTGTTTTCACTTCCATCCACCCAAAAAAAAAAATCCGGCAGCATCTCCCCTTAACCCAAGGCGTTTGGGGGAAAAATAGGGGACACCATCCACGGAGAGGACTCCGAGGTGACCCCGAAACACAGAGGGTGCGCCCGAAAGCAGCGACCACGTAAACCCGAGCCGGCTATAGAGGAATCCCGAGGGCGAGCCTACCAGGGATCCTATCGACCGGGGGTGCCACAATTCCATTTCCAGAGCGTGGTCTTGAAGATCTTTTGCCGAAGCATAAGCCGTCCATGTTCACTCATTAAAGGGAGTCCCCGGGGGGCCACATCATAAGAGGGATGAGCCCCCGGGGATCCAAGAGTGATCAGAAACTCGAGGAGCAAGAGAGATTTATGAGGAGACTCGACTCGGGACGCATCCCATGTGCCTCATCCCTTTGGTGTCAATGGTGGTGGGGAGCCAGCCAAACACCAAGGTGGGATTTAGAGGATGTAAATAAAGAAAGAGATCAAAGAGATCATTGCACGGTTCACAGATTCGCAGGGAGAGTGAGATCAGATGAGATAGAAGATATGCACAGTTGTACCATATTTACACATACTCACACTAAAAGATAGAGACCTACAGGCTACAGCCAGCATACATAGAGATCATACCTCTAAAGATATATATATATATATATATATATTCCTACCATATCAACAGGCATCGTCTTAGAAGAAAGCCCAAGAGGGTGGCAGATAAAATGAACTTAAGGAAGAAATGAAAAAAAAATAGAAAGGGGACATCAGCCAATATGTATACACATACGCAACATTCATATGCATGCAGTAAAGCAATTGGATAACACATTTATGCAAACACATCGAAGACCAGAACCCCAAATTTCATTCTTCAAAGGAGCTACATCCGGGAGATGAACCAGAAGAACCACCGAATGCAAGGAAGAAAAATTAGGAACGTATATCCACCCGCTTACAATCTCTCCCACACTCTCGCCTCCTTTCCTTTTTTTGAGAACTTCCGAAATAAAAAAAATGGAGACAGAGGCGGTTCTACAGCATTTCTGGTATCTAACCTCCTTTTTTTTAGCCAACCGGGGGGGGCTTGTTCTTCACCGCATGGGGCTTTTTATAGGGGATCCTGGACTCTCTCCCTTGGAGCTGCTGCCTTGATATCTTCTCTTTGATGCTACAGACGCTGCCTTGGCCAATCGCCTCCGACGCTCCTCCCACTGCTGCTGCACAGCTCTCTTCTCCTCAGGGGCATGGTAGAGGAAGGATTTCCTCATACGGGGGGCTGCGCACCTGTGCTCACCGTTGGATGTCGAGTCTTGCCGGAATAGTGCTGCGCGCCGAAGCCACCTCGGGGAAGAAGACTCTTGAAGCTGGAGGGGCCGCTGGGTGCAGCCGTTGCCTGCTGGTCCCTGCCATGAGCCCCCCGCTGTTTCTCCATCGGACAACGAGGCAAGGAGGAGGTCGCGAGCAGCCATCTTCCGTGAAGGAGAAGGAAAAGGCAGCTTCGTGGGGGGTTTTTTTGTTATAATATCTTTTCTCATTTCTTTTTTTTTTAAAGAAAATTTCCTCCTTCACCCTTCACATATTGGGCCCTTGCCCCTTTCTCGTGTAGCCCATCTCGTTGGCCCAACTTCCCTTCTTTTATTTCAATTGGGTTTCTTTCATATTTGGGCCTTTTCAGATAACTTGGCCCATTTGATAAGTGGGTTGCCCCTTTCTTCTCTGTATTTTTTTTGATGTCCACAGACCAGCACCTCGTACTGGTGGGCTACGACTAGTGGAGGGTCACTGAAGGAGGAGACTCTCAACTCAACGGAAAACAACGTCCGAATCCGACGACGTACGGGGACAACCCCGCGTACCGGCCCCGTCGCACGGTGACCACAGTCGGAGAAGAAACAGGACTCGCAGTCCACGGCCACGCACGCACCGTGCACGAGAGTCGAGAAAACTCGAGTGGCACTTAAGCCACTGGACTCTGGACAGTCCTCTAGACACACTACAGCCAACGGTCCTTGAGTCACAAGACTCGGGGTCAAGACCGTTGCACGCAACAGCACAAGGCCGTCGATCTAGCCCAATCTCTAAGTCCAAAACCACGATATCACGAATACCGAGACAGCTCACAAGCCACCAAGACTGTTCCCTCAGAAAGGGAACGCAAGGGACCACGGCCACATGGAAAAACATAGAGGCACGATTCCCAGGGCAGCACACAAGCCGCCATGTCGATTTCCCATCTCGAAGCAAGCGGGAAACCTCCAGCCCCAGGCCGGACAACTGGACTCGCAGTCCAAGGCCAAACACGTGGCCCACACGGAAATCACCTTCCAAAGAAACTCATAATATGCGGGGGAGATCCCACCGCACACACACCGATACCCGGTGACTCGATCGAGCGAGAACACGGAAGCCCGGAACACCTGGAGTCACCCGGACCCACCAAGCCCACGGGCACGCTTATCGAGGTAACACGGTACCTCCAGACACCCAAAGACACGGTCACGGAACTCCACGGGGTGTCCGAGACACACACAGCCCAAGGGGAGCACGATCAGCCGCAGACCGCCCGCCCCGGGCAGCCCGACTGGTCACCTCCAAGAACGCGCTACACGTGCATAGCGCATTCAGTCAGAACACGCTATACATACCTAGCGCGTTCAACAAGAACGCGCTACAGGTCCATAGCGCGACCAGACCAGGTCACGCTATGATCCTATAGCGCGACAACCCTGAACGCGCTGGGGCCTTATAGCGCGACAGGAACCGCCAAACTGTTCATCTTCCCCGATGAACGTGCTCTATCGGGGCTGCGCGACCATCAAGAACGCGCTACTGGAGCATAGCGCGTTCTCAGTCCGCGCCCGAAAAATGATGGAAACGCCCAAAAACTCCAACCACGCCCCCATGCCTCCACCGGAGAGGGGGAAATCAAGGGGGAAGCCCCCAAATAGCCCCTAGCATGCATCTAAGGCCTCGGATCGGCCAAAAATACCGTAAAACGAGAGATCGGCCCACAAGCCCTAAAACATGGGTTTTGCCCAAAAAAATCCCGATTCCACCCGCTCGGCTCACCACGGCCTACGAAACTCGCGGGAAAGGGAGTGCACGAGCTGGGGGTCCATTTCCCTACCTCCACCGAAGAAACGACGCGCTGTGGACGCCGATCCATGAAGAAATCGTCCCGAAACCCTCGCCGGCTCGCGATCGCGCCACCGAGCTTCCACGTGCCTCCTCCGCCTCGATCCTCACCTGTCCTCGCCTGCATCCTTGCCTGCGCCACCTCCACCTTGCCCCCGCCTCGCTCCGTCGGCCGCCGGAGAAGAGAGGGGAGAAAGAGGGCGTGAGAGAAGAGAGAGGGAGGGAAGAGAGAAATGAGAGGGGGAGAGAGAAAAGGGTTAGTATATATAGGAAAACCTAAAAATTACAGAAATTTAGAAAGTTATGAAAAATTACCTCCGCGATCCTCGGGAAGAGCACAACGCAGTGGTAACGTCCCGGAGTCGGAGAATGCCACGGTTTGCCCTGCAAAGAGTTCCAAAGGCACATCAGGGAAAAATACGTGTAAAGCACAAAATACACTCCGAGACCCACTAAAATGATCCGAAAAATATCCGAAAAATCCAGGGCATTACAGCCCTCCCCCCTTAAAGGAATTTCATCCTCGAAATTCAGGACATAGCACGAAGTCCCAGGGAAAGAACACTGAACCAACTGACACGCTGTCAGAGCCCTAGCATAGAAAACCTCGATTCTCACGAAAACACCAATCCTGAGGGACACAGCCAGACTTACAGTCGCAAATAACACCTCGCTCCTCGCGCCGAGCACACTGGCCAACAGAGCATGTATATACCAAAGGGCACAGTCCGGCATCACCTCAGACAGCACGGAAACCAATCAAGGCGCCGCTGCCACCATCTCGTTCACCGAGGAAACACAACCCTCGTCACGAGAAACAGCTACTGATCCATCCAATGGTCAGTAGACAAATCGCACATCATCTTTACAACCAGCTGACAGGTCACACACCCTTCTCAAGAGGACAACCAATACAGAGCCTCCACCAGCTCAAGCAGTCCTCTCAGCAGACCGCAACCAGAACATCGGCTCAGCACCAAGGAACACCACACACATGGCAAGCCGAAAGCCGGATATAACACTGTGCCAACTCTTGTCAGAAGACAAACTTCGACAAAGCCCAGATCCCATCCGGAAAGGCACATTACCGAAACGACCACCAAAGGTCTCACTGGCACACGGTTCTCGCCACGCTCGAGCCCCGACAACCAGCATCTTCTGTCTGTGAAAAGATCATCCACTGATCGCCAGATACATGTCAACGGGAAACCTCCACCGGCCCAACAGGCACAATCCAACTCACAGCAGGCCATCCGTCGACTCCCACACAGACTGATGCCACATCTCGAGCTACACTCCTCTCGGACTCCGCATCCGAGTTCGAACATCACGCCAACTCGACCCTCTCGGGGAGCACAACGAAACCAAATGATGGATCCTGGTGTCTTCAATCATCACCTCACTGGACTCAGACTTACAGGAGAACCATCCCACGCTGGTCACCAAACCAGGGATAACCATTGCGACACCAACGTTCTATCAAGGACCACCAATCCGACGCCAATCTCACAAAAAGGCCTCCGCCCACAGGCGTCACTCTTCTATCTGGTCTCATCAAATCCTTCGATCAATCCAAGTGGACACCCGCCAATCCCGATTCCGCCCTTACCACAGAGCCACGGGACACCACCTGAACAATGCTCACGGTGACCTGGTTGTCGACACCACGACCAAAGCACTTTGGGTGCCCGATCGATTATACATCTCACCGCCACAATCCGACAACACCGTAAAGCCAACAGACGCTGCTGTGGTCGGTCACACGGTTAGGCTCACCAGCCACTCGCAGCCGCCAACCGGGACCCATAGTCTGCCAGAGACCACATCCTCAAAGCACGATCTCAACCAAGGACATGATTGGGAACACAAGTCAGACACCAAGCCACCGACTCTAACCAACACGTCCTCGACCTCCGTCAGGCGACATCCTCAACAACCTCATCCAGGTCCAATACCGACGCCTGACACGGCTTCCTTCACAGGAACAGGGTACTCATGCGGCGCACTAGCCAGCACATTCCCCAACACTCCATCTAGCCAATGTCAAGAACCACAAAACCTCGAGCAACGGCACGGCAACAACACGTTTCACACAGAGGAACCAATCCTCCAATGCTCAACGCAAACTCAGGAATCCGCCCGTAGCAACCAACGCTACGATCCTGAACTAGTGGGTCACAAGCCCACCACGCTTCCGCTGCGCACTCAGATCCGCGCGCACAGCCGAGAAAGCAAACACCGCCCAACCAGTACTCGTTCTTCCGGAACAGCGCCAGCACCCTCACACGACAAGGGAATGGGCACGACTTCTCACAGGCAACCGCCTTGCCAAGACAAGGAGCACGTCTCGCACGGACTTCATGGCATACAAGGCCAACCAATCCGAACACGCAATGCAAGACGACGAACCTTAACCCAACACAATCTCTCCAACCAACGGGGAGACCAAACGCACTTCCGACCAACGGAAGGACTCCACGCTCGACCTGACCTCGAACCTCGCGCATGCTAGAAACAGCACCATCCATCACCAAGGAAAACCATCGCTTCCATCAGGTCAGCACCTCCGACACACTCGTCGAGTGTCACGTCGGACCACCATCACAGCATCTCTCGATTCATCACCGCTGCAATTCCTCGAACTGCAACACGGCATGCCAAGAGCCGCAACACGAGCCGTAACGACAACCGCCGACGCTCATCCTCGAGTCCCGAAACTCACCGCGGAACCTTCACATCTCAAGCCAACTCCAAGGCGAACACAACCCAATCGCACACAAGAGCGCAGGAGCAAGACTTACTGGGACACCACAGCCCAATTCTGCCTCGAAATCTGCAAAACAATCGGAACCGACACGTCATTTCTGACGCCACAGAGCACGACAGGATATCAGGCTCGACGAAACGGCAGCTCACCGAGAAGATCCTCCACTCACCCGAGCACACTTCTCGATCAGAACGCCTCAGGAGCTGGACAAACCTCAAGCTGGAGTGGCCAACACCGACAGTAGCTTTCTCAGAGCACGTTCACGGCCACTTAACCACGAAAAGTCCTCTCCAGCCACCTGACCACGCCGTAGATTCCTCGAACGCAGCACCACGAGCTCACACCTGCCAGCAACCTCTACCCAACACAGCAGAACCAGGGCCATCACCGATGAGGGAGAAGGCTCTCAACCTCAATCCTTAGACCCCATGCTGGCATGAAAGCCGCGGACAACAACCACCTTCACAGCGCTGCACAGCGCACCCAAGCTCTCAAGCGAGAAACAAAGCGAAAAAATAAGCACAAAACCCTATGCCAGCTGCCGACTGTACTGGACCTTATGGACTCTGATCACTGCAGTATTTCAAATTCCTATGTACGTCTACAACCACCGCTCTGATACCAGCTGTAACGACCCAAGAATCCCATTACCGGGAAGGCCCGATAACCCGAGACTCGCATCGCCGCCCACGAGCCGAGAGGGCTCGGAAGGGCTAAAAGGAGTGTGGAGGCACAAAGAAATAGGAAATAAAGCAGGACAATTCAACAATTAACAGAAATAAATAAACAATTACTACAACAGAGTCCAGTCCAACAGAAAGTACAGTCTAAAGTAGTAAAACGTACCACATGCCAAGTGAACACTCGGCCCGGCACGCTGGCAACTGAGAACCTCCGCTCCGCACCCACGAACTCGAGGAAGAACCGCCTCACCTGAAAAGCAGGGAATGAGTCTCCAAAACAGAGACTCAGCAGGGATCCCGCGGAACCCCAACCGGAAACAACGGCGGTAGAGGAAAGGAAGCTACAACTACAGCAGGAACAGCAAACTGGTGGCCGGTCAAAACTCAGCACTACAGCTACTCCTACTGTACCAGAAGGCACACCTCGATCACGCAGTCGAAGCTACCGAACCACGCTAGCACCACCTACCGAAGTAAAAACCCACGGCAACCACGCCGTAGAAGCCTGTCCCCCGGACACAGTCGACCTGGACACACTATCCAAGGTGCAACCCCGACCATCCGATTGCAGGTACCGCACAATAAGACGCAACCTCGGTAAAGTCACTAGCACTAGTCTCACGGCGCGAAAACCAACACACGCGCCACGGCGAAACAACCGAAAACTCAACGGTTGACACGACCGAAAACCCGAAGGTCAAAGTTACGAAAACTGACAGTCCGTCACTCCCAACTCGACAGGAGTACCACCCACTAGAAGCACAGCCGGTAGCATCCCCTGACGTCTTACACCGCGCCGCAGGTGAACCGCCTGACGTGGTAGCTCCTACCAAAGGCGCAAACACAGTACAAGTAACCACAAACAAGTAACTAGCTGGGGTCACGCCCATCGACGTGGGTCCAACCGCCCCCAACCACGTGTGCACACACAGACCACGCGTCACTAGGTTTGGCCCTCTGACCGGTTTTCCCCCGTAGCCGGACTCTAGCTACCGACGAGGGGCCTACGGTAACCGGTCCACAAACCGCCTCAAAGGTGAGTGCCCGTACACCACTCCCAGGTGAGACCAGCACCTCGTACTGGTGGGCTACGACTAGTGGAGGGTCACTGAAGGAGTAGACTCTCAACTCAACAGAAAACAACGTCCGAATCCGACGACGTACGGGGACAACCCCGCGTACCGACCCCGTCGCACGGTGACCACAGTCGGAGAAGAAACAGGACTCGCAGTCCACGACCACGGACGCACCATGCGCGAGAGTCGAGAAAACTCGAGTGGCACTTAAGCCACTGGACTCTGGACAGTCCTCTAGACACACTACCGTCAACGGTCCTTGAGTCACAAGACTCGGGGTCAAGACCGTTGCACGCAACAGCACAAGGCCGTCGATCTAGCCCAATCTCTAGGTCCAAAACCACGATATCACGAATACCGAGACAGCTCACAAGCCACCAAGACTGTTCCCTCAGGAAGGGAATGTAAGGGACCACGGCCACATGGAAAAATACAGAGGCACGATTCCCAGGGCAGCACACAAGCCGCCATGTCGATTTCCCATCTCGAAGCAAGCGGGAAACCTCCAGCCCCAGGCCGGACAATTGGACTCGCAGTCCAAGGCCAAACACGTGGCCCACATGGAAATCACCTTCCAAAGAAACTCACAATATGCGGGGGAGATCCCACCGCACACACACCGATACCCGGTGACTCGATCGAGCGAGAACACGGAAGCCCGGAACACCTGGAGTCACCCGGACCCACCAAGCCCACGGGCACGCTTATCGAGGTAACACGGTACCTTCAGACACCCAAAGACACGGTCACGGAACTCCACGGGGTGTCCGAGACACACACGGCCCAAGGGGAGCACAATCAGCCGCAGACCGCCCACCCCGGGCAGCCCGGCTGGTCACCTCCAAGAACGCGCTACACGTGCATAGCGCGTTCAGTCAGAACGCGCTATACATACCTAGCGCGTTCAACAAGAACGCGCTACAGGTCCATAGCGCGACCAGACCAGGTCGCGCTATGATCCTATAGCGGGACAACCCTGAACGCGCTGGGGCCCTATAGCTCGATAGGAACCGCCAAACTGTTCATCTTCCCCGATGAACGCGCTCTATCGGGGCTGCGCGACCATCAAGAACGCGCTACTGGAGCATATCGCGTTCTCAGTCCGCGCTCGAAAAATGGTGGAAACGCCCAAAAACTCCAACCACGCCCCCATGCCTCCACCGGAGAGGGGGAAATCAAGGGGGAAGCCCCCAAATAGCCCCTAGCATGCATCTAAGGCCTCGGATCGGACAAAAATACCATAAAACGAGAGATCGGCCCACAAGCCCTAAAACATGGGTTTTGCCCAAAAAAACCCCGATTCCACCCGCTTGGCTCACCACGGCCTACGAAACTCGCGGGAAAGGGAGTGCACGAGCTGGGGGTCCATCTCCCTACCTCCACCGAAGAAACGACGCGCTGTGGACGCCGATCCATGAAGAAATCGTCACGAAACCCTCGCCGGCTCGCGATCGCGCCACCGAGCTTCCACGCGCCTCCTCCGCCTCGATCCTCACCTGTCCTCGCCCGCATCCTTGCCCGCGCCACCTCCACCTCGCCCCCGCCTCGCTCCGTCGGCCGCCGGAGAAGAGAGGGGAGAAAGAGGGCGTGAGAGAAGAGAGAGGGAGGGAAGAGAGAAGTGAGAGGGGGAGAGAGAAAAGGGTTAGTATATATACGAAAACCTGAAAATTACAGAAATTCAAAAAATTATGAAAAATTACCTCCGCGATTCTCAGGAAGAGCACAACGCAGTGGTAACGTCCCGGAGTCGGAGAATGTCACGGTTTGCCCTGCAAAGAGTTCCAAAGGCACATCAGGAAAAAACACGTGTAAAGCACAAAATACACTCGGAGACCCACTAAAATGATCCGAAAAATATCTGAAAAATCCAGGGCATTACAATCATATAAGATGGAATGAGAACAAGAATAAACTAGCAAGAATAGAACAAGAACATGATATTGGCCTTTCATGAACAAGAATATATCGAGAATGTACTAGCAAGCCACATATTCATCACTTTAGCATCTTATTCTTATGAGCAAGTACTTCGTGAATTTCTGTGGAATATTAAGCAAGAATGTCATGTCGTGTCATGGATCTTCACTTATTTATAGAAATAGTACTCCAAGCGCAATGCGACGCCAGTAGCATCATACCCCATGGTTTATAAAATAGTATGTTTCTGGCAATCAGCCGAGGGGACTAGCATAGAGCCCTTAAACACAATCAGTGCTCGATCGCATCTTCAGGTATAAATTAAGCTACTTCCACGCATGTAACAGTAAAGTATGTCCAAGAATATAACAATTCCAAATAATGAAAATCAATGAATGAACGCTTCAATTTGAATATATGAGATCAAGAATGACTTAGACTATGCTATGCTTATGGAAATAAATCGGCAGCATAACAGTATATTCTCTTAACTTTCATTCATTATATTAAGTCTATTAAGCAATATGATATGTTCTAGATCATCAAGGTTTATCTAGAAACATTAAAATGTCAAACCTTGGTCAAACCTTGGGTTGAGATATTCAAGTCATGTGACGCTCATTCACTGGACCGTTACATTGTATGACGGTCTAGTATAGGACCGTTACATTTGTCTGAATCCAGAATAAAGAATTCAACCTCAGATGAATGTGACGGTCGTATATTGGGCCGTTACATGAGCCTGACGGTCCAATACAAGGCCGTTACATTACTAGAATCAGAAAACAACACTATTGTATTCTAGTTAATGGGTTTTAATGGTACAACCAACTCGACGTCCTAGTGGGAATCCCAGGCTCGCGGAGAATTACGGAGGCCTTGAAACAAGATTTCCTAATCCATTAGAAGGAATATCCAATAGAGAGGTCCTCAAGTCTAAGATTGTGTTCCTATAGTGTAAAGTGTGAACTAATGGTCAACATACCAGAGTATGTGTCATGTACTTATAGAAATGACTCTATTGATAGAGAGATACAAGTATCAACGTGAAAATCATGATGAAACTCCGACAATACAATAGTTAAAAGAATCATGATTTAGAATACAAGACTATAGAATTTTTGGCTTATGAAACTAACATAACTTAAAATACCATTAAGTTCCCGAAATCATACAACTCCTATTATGAATAATTAAAATAACCTTAAATTCACATAATCAGGTGAAAACTCTAATCAACTAGGCTTAATAATAAGTAATATTGACAAATCATATTCTGTCTAGGGTTGACAGAACATAGCCTCTGACGGTCTAGAAGTGGGGCGTCACAGTGATTGTGACGGTCAGAGAACATCCGTTACACTTATGTAACGCGTCTGTATTGGTGCGTCAGAGTTAACAGAGTAACTCATATACCACAGAGACTGTGACGGCTCATAGTAAGGCCATTACATGAATGTGACGGTCCTACTGTGACGCGTCAGAGTGTCTGCTAACAGAAAGCAATATGAAACATAAGAGATTAACTCACATCATGTCTATAATCAAAACACCATGAGTTTCTAGGCATGATAAAGAAGGATATGCTATCTACATGCATAGGTGACCATGAATAGATGAATAACATGTTTCAAGTTCTCAATTTAGGGTTAAGAGATGCATGTAATGCATGGAACTAGTAAAACATGAAATTGATGCTCTACTATGCATAAAATTCAATCAAACCAGAGGGCTTATAGTCATATCAAGTTGTTTTTACCGTTCATGAGATAACCTACCTCTTGTCTAGGCTTCAAACTTCCAATTATGGTCTGAACACCGAACCCTAGTTCGCTTCTTCCTGTGATTTTTCAGCAACTTCTTTGGACTTTAACTCCACGACCTCTTGACCTAAAGACGTGAAATTTGGAGAGGAGTTAGTCTAAAGTATTGTAAACAAATACTTCTAAAGAACTTACCAAAGATTATACCTCCTTACCTTGATTCCTTGCGTGCCAAAAGTAAGGGTCGCACAGTTCAGAACTAGGTCCTATTTATAGGGTTTTGAAGATTAGATCGATTCTAGAGTCCTTAATTTACTAAAACCTGATCTCTAAGAGTCCTTAGTAATGTTATAACTCTTCCTACGTTGATCTCTAGTGGATAAGAGTCCAAAGTTTTGATCTTTGTACTTGTTCTTTCCTTCACGGAACTAACAGGATGTAACGGTCTAATGCAGGTGCGTTAGAGGCATGTAACAGTCTCACGATAGACTGTTACATTTATTGTTCCCAGAGTTCAACATGAATCAAACTCTTCAGCTTACGGAATTCACAGAGTGTAACGGTCGTGGACCCATGCGTTACAAGCATGTGACGGTCGCACGATAGACCGTTACATTCAACGTATATAGAGTTTTAAATAAATAAAACTCTTTTATTCATTTTCTTATATTATTATTTATATAATTCATTTTTATCCTTAAATAAGCTAAGTAACCTTCTAGAATATGGGCCAAACTTAATGGTTTTGGGCCTTAAACCCTTTTAGATGATGTGTAAATAGGATTGGTTAATTATTCAACCTAATTGACCCTTTATAAATTCTAAAAAATTATTTATATAAAATTCTGGGGCACTACAAATATGTGCCGGTGCTTAATTACAACCCCTCCATCTTAACATCTTTGGGGCCGACATCACCACTAGGGATGTCAATGGTAACCGCGCGACAATCCGATAACCGTCCATTTTATTAGCTTAACGCACAGAAAATAGATAGCATTTTTCTTTTCAATAAATTAACGGATACAAATACGGATATGTCTGATTTTTAGCAGATACGGATACGGATACACCTCATTCCGAATCCGTATCCGTCCATTACCGTTAAACAAATTTAGATTTGACTCAAATAGTTTAATATCTTGAGAAAAACGACATTGAAGATGATCAGATAGATGTATAATCTAAATCATTTCTATTTTAGTGACGATAAAATATTTCTAAATTATAAGATATTTTATAATTTTTTGAATTATAACTTAATATATTTTTTATTTTCATGCATAATATGTAAAGAATGAAAAGATGATAGAGATTAAAGTCCAAGAGTGTTATTTCACTTGATCATTTTCACTTAATATGTTTCATCTTGTCTTTAGAGATATTATAATATTTTATATTTTTATATTATTAAATTTATTCTATGTTGACTCATGAATGATGATGATATGAGAACTAAATTAAAATATATTTATTTATCATATATATATTTAGGTTATTCTTTTCAATTTAAATTTTTTTTTCTAATTGAGTTAATTTACATCTTAAATTTTAGTCCTGTATATACTCTTATGACCGGTAACTATTCACTAACCGTCTGCCAATCGTATTTTTCGGATATTAGATAACGGTTTCGGATATATTATTTTTCGAATATTTAGCGAACAACGAACGAATACCGTTCTTCCTTATCGAATACAAAAATAGATAGTCCACTATCTGTACCGTATCCGACCCATTGACATCCCTAATCACCATCTTCTCGGACAACCTCCCCCGCAACCCCATATATATGGTTGTCGAGGTGGGCTCTCTCTCTCTCTCTCTCCCTCTCTCTCCACACGCACACTTGATCTCATATAATTAATTAAAATTAAAAATATCTGATTCCTTCCAATTAAGTTCCAATACATGGGACGATTCGAATCCAATGATTCACGTACTGGGACGGGCAAAGTCCCCGTTCACAGCAACAATTTGGAGGCAAAAACCTTCTGTCCAATTGACTCGATGGGAGAGGAGAGTATATGACTCACATGCAAACTCACATGTTTAAACTACACTCTCAAAATATTGCGGAGGATCCCAATTCCTATCACACCACTCGTCACTCTCTCTCACCTACACACACGACAAATTAATTAACCAACTCTTCTCCTCCTCCTAATTAAAAGCCCTTGGGACCCAAAGCGGACGCGACATCTTCATCGATGGATCTTGACCCTTGGAACTGCAGTACGCTTCTTCGTTTCGACTGTGAAATAATATTATAGGTGGGTTTACGTTAATTATTGTGATACTAAACTTTTCTTGTTTTGCACAACTTTTGATGGCAGAGCTAGGAGAGTTAATTAATTAAGGGGGCGATTTTGACACTAGCGTTAAGTTGAGAAAATGATATACCATTCTTTAAAATACTCTTTATTTTAAGTTTGGATTTGTTTTTTTTTCTTGCCCCCCCCCCCTTTACAAGAAGCCCTAGATCGATCACTACAACTCCATGTCTACCGGGAAATTGCAATCGGAGAAAAATGACCTAAACTTACATCAAACTAATAAAATATATTATTTTATTTTATTTTATTTTATTTTAAGAACCTTTACATTTTAGAACCCCCGTAATCTTGCATATTTAGATATCGGCCCCTTCTAATACAACTATTTAACAAAAGCTAGCTCCCCAAAATCTATTAAACCTGTAGAATAAATTCCTATGGTTACTAGACGTTAAAAGAGAATCTTCATGGAATATTCCTTCGTATATTTCGTTTAAGCTAACTTGATCTTTAAGCCATGCTTTGGTACTTAGGGAGTTAGCTAAATCTGGGTTAACTTAATTAACCTGGCTAATTAAATTGTCCCAAATTTAACGCACTTATAGTTTGAAAACAAGGTGGTTAATTAATTAACTCAAGGGGTTAACCGGGTGGCTGAGAGTTATGATTTGATAAAAAAATTGGCCTAATCTTGTGACTTTTGTGTAAAATTACGAAAATGGCCGTGCTACAGTGTTGTGAGTCTTTTGACTCGGGGGAAGAGAGAGAGAGAGGGTGTGACCGTGGCAGGGGGGCACACTGCCTACGGCGGGGTGGGGGGCCGTTGCTCCCGCTGTTGGTTGGGCGGGTCATCATCGGGTGGGGTTGAGGCCTGCTCTTCTATTGATAGCCCACCATTTGCATCAGGGTCAACACCGGCAACGTGTGGGTTATTCGAAGATTAACCCGCTATCAACGCGGGGTTAGATGTCTAAGTCTACCCTTTTCTTATATTAAAGCTCGTTTGAGAACACTATCAAGATAGGAGAAATTTTTGAAATTTCATTTATGTACTTAGACGTACAGTGTCAGAGATTATCCATCATTTAGAATCCTTAGAAACTGAGTGCAACGAGCTTATGCAAATTTAAGAGTTCAAATTTTTTGTGTCTAGAATAAATCTCTTCATAAAATTTCATTCACACGGAAACCCACGAGAATAAATTTTTATTTGATAACAATTTTTTATTATCAAGAATTTCAATGATTAGAATCCTCTCGACAATGGTTCTCAAACGGGGCCTAAACCTACAAAGATTTGACAGCACATTACTTCTCTCTAAGATAGATAGGTGTAGTTATAGAGTCTCATTCTCTCTCTCTCATGGAGTCTCGAGAGATGGCAGCTCATTCTTGTTGCCCTCCGCCTTCGCCTGCGCATGGTGCCCTTTGCACAACACACACACACACAAAGAGAGAGAGAGAGAGACAGAGAGGGACACAGAGACGGGAAGGTTTTATTATCGAGTGAAATTTAGTGATTAATTATAAAATAAATGGATTGTAGGCGTTGATATGCATAATCATACAAAAACATAGGGGAAAATAAATATTTTTTTTATTTTGTTGTCATCCAAACAGAGTATTCTCGCTTTTAAAACCAATGATTCTAAAACTAAAAAAATCAATTCGTTTTACAGCAAAATGAACAACACCTAACTGGTTAGAATCGATCGGGCATAAAAACCATGTGTTAATTAGTGGTCGAATTCAGTTTCGTCGTGAAACACATTAACAACATGCCGGAGTTTGCGTCCCACCGATTTGCTGCCTTGTGATGTGGACACATGCTCGGGTCCTCTGACTGTTCCTCTGGTGTGGGAGTGTGAGGTAGACAAGGCATCCAAGGTCGGAATAAAAAAGGACAGATTGGAGTGCTATTGGGCCGGGCCAGGCTAAGCTTGGGGCCACCATGGGAGTTTTCAAGTGCTTAGCCCACTTCGACGTCCGAGTACAACTAAGGCTCTGACCTAACCCAGGACCAGCCCAAAGGAGATCTGATCTGGCCTGGGTCAGGTCTCCTTATTTGAAAGCGAGAGTTCTTGGAATCCTAAGGTCTTGTTCGGCGTATCTTCTTAGAAATATTTGGGGTTTGTTTGCATGAAAATTATCATCAAATGAGAATTTATAAAAAAATTATTCTTGAAAATACATTAGCAAACATATCACTGTATAAATTAAAATTATGTAAAAATATCATATTTATTTGTTAGTATATCATTTTTTTGTCAAAAGCTTACAAAAAAATATTACACTTAAATAGTATTTATACATTATTTGAATTAATGCAATGATATATCTGTTAATGTATTTTCAAACATAATTTTTTACAAATTTATTTTTAATAATAATTTCCATGTAAAAATCTCAAATATTTTTAGACTTTCATAGATTTTTGTGCAACTATCTTAGGAAGAGGGTGATAGTTTCTAAAAACTATTGATATAGTTTTGAGGTCACTTTGAGGCTCTATGGTGTAGACTTTGTTTGAAAATAGTTTTAGACTTCCTTTGTAATATCTAGAGTTTAATCCCCTTAGCTTAGGACCTTCTATATTGATAGTTTAACCTCATAAGTTAGGTTTTCATTTTTCTTCTTTTGGTAGGCCTCTTCTTATGGCCTTTGGTGACGGGCTTCTTTTTTTGAGACTTTCAAAAAAAAGAAAGAACTCTTTCTCTAAGGGGTTTTTGAAATAAAGTGAGATTATGGGGAGTTATTATGGATAGACACATTGTAGGTGCCTGTTCTAAATTGACTAAATTTGAACATTGATCTTTGACAAGTTTGACAATAGTTCTACTTTTGTTTTTAGAATTTATGATATATTTTTATAATATTTGATGATCTTGTGGCAATGCTTTAAAAAAAAACTTACAAGAAGGATTCTAATCGTCAGATTTTCTGGAGACATCTTTAAACATTTTAAAAGAGTATCACCACAGTAGCTTTTATGTGAGCTAATTTTGATGGGATAAAAGACAGAGACTCACAAGAGATATAGATAGATTCTCTCCCATATCTATCTTTAAATGGATTTCAAAAAAAATAATCCAGAACACGACAGAGAAAAATGTTTCTTTCTTGCCAACAGATAAAGGCAGTCATTGTTTTTTTCTTTTTTATGGAAGAATAATAGATGTTTTTATCAATTACATTCAAAGTCTCTTATGAAACAAGAAAAAATATAAATAAAATTTAATTAAACACTCCTCCTTTAATATTCAAAAATTGTTCTTGAAAATCTAAAAAATTAAAAATTTCACAGTCCAATTAAATATACAATGTGTTCAACATTGCCTAAAAGATAATGTCGTCGATCGATTTTACTCAAGTATTTTCTTGAAGGTTCCCTTACATCAGATCCATTTCAATAAAGTCGTTCACCTTATTAATTGATGGGTGTGATATGTGGTGGGCATCTGAAGGAGGCATGTTACATTATCCTTTATTCGATCAACTCTTAATGCAAGATGATCTTTGCATTACCATTACCATTGCCAATGTTGAGTTTACAAACGACTAAAGTAAGTGGACATTAGATCATTAGACGTTCATGTGCAAGCTGATGTTGACGAACGCGCACTGTCGAGGGAGAAGGTAGAGATTGCCATCTGAGGATCTATTTAGGACCCCTCTGCCGACAAGACTATGTGCACTCTCGTGCCATGGGTCTGGCCAGTAGTCCCACGGCTGGCTGAAGCCCTAGCCGGGTGGTTTGGTTATTCTAGTTACCACATTGATACGGATGAGACAGGGGTGCTCATAATTCCTTTCAAATCAATAAAAAAATTGAAGTTAACTGTTTGTTTTGATTTGGTTTGAATTTCAATTTGATTTGATTTAATTTTGTAATGTTTGAAATCGAACTAAATCGAAAAAGTAATATTATTATTTATATATATATATTTATTAATATTATATATCATATATTATTAAAATATTAAAATATGTAAAATATTAAAATTTTTAAAATTTTAATTATGTATATATAAATATATAAAATATAAATAGTTTTATTTTTATTTTATATACATATAATTTATTAAATTTATATATATTATAATAAGATATAAAAAATTAAATTTGAATCAAATCAAACCGAATTTGTGCGATTCGATTCAGTTTGATGTTTAGGTTCGTTTAAAAAAAAAATCCAAACTGAATCGAATCGAACTGTGAATACCCCTAGATACGGAGTTATCGCTAGGTTAACTCTAATTTTACCAAGAGTTAACCCAAAAAGTGTTTTGATAGTCGGATTTAGTTAATTGAGTTAGGAGTGAGTTAACTTTGAGACAACTTTGGGTTCCGAAACCCACCCCACCTCATGAGGTGGGTTAGTTGTTTCAGAGTTAACACCCCTAGTTAATGCCCTTGATTCCCGCACCTCTCTCTCTCCCCCCCTCTAGGCACACTTTCAACATCGACGACTGCGACCCGGTCGACTTCACTGTCATTGTCGACACCAACATCATCGACACCTATGCCGACTTCCCCTTCGTCGTCGCCAATGACATAGCCATCGGTGCCGTCTACCCCTAGTACCATGCCCTCAACGCCCGCAAGCCTCTCAACGTCGATGACCCCCTCTTTGCCCTCCCCTCCACCTAGCGGATCGTCGTCGACTCCGTCCGACATGACTCCCACTACTCCCTCAGCTCCTTGTTCTTCATCTTCTCTAATGTCACCGAGGTCATCCCTGCTCTACCTAGATCCGACGCGAGGGTGCCAAATGCCTTTGACGCCATCGACGATGCAATTGCTACTAATGACGCCCCCGCTCAAGGATCCCTCCGACACACCATGCTACCGACAAACACGTCCCCCCCCCCCCACCTTGTCACCAACCCCCATCTGTCTCTCTCACTCAACGTAAAGAAGATGACCGTAGCATGAATAATGTTACGAAAATGTACTATTTATATGCCAAAATAATGTTCAAATAAGGTGACAATTTATGTATTTTTTCAACAAAAAAAATAAAATTGATCCAGTTGAGTTAACCCACCCCCCCCCTCTGTCGAAGTAAAAGTGAGATACCTATGGGGTAACCTGTCCCCATTAAATTAACCCCCTTTTAACATATTCCTCTACCAACCGTGCCATGGATAAGTAGATGTCATTGATGGCTTCTATATGATACTTATTTAAAATCTCTTCTCACGTCTGATGTCATCTTTTCCTGTCCTATTTTGATATGAGGTTCCACTCAGGCGGTAGCCTTCCTGCTTCCCAGGAGGTTTCTACGATCTTGTGTTGAAGTTGGAAACTGGGGTATATATATAACTACATGTGTACTTTAATTGGGTATTTAAGTCTTGACAAATTCAACTTGCAATCCTTTGTAATTGGCGTGTGTTAGTAGTTCTCAGAATGTGCGAAACGATTCTTTTGACTAATGAATCTGAGTTCTTAAATTTAATTTCTCTAAAAAATAATGACTTGATGATTTAGAGATATCAAGACAAAGCATAACTCAAACATATTTCTTAATATGGGGGTGTATATGACAATTGTGAAGAATATGAAATATGGAATAGAGCAGGCTTGCCTGATATTAAATAAGTTGAACTTGACCATAGATCCACGTACCTAAGATTAATGGGCTACACGTTGGAGTTTTAAGTTGAGAGGCAAGGGGGCCCAAAAAGCCTCTACTCTATATCTCAATCCAAAGTCACGATTAGAAAACAACAACTAGAAACCAAGGTTAGGACCTGGACCTGAAATTCGGCTCAATTTCGGTAAGACATATAAATATATATATATATACTATATATATCCCTATAAAGCAAGTCAATTCTTTTAATTAAATTCAATTTATTTCAACATTAAATAAAACAAGTTTTTTTATCTTACTTAAATTTGGCTTGTTGAATAGTTGAACCCAATTCAGACTCTTAATTTGGTATACTGTTCCATCCGATGACACTTGTTTGAAGTCTAATATTGTTTGAAGCAGTTGGGTATTTTTATTTTGAAATTAATTGATAAAATATTTGAATCAATATCTGAAAATTTAAAAATATTAATGAATATCTCTTAATAAACTATAAAATAATCACTTTTTATTTTTTAGACACTGCACATTCTCTCTTCATTGTGATATCCTTGACATCCCAAGGCTCCCACTTATCTATTGCAATTGTCGCTTGCCATCATTATCACCAGCCACCCATTGTTGTAACCTATGTTGGGAATAAACAGTGTAATGGGGTGACATTATGGCAACAACCGGACCATAATACATACAAGGCAAACCAGAGCATACATGCATATGGGGTTGATTCAACAAAGAACGGCCAAGAAACAAGATTAATAAACATGATTATAGTGTAAAACATGGTTGTAGAACAATTAAATATGTAGTAAATAATATGGAGTAGAAGCGTCTCAAAGAGACTCCCCTTAGAGAAGATATCACCCCTCACAAGAACGGTGCGATGAATATGGCGGTCTTCCCCCAGGATACGACTACTAACACAAGACCCTTAAGCGCACTCTTAAGAATCTAGTAAAAAAATGCTATGCGAGAAAACTAGATCTCTTCTTAAAGGAAAAATATGTAGGTCGAAGAACCTGCACCGATCACCGACGAAAGACAACAGTAGAGAGCGTCGTCTGTGCGCGAACACCGACGAAGAAGACGTCGACGGCCGAACGATGTTGGTGATATGCAAGGGAGGCAGAGCAACGGAGCAACGGCTGCAACCGACGGAGAGACGAGAGATAGAGAGCGGAGCGCGAGCGGTTCCTCGGGGAAGTAAAAAACAACAGAACAGGATAACCCGTGATTAGGGTAATGCTAATCACTCCTGTTATACACACGCCCGCGACGGTCCGCCTCCAAATAAAAACCGTTCGGAGACCCCTCTTTCTCTCCAAGAAAGGGCAAAACAGTAAAAAGAAATCCAAAAGAGTGCCAGGACAAGCCGGCTGGACCCGCACTTCACACACACACACGCGCCCGCCCAGCCCTACCCGGCCCGGCGCGTGCGTGCGTGTGATAGGTCCTAGCTTACCCCCACTATTGTCTATAAGACATAGTCCAGGGGACCCTAGGAACTATAAGGTCCCCTCACCTCTTTGTGTTTTCCAATGTGGGACAAAAGTCCCCATACAAAACACAACACTTGAGGTAGCACCCTTTGGATAAACCTTTGAGTTTACCTTTCTTAAGAACACTCCCAATCTAATCCATTTCAACCCAACATTCCCCCACAAACTCAAGGTTTGAGAAAGGGAACACACAGAAGAGACATAAACATATCATGCTTTCAGTAAAGGTACCTTTCGGGTTTGAACCTTCACCTAAGTGTTCCAATTTTCACCCCTCACAGAATCGAAGTGAACTAAATCTTGAACTTGATTCTTGATGTGAAGGTTACTTATAGGAAAATAACATGATATAAGGTTTCATTGATAGCAAAAAGAGTAACCGGCGCTTTTAAAGGCCATACGCCCTGTCCTGATTCATGAGCATTTTCAAGAATAACCCAATTCTTTAACTGCGGCCGCACAGTAGTACTCACTTAGGTGGGCTTCTCCAAGGATGCACTGCTGACATCCTGCCTTGCCAGGGTTGAACCCATTAAGAGTGTATAACTCAACCTTAACTTGCAGTAACAGGCACTAGCTTGTTTAGGATTACAGAGGAGGAACTCAGATACAAAGTATCTGTCTAAATTAAGTGCCTTCCAGTCCTCTCAGCAACTTGTTATTACCACATTGAACCTATTTTGTAGGATCTCTACTCAGATAGGTTGGGTTGCCACTGCAGGAGAACAATTGATGGGTTTCAGTCCCATCCCCATCCTAAACTTTTGAACTTGACTTTTATTAAGTCCTTTAGTCAGAGGATCAGCTATATTGTCCTTGGTACCAACAAAGTCCACAACTATCACTCCCTGAGACACTAATTCCCTTATAGACTTAAGTCTGAGATGAATGTGTCTCCTTTCTTTTTGATTGTACTTTGAACTTTTGACCTTTGCAATTATGGTCATATTGTCACAATGCACAGAGATCGCAGGTATAGGCTGACTCATCAGAGGGAGTTCAGACAGAAGACCTCTGATCCATTCAGCCTCCAAACCAGTTGTGTCCAAAGCACACAATTCAGTCTCAAAAGTAGACCGAGACAAGATGGTTTGTTTAGTCGACCTCCAGGCGACTGCACCACCTCCCAGAGTAAAAACATACCCTGTGACACCATTGCTCCCTGAGTTTTCAGCTATCCAGCTTGCATCACTATATCCCTCAAGGACAACAGGGAATCTTTGAAAATGCAAGCCCAGGGTCATGGTACCTTTTAGGTACCTCAGAACCCTATCTAAGCCTTCCCAGTGAGTATGGTCAGGACAGCTCGTGTATCTACTGAGTTTAGACACAGCATATGAAATGTCTTGTCTAGTACAGTTTGCAAGATACATTAAGCTCCCTATAACCTGAGAATACCGTAATTGAGACACAGGATCACCACTCTTGTTCTTGCAGAAAATTTTAGAAGGATCATAGGGTGTACAGACAGCTTTACAATTCTGATAGTCAAATTTCTCCAAAATTTTCTCAACATAGTGAGATTGAGAAATTGCTATCCCTTCAGCTGATCTAATAAGAGTCAGCCCCAGAATTATATTTGCCTCACCCATATCCTTCATTTTAAATCTGCTACTTAAGAATGATTTAGTCTCAATTATAATTCTCAAATTGCTTCCAAACAACAAGATATCATCTACATATAGGCATAAGATTACATATTCATTTCCCTTAACTTTGTGATAGATACACTTGTCAAACTCATTGACTACAAATCCAAATGACATGATAGTTATGTCAAACTTTTCATGCCATTGCTTAGGGGCTTGTTTCAAACCATATAGAGACTTAATAAGTCTACAAACTTGGTTTTCACTACCTAGAGCCACAAATCCTTCAGGCTGATCCATATAAATCTCTTCATCAAGATCACCATTAAGGAAGGCAGTCTTGACATCCATTTGATGGACAGTCAGATTATATAAGGAAGCCAGTGCTACAAGCACTCTGATTGTGGTCATCCTAGTGACAGGAGAATATGTATCAAAGTAATCTATCCCCTCCAATTGTTTGAAACCCTTAGCCACAAGCCTGGCTTTATACTTGTCAATGGTTCCATCTGACTTTAGTTTCTTCTTAAAGACCCATTTGCATCCTATGGTCTTTGAACCAGGAGGAGGATCAACTAACACCCAAGTGCCATTAGCAAGAATGGAATCTATCTCACTCTTAATGGCATCCCTCCAATGCCTTGCTTCCGGTGAAGCCATGGCATCTCGAAAGGTTGGGGGTTCACCCGTGATCTGGAAAGTAACAAAATCACTTCCATAATCCTTGGCTACCCTTTGTCTTTTACTTCTTCTTGGTTCAACCTCTTCTTGATCGCAAGTATCAGGATAAGGTTCGGACGCATCAGCCCCCACATTTGTCATTCTTTCCACATGTTCTGGAATAGAATCAGATGTAGAGGCTACAGTCTCAGAAGTGAAATGTTGAGGCAAACCAGTCTTCATGGGAAAAATATTTTCGAAGAACGTGGCATCTCGAAACTCGACTATGGTGTTAATATCTATGCCAGGAATTTCTGATTTAATAACCAGAAACCTGTATGCATAGCTATTTTCAGCATAGCCTAGAAAGACGGCGTCAACTGTCTTAGGCCCTAGTTTCTTTCTCTTGTGCTCAGGAACAAGTACCTTTGCAAGGCACCCCCACACTTTGAGAAATTTCAAACTAGGTTTCGTATCTCTCCAAAGTTCAATTGGACTACTATCTCTATGTTTCAGGGGAATATGATTCAGAATAAGGCAAGCCGTATTCAAAGCTTTCCCCCACATATACTTTGGTAGTCCCGAACTCTGCAGGAGAGAGTGGACCATGTCTATGAATACCTGGTTCTTCCTTTCTGCTATCCCATTAGACTGAGGAGAGTATGGGGCGGTTGTTTCATGAATAATGCCATGATCTTGGCAATATTCCACAAACAGACTAGAAGTATACTCTCCTCCTCTGTCTGACCTCAACTTCTTAAGAACTCTGCCAGATTGTGTTTCTGCTTCCTTCTTAAAGATGATAAACTTTTGCAAAGCCTCATCCTTAGATCTAAGCAAATACACATAACAGTATCTACTACAGTCATCCATAAAGGTAATGAAATACTTTTTATGATCCCTAGTCAACACACCATTAAACTCACAAATATCTGAATGCACCAGATCCAGAATATCTGAATCTCTAACCACAGAATGAAAAGGTTTTCTGGGTTGTTTAGCCTGTACACAGATATCACATTTCTTAGTTTTATCAACAGTATGCTCAGGAATCAATTTCAGGTTCATCATACGTTTCAAAGAATTGAAATTAAGATGACCTAGACGGGCATGCCATAATTCAGATGAATCTATAACATTATAAGCAACAGGAACAGAAGTAGAAATTGAAGCACTATCATTCACATTTCTGTTCATCACATGATCCACAAAGATTTTAAACAAACCATCAGAAAGATAACCTTTCGCAATAAAAGTCTTCAGATAGAGTATAACAACTTTATTACATTTAAAGTTCAGTTCATAACCCTCCCTTACTAAAACAGAACCAGATAAAATATTCCTCTTAACACTAGGAACATGGTACACTAAGGAAAGAGTAAGAACACGTCCTGAAGTAAACTTCATGTTCACACGTCCAACTCCTAGCACCCTAGCTGTACTTCCATTTCCCATTGTCACGGAGCGATCATGTGTTGCCTGATAAGACACAAAATTAGCCCTGTCAGCACACAGATGCACATTGGCTCCAGTGTCCACCAACCACTCATTTGGTTCATAAATAGTAAATAATTGAGGATTTAGAGAAACATACTCCATACCAGAAGAAGATCCCCCAGTCACCACATGGACCTGTGCTGGAATTTCATGGGTCAGCATGGCTTTGTTCAGCAATTTTTCCTTCTTTTTAGGACAGTCATTGCGCATGTGACCCTTGTCACCACAATTCTAGCACTGTCCCAGTACCTTCTTCTTCTTTATCTTTCCCTTAGGTTTCATCTGAACAGTGGAATCAACCTTGGCCTTGCCTTTTGGATCTTTACCCTTATGCTTCATCACTAGGTTTGCACTTGCATCCACAGGCATATTGGGCTTTTCCTTCCTATGTTCCTCTTCAATGGCTATAGCCCTCATCAAATCATCAAGAGAGATAGCCCTTTGCGGTGCTTGAGGCCCATGCCAAAATCCTCCCAGGATCTAGGCAATTTCTCTATGATGCACATGACTTGGAGCTTTTCAGGCATTTTCATGTCTGCCTCAGCCAAACCATGGAACATAAGTAGAAGCTCATGTGCCTGCTCCCCTATAGACTTATTCTCGACCATCTGGAATTTAAGGAACTTACCCATGGAGTACTTTTCCAGACCTTGGTCCTCGGTATTGTACTTCCGATCAAGTTCATTCCACAGAGCTTTAGTAGTGTTGAAGGTGGAAGTACTATAGACATCAAACAGGACATCCGATAGTGCAGTTAGAATGCACACATGTCCTAACCTGTCTCTAGTATTCCACTCTTCAGCCTTCTTAGCACTCTCGGGGTCGTTTTCATCTATCACAGGGGGGTCCGACTCTAACAATGAGATTAGACCAACCATGGTGAACCACATCTTCATGCGTTGTTGCCAACGCTTAAAGTGTTGCCCGGCAAATTTCGCGGGTGTAGACACGCCAAAATTGACGTTACTATGAGTACATCTATGTGAGGAAGCGGGAAATCGTCTTTCGGACATGCTTTGTTTAAGTCCCTGAAATCAATACAAATTCTGACTTTGCCATCTTTTTTTATTACCGGGACTATATTGGCCACCCACTGTGGATAAAGCACAACCCTGATGAATCTGGCCTTATGTAATTTGTCCACCTCTTCTTTCATTCTCAAGGCCATATGTGGGTGGAATCTTCTGAGCTTTTGTTTAACAGGAATCGCCCCTGGCCTTAAGATTAACCTGTG
This sequence comes from Amorphophallus konjac, assembly GCA_022559845.1. NCBI lineage: Eukaryota > Viridiplantae > Streptophyta > Magnoliopsida > Alismatales > Araceae > Amorphophallus > Amorphophallus konjac. The sequence goes on along the minus strand of JAHNEJ010000497.1, from coordinate 12,419 downwards.
TTCCACTAAAGCGGGGTCGAGACCCGGCATGTCCTCGTAGGACCAGGCAAAAGAATCGCTGTACTCTCTCAAAACCTTGATGAGCTCCTCTTCTACCTTAGGAGGGAGATCAGCTGCAATAGATATGGGCCTGGGATCCTCTTCGGTCCCTAAATTGATTTCTTTAGTGGGTTCATCCACTGCTGACGAGGGTTCGTCGAATCTTCTCAATCCTTGTGCGTATAGGTCAGCAATGTCCTCCACATCACTTTCCTCATCATCCGCTGGGTCTTTCTCGTCTACAATTTCATACACTCCTAGTCCGTCATTGCTCCACACCCGGCCTTCTGAATCCTCATCCTCTTTCAAGGAGACGGTGGTGGCTATGAATTCTGGGCATCTGAGGAGGGCCTGGCATCTCAAGGCCAGATCCTGTAGGAACCTATCGGGAATGGAACGGGAGTGACATGCCAGTGGTGGCGTTGCAGAGGTGGATGGGCTATCTAAGGGGGAACATGCTTCTACCCTGACTGACTCGACTAACCTAGGAGACCCAACTACCTGTACATCTACCCTAGGAGACAGAAAATCTAGTGGAGAAGGAGCAGGGGTTTGGTGCCCCTGGGGAGTGGATGAGCAGAAGACAGCATAGTCTTCGACTGAAATGTAAGTTTGAAAGTTGACGTTTTTTTTTGGGTATCTTCTACTACCAGAAGAGAGCAAGAAGAATCAGAAGGTGGAGGCAGAGGAAGGAGTTTTTTTGTGAAGAATTGAGGAAAGAGAGAGAGGAAGGTATCGGGGGAGAACCACATCCCGCGAACTCGGGGGTTAGGAGAAGGTGGTGAAGATAGATCGAGTAGATCAATGGGCGGACAGTGCCCGCAATTGGAGGGAATGAATAGAATTTTTGACGGTCTCCCTGTGAAACACGGTTTGACCAGTATTGGAGGGGATCGAATCACAAAGTTTGGGTAAACTGTTGAGGCCAAATGAGCAGGAGGAATAAAGAAGGAAATGTCGGAGCTTCCTGCCTCTTGTATCTTCTGTGGCCTTATCAGAGCATGCCTAACCATGGGCATCTCTGTCTCCTTCATTTGAGTGGCTGGATCAGTAAACAGACTTGACATTTCAGCAAAATAATCTTCAAGATCCCCTACCAACCCCTGCAGAGGCGGCGGTGGGTCAGCAACAATATTAACAATGGGAGCATCTTTCTTTTCTTCCTTGGGTTGTGGCTTATTTGCGGTGCCGGGCTGTAGTGGACCCTTTACAAAGTGTTGCCGGTAGTCCCAGGTTAGTGGCCCAGAATCTGCCTGAATGGTAGTGTTATGATAGCCTAAGCCCTGACGACCCATCTTCTTGCTTTCAGAGATGGGTTTGGTCTTTCCCTGTAACCGCGCGCCGAGACCAAGGCCTGGCTGATAGCCTAGCCTCATGATCATGTCCCAGCCTTTAGAATTTTTGGGTTTAGGCTTAGCTCCGGCATTCTTGCGGGTTGTAATGGGTTTGCCTGCCGCATAAGCCCATGGGTAATTTATGTCCATGACTGACAATACTGGCCTATTGCTCGGCCATAGAGTGGGGAGAACCTGGTCAGTGATGGCGTCCACTGCTTGGACGGTGGAAACACTCTTAACTTTGACCACTCGCCCCTGGAAGGGGAATTTTAGGCACTGATGGGCGGTGGAAGGTACCGCTTGCAGAGCGTTTATCCATGGACGACCCAGAATAGCCTTGAACATTGGGTCTATGTCTAGGACGTAGAATTCCACCTCTATTTGTAACGGCCCTAGCTCAGCCTGTAATGTGATGACCCCGTGACATGCCCTTCTGGAATTATCATAAGCGGCAATGGTTGTCGGTGTCGGCTTCAGCATACTTTCAGGAATGTTGCAGGCACGCAGAGTACTTAATGGACAAACATTTATTGAAGCCCCAGTGTCCACTAGCACTGAGTCTATCACTGCCTGGTTCAAGGTGATGGTGACGCATAGCGGCATTTGGCGTGCTTCAAAAGGTGCGAGTTCGGCCTCAGAGAATGTGATAGCGGGCCCCCTGGTAATAGTGGCCAACACTGACGGCAAGCTGTCTACCGCCACATCTTCGTTCACTATGACCTTTTGCAGAAATGTCTTTAATGCTTCTTGGTGTAGAGGTGAACGTCTGATCAACTCCAAGACAGAGATCTTTGCCGGCATCCGGTCAAGATGTTGCAACAGGTCGTATGTGGAACCGGGCGCGGGGTCAACTTCATTGTCTTGTGCTGCTGATGCTGAGATGGAGGGTATTTGGGGAGGTGCACTGGTAGAGGGGTAAGTCCTTTGAAATAACCGCCCGCTCCTGAGGGCAAGGTTTTGTGCTGGCATGGCTGTAGGTGGGCTCCCGCTTGACCCAGTGGGGTGAATGAGAATGGAAGGGATGGCAGTCTTGGTGATGGAGGATATGATAGGCATAGTAAGCGAAGGTCGTGGTGAAGGTAAAATGGGCGATGGGTGAGGTAAAGGGGCGGTTAGTGGACTGCAGTGATTGGTGGACAAGATAGTGGAGGGTATAGTAGGTGGGGAAGTATAATGTTGTGGGGGGATAGGCGAGAGAATATGGCTTCTCGGAGTGGTAAGTATGGTGGAAGGATGGATGACGGGGGAAGTTGTGGAAGGCATGGAAGGCCGAAGGATGGAAAAGACGGCGGGTGAGGTAGAGTGCGTAGGGATGTGGCGTAAGGTTAACAGGTGTGCGGGATCGTCAATGGTCCACCCTGCGTCAGGAGCCGGGTGGCGTAACATGTTGACTTGGGCCGGTGCCGGCGGCTGCTGTTGTTGTTGAGGAGCGGGTGCATGTACTGGCATGGGATTTTGGTGGATCCCTAAGTTTGGCTGCTGCTGCTGTTGCTGTGGCTGCTGTGGCTGGAATTGCTGAGGTTGTTGCTGAAACTGCTGTTGCTGTGGTGCTGCCTGTTGCGGCCTTGCTGGCCCTCTTCTCAGATCTTCAATCAGCTTCCTCATCTGAGCCCAATCGATCCTGTGACCTTCGTGCAGGTCGTATACCAGGTCCCTAAAATGATAACACCTCTCAATGGTGTGCCCCGGCTGCCGGTGATATACACAATATCGGGACAGATCGGCGGCCGGATTCATGTTCGGGCGCTCAGGTGGCAATTGTAAATCGCCAGTATGCATCAGCGCTGCAAAGACATTAGTGAGCGTCTCTGGGAGAGGAGGATAGTTGGCTCTTTTAGCAACCGGACGAGCAGGTGCGTAGGTAGCAGGCGGGGGAGTGTTATGGTATTGCAGTGGTTGCTGGGGCTGTTGTGGTGGTGGCGGAGATTGTTGTTGAGGGTGTTGCTGCGTGGGAAAGGAAGGGCGAGGTGATGCGGAGAAATGGGGGTTGCTTTGCTGGGGGAAGTGGGAGGTGGCAGTCTGGCTAACTACCTGCACCTGCTCGTTTGTTTGGACTCCCTCGGTAACAGGGCCCTGTGGTTTTCTGGAACTCTTGGGCTTCTGGGCTTCGAAGAGAGAATGAATGGGGGAGTCCTTAAACTGGGTCTGGATAAACCGGGCCCGACTGTACAGTTGATGCATACTGGTGATGTCATTCATCATTAGGACATTCCGGAAGAGAGGGGTTGCATTAGAAATGAGCAGTTTGATCTTTTCTTCTTCCGGAATCTGCCCGGGCACACGGGAGGCTATCTGCCTCCACCTATCAGCATAGGTAGCGAAGTCTTCATCAGCTTTCATCTTCTCGGCCACTAAGTCCGTGAATGAGTATTCGGGTCCGACCCGATCTTGGAATCTTTGCACGAATTTCTCCTTGATCGTCTTGAAGCTCCCAACCTCCTCCAGTGGCAGAGCGTAAAACCATTCGAGTGCCACCCCGTCCAGGGATCGCCGGAATAGATATGCAAGGAGGTGATCGTCATGCTGGTATGGTCCCGACTCGTACAGGAATTCCTTGACGTGGATGAACGGGTTGCCGTTCCCATTGTACTTTCGGTATGTCGGGAGCTCTGACTGAGAAGGGAATCGGATGTCCCGGAAATTAGGAGTGAGAGCATCTGCGAAGGATGGTGGGCCAACCCTCTTATTGAGGAGATCGATCTGCTGTTGGAGAACTGCCAAGCGATCGTCACTTCCTTGTTGAGGTAGAGGGACTTGAGGTGGAACTGAAGGGTAGTGAGAGGCAGCTGGATGGACAGTAGAAGCCGAGGGATAATGGGAGACAGCCGGATGGATAGTGGGGGCCATGAGCCCGTAAGATGGATGTTGAGTCCAAAAAGGACCCACATCAGCGTAAGCGAGTTGAGCTATTCCGGGCTGTAGTCGAGTAGAATCCACTTGGGCCAGAGGGGCCGGTGGTGCTGATGAGACGGCCGCGTGGGCACTAGCACGAGGAGATAAGGGAATTTGACTCTTCCCTTTGTCTGTAGGAGGGTGGGCTGAGGTAGAAGCCTGGCCAGATTGATATATTGGAAACTGGAGGACCTGTGGGCGAAGAGGGGTATGGTCCACTGGGGCAACAGACGGTGCTCCGGACCTCTCAGCAGGATGGGTGGAAGAGACAGGAAGGGTTACAGCGGGCGGGACCTCTGCCCCGAGGGCTTGCTTGAATATCTGGAGTTGATCCTGGTCAAGTTGGGACATGAGTTGGAGTAGTTGGCTCGCCGACGGGGAGCCAAACTGAGGGAGCGTGGGTGGCGCAACCTCAGCGATGGAGGAAGGGGGAACAAAGACGAACCCCTCCCCATTCAGGGAGGAGGCAACCCCGGAGACGTCCTCGAGGAGCCCCTGAGGAAGAGAATCCTCGCGGGCGGGGATGGACCCGAAAGAAGACATGCTGGATGATGATGAGTTGAATAAAGGGTTGCAATAGAGGGAGAGTAGAGAATCGCCCCTAGGAGATGATCCCGAGGGAGGGGAGCAATGCTGCATGCAATGGGATGCACAGACTAGAGAGACTTAAGACCAAAGTACACAAGTAGAAGCAAAGCAACCACACAATGAAAGGTGGAGACGAGAAGGGAGTCAACCAAGTATGCACACACTTTGAATGATACCGCAAGTTTTCAGAATTCTTTTCTCTTAGGCTTAGTGTTTTGATTAAAATGTAGAGTTCGCTCGGACACTTGGGAGCCTAATAACGGTATGATGGGGGAACTGGCTGACTCTAAGGGGGAGCACTCTCCACGTATGCAGAACCTAGACACGGTGTGGCGATGGTACAACCGGCCCGGCGTCCGTGTGGGAATCCACGGCTCACGGGGGCTTACGGAGGTCCTCGGCAAGATTCCCTAGTCGGCTCCAAGGAATATGGAGACGAGAGGAAATCCTACTTCGGTAGGAAATGCAACTACAGTATGAAGTGAATGATCCTAGGTGCACCGGAGTGCATGCAAAGCCTAGCCTAGAAATCTAGCAATCACATATGAAATCAAATGATAAATCATGAAGCAATCAATAATATGATAGAAAATAACAAGTGGACAGCAGGGGGACCAATGCTGGGAACAACAATCAGGGATAACAAGTGCCAGCCGTAGACTCTGCACCAAAATAACGGTCTACAGGGGACCGCTGAATTGACTATAACGGCTCTGGAAGAGCCGCTAAAGTACAGAGCTCAAAACGCGAATGGCGGCCTGATGATGACCGCCATACGAGTATGACGGCTCTATGAAGCCGTTAAATGAGCAGAGCACGGCAGTGATAATTGCGGAGAATACCAGACAACGACGGCTGAAAGAGAACCGTTTTACACAGAACGACGGCTGTTACAGAACCGCTGAACTTCACAGAGACAGAGATTGGTCAGCAAACCAGAAGCACGATGGGCATCAGAAGTCCCACCGTGATCGCCAAAAAAGGAGAGGTGTTGATATGTTATTCCTCCTCGAGTTAAATAATATTGAAGAGATAAAAAACAACAGGAGGAAAGATGAAGCTGTTGACCGTGATCGCCACCCGGTGAAAGCGCCGGGACTCGGAAGCTACGGGAGAATGCGGGTCCGTTCCTCCACTCCTCCTGGCCGGCCAGAAGGTGCGGGCCTCGTGCTTTTGGTTGCTGACCTGAAAGCAAACGGTGAAACACACAGATAAACGGAGATTAGCTAAATGATGGTGTAGTAGGTGTACTAATTGAAATAAAGCAAAGGAAGAACATGGCCCGGCGATACCTGGAGGTTTTGAAACCCCGTTTAGGGCGCCGGAAACAGTAGGAAAGATAAGAAATGCCAACTAAATGATGTATGTGATGTGTGATGCAGTGAAGAAAAGGCGTGTGTGGTGAGCAAACAGAGAAGGAAACACAAAGACATGAAGCGTGAGTTCCCTGCACCGGGGGCCTGCGAGGGATGTAGAAGGCCCCCACTCCCTGACGAACGGGCCTATGCTGTATGAGATTTGGCGATGGAATTCGACAGCACTTCGTGATGGTCCCCCCCTTTTTTTCTGTCAGAACCCGTGAGCTATATATAGAGCCCACGGCTTCGAGCTTAATCAGGGGTTAAGGGGAATGATGGTCGGTCAAAGGCCGGTAAATGAGAGCATCGTGTCAATATTGCCAACGACATTCTCCTCTTAATCCGCCTGGAATCACGGGGGTCTAATCTGGGTGGCCTTAAAAATGACGGTCTTACGAAGGCCGCCAAACATATATGACGGTCTTGGAGGGACCGTTCAATATACATGACGGTCCTAGAAAAACCGTTATACTTAAAGAGGAGTCAACGCCCAGACAAACAACTTTTCGTGAAGCACGTGGCTATGACCGACTGTCGGGCCTCTGAACCCTTTTCTTGTCGGCAAATAATGACGGCCCAGGGACGACCGCTATATTGACTATAACGGTTGGCATTGAGCCGCTATACAAAGCGTATCACGAGATACAAATAACCCGGGGCAGCGGAACACAACGGCCAAGTGGGGACCGTTATATTGAGAAAAACGGTTTATAACAGACCGTTAAATCCAATGAGAGGGAGGGAGGCCTTCTTCGCTGGGAAGAGCCCAAAATACTGCCAGAGGAATAATCTTTCATGTGATTGACTGTTCGGGACATCAATAACTGAGACGCAGGAACTGATTCGATTCATCGGTAAAAAACGGGTGTCAACAGATGCCCCTCCTTAACGTCCGCCTTGCAAGGGAACGAGCGGAGGTGTAGTGGAGGCGTCATGGAACATGGAGTTGTAGCGGAGATGAAGCGGAGTGGACTGCAAAAGCGAGCGTTAAGGCAATACGACACCCGTTTCATACCAATAAGCCATAGAAATCTTCCGGCAACCTTCGAACCAATTTGCAAGGTACTGTGGGACTGAGTGTTAAACCTGAATCTGGAGGAACTAAGGTAAAAGAGCAAGGAGCGGCCTCGTCGGCGGACAAGCTGTGGTCCTAAATGAGGCGATATAGAAGCTGGCAATAGCGAAATTAAAAGGATTTTAAAACTCCAGACGAGGGAAACACTTAATTCATCAGAACCGAACAATTAGGTCTAAAGAAATACCTTCTAATTTTGGAGTGGAATTATTCCTTCGGTGGGACATGGAACACAGAAAACAGTCAATCATACACAAGATCATTTCTCAGGCAGACCGTAGGTCGTGAATGCTCAAAAGGTGCTTGTGATGCATGCTGGGCTAAAAGAAAGAAACATGTAAAATCGAATGCAAACAAAGGATAAAAATATAAAATACTCGAGAATATTATTGCAGAACTGAATGAGTCAGGGTCAGGACACTTCTTGCAACCACAGCGTGCAAGAGAGAACCGTCGTCCCCTGACTTCTTCCAACTTAGCGGCCTTTCCGAAGATTAGACACGCATACCTAGATCATCATGTGTTTTTGTTGACGGGGAACGTCAGATCCTAGAATGCGTGAAGAATCGACTGGTTCTCGAGATAGATGTTTATTACCATATAGTAATGCAATAAGAGTTTTGAGGGATTGAGGGCCATACCTGACTTACCTGTGCAGGCGTAACGGCGGGACATTGATGTTGTTTAGCTTTAACTGCAATCAAAACTCATTGGCACATGAATTTCACAATAATGATACATTCAACAGTTAAACGGCTCAGATGAGACCGTTCTTCAATTGGACGGCTCATGGTAAACCGCGATATTTATCTTTAACGGTCATAGGAAGGCCGTTCAATGATAAGTAACCGCTTGCAGAATAACGGTCTTAAGGTAGCCGTTCTTATTGTATGGCGGTCTATCGCTAGACCGCCATTCTCAACGTCGGTTCAAAAAATATAAACCTCTTCTCCTTCCCTCCTCCCACCGTAACGGCAGGAAGAGAGAAGAAGAAGAGGAAGGAGGAGCGACCCCCCCTTCTCCCACACTCTCATTCTCTCTCTCTTTTCTCTCGTGCTCTCCCTCTCTCACAATGGCCTCTCTCCTCTTCCTTTCCATCACCCTCTTCCTCACTCTCTCGGGATTTCTCTCCCTCGCGATGGCGGTGGATGGCGACGGCGACGAGCGGCGGCGGTCGGAGGCGGTTGCTCCGGGGGAAGAAGCCGGGACGATGGACTTCTCGGCGGATGATCTCGCCCTCGCGCTCGTGGAGGAGAGCGAGAGTGGTTCCGACGGCGAGCGTGGAGCCGACGAGCCGGGAGGCGATGAGCCGGCGGCGGAGGCGCCGCGCCCGGCGAGAAGGCGTCGTGACTCGGAGGTAGGTCCCTTTTCCATTGTATAGCACGGGGGAATGGGGGTTAAGGGATTCCACGGCGGCGGGGGATGGCGCTTCGCCATCGTTGGAGGAGATGACGCAATGACGTCCTCAAAGGACCGCAAAATAGACCCAACACGGCCCAGGAGTGGCCGTTGACCATAACGTGGCAACCCTGGGCATTCAGAACAATACGGTCCATTTGACCGTTCAAGTAGAACCGCGGCCCTGGGAGGGCCGTTGATACCTTCTAATTTTGGAGTGGAATTATTCCTTCGGTGGGACATGGAACACAGAAAACAGTCAATCATACACAAGATCACTTCTCAGGCAGACCGTAGGTCGTGAATGCTCAAAAGGTGCTTGTGATGCATGCTAGGCTAAAAGAAAGAAACATGTAAAATCGAATGCAAACAAAGGATAAAAATATAAAATACTCGAGAATATTATTGCAGAACTGAATGAGTCAGGGTCAGGACACTTCTTGCAACCACAGCGTGCAAGAGAGACCGTCGTCCCCTGACTTCTTCCAACTTAGCGGCCTTTCCGAAGATTAGACACGCATACCTAGATCATCATGTGTTTTTGTTGACGGGGAACGTCAGATCCTAGAATGCGTGAAGAATCGACTGGTTCTCGAGATAGATGTTTATTACCATATAGTAATGCAATAAGAGTTTTGAGGGATTGAGGGCCATACCTGACTTACCTGTGCAGGCGTAACGGCGGGACATTGATGTTGTTTAGCTTTAACTGCAATCAAAACTCATTGGCACATGAATTTCACAACAATGATACATTCAACAGTTAAACGGCTCAGATGAGACCGTTCTTCCATTGGACGGCTCATGGTAAACCGCGATATTTATCTTTAACGGTCATAGGAAGGCCGTTCAATGATAAGTAACCGCTTGCAGAATAACGGTCTTAAGGTAGCCGTTCTTATTGTATGGCGGTCTATCGCTAGACCGCCATTCTCAACGTCGGTTCAAAAAATATAAACCTCTTCTCCTTCCCTCCTCCCACCGTAACGGCAGGAAGAGAGAAGAAGAGGAAGGAGGAGCGACCCCCCCTTCTCCCACACTCTCATCTCTCTCTCTTTTCTCTCGTGCTCTCCCTCTCTCACAATGGCCTCTCTCCTCTTCCTTTCCATCACCCTCTTCCTCACTCTCTCGGGATTTCTCTCCCTCGCGATGGCGGTGGATGGCGACGGCGACGAGCGGCGGCGGTCGGAGGCGGTTGCTCCGGGGGAAGAAGCCGGGACGATGGACTTCTCGGCGGATGATCTCGCCCTCGCGCTCGTGGAGGAGAGCGAGAGTGGTTCGACGGCGAGCGTGGAGCCGACGAGCCGGGAGGCGATGAGCCGGCGGCGGAGGCGCCGCGCCGGCGAGAAGGCGTCGTGACTCGGAGGTAGGTCCCTTTTCCATTGTATAGCACGGGGGAATGGGGGTTAAGGATTCCACGGCGGCGGGGGGATGGCGCTTCGCCATCGTTGGAGGAGATGACGCAATGACGGTCCTCAAAGGACCGCAAAATAGACCCAACACGGCCCAGGAGTGGCCGTTGACCATAACGTGGCAACCCTGGGCATTCAGAACAATACGGTCCCCATTTGACCGTTCAAAGTAGAACCGCGGCCCTGGGAGGGCCGTTTGACTAGGAATAGCGGCTCAGGAATGGCCGTGTTATTCAAAACATCATCAGATAGGACGGTCCATGGAGGGCCGTCATAGTAACAAAACGGCCAGGGGAAGGCCGTTGAACAACTAAAATGAGGAACATCACAGGGTAACCCCCCTTTCTTTTGTTATTAAGAAATATGAAACTAATGAGATGAATGAATGAATGCAGGGAAAGCGTCGGACCCGTATCTCCTGGCTGCAGGTTCGGTCAGTGTATCTTGCACTGCCGGACTTTCAGCGAGAGAGGCTTGCTGCCATGGGGTTCGCCCCATTCCTCAGTATTGAGGTGTGTCGCTTTGACACACCTCTTCTCTATGCCCTGCACGACCGCTGGGATCCGGCGAGTCGCACGTTCCTCTTCCCGTGGGGTCACATGGTCCCCACGCTAGAGGACGTGGCCAGGCTCACTGGTTTGCAGGTGCACGGTCTGCCGGTGACTGGGATCTCCTTTCCTGATTACCGCGGCATGGCCGAGAGGACGTTGGGGCTCGCGCTCCAGACGACACGCCGGCAGACCACGCTTCTTCCGCGGGCAGCTCTCCAGGATAGCCTAGGGTTGCGACGGACGGGACTTGCAGTGGGCGAGCGTCCAGAGGAGCACTTGGACCGACTGGTGACACGCGTGCGGCCTCGAGTAGCAGCAGGACCGGGTGCAGAGGCGGACACGGTTCTTCGGCGGTTCCTGATGTTCTTGTTCGGGCGGCTTCTCTTCTCGACGCGTGCGGACGTCATCCACTGCCGACTTCTTCCGTTCCTCGAGGACCTAGAGCACGTGGGAGACTACGCGTGGGGTGCCAGTGTGCTCGCCTTCCTTTTTGAGAGCCTCAGCTCGACGTCCCGACGGACGATGTTGGGGGGCTTCTCTCCCCTTCTCCAGGTACGACTCTGACTCAGAACTCATGCAATTTCCTAGGACCTGTACTCTAGATGCTGACGACTTGTGCGTGATGCAGGCATGGGCTTACGTGCGGCTGCCTATGCTGCGCAGGGGACTAGAGATCCGCCCTGGACTCTTCCCTCTTCTACGACGGTGGGCGCCAGCTCGTGGGTCGGGGACCCTGACACGGCAGGTGCGCGACCTGCAGGATGACATTGACACGCTTCCGTACTCCTCAGTACGACTTCTAAACCTTTAGCCTTTATTTGGAAAATGCTTGTTTTATATGATGTTGATGTGATTGCTGATGTATGCAGGTGCAGTGGACTCCTTATGCACACGAGGACGTGACAGAGCAGCCGTGGGTGGTGAGAGCTCTTACCTTCTCCGGGCGTGATGTGTGGTTACACTGCATGAATGTAGTGGAGCCCCTTTACTCCCGGCTGGTGATGAGGACGACCGGCGTCTCTCAGCCCGTGGTAGACTTCCCGGTGCAGGAGGGCGCGAGGGAGAGGGTGACGCGGAGCACCCGAGGGCTGACTCAGCAGTGCGATTGGGCGGCGCGGAACGCCGAGCAGGTTGCCGACTGGCAGGCAGGTGGGCGTGTGGTGACCGCTCGTGCTGACAGTGATGCGGCGTACGTGACTGCGTACGTCAGGCATTATGGAGACCGCGTGTTCCGAGGATCACGCCGACCGGTACAATTCTAAACTCAGACTTAATCTACATGCTTTATGATCTCTATATGCTGTACTGACTTCCTTTCGACATGCAGATCGACCCTGAGGGACGCTTAGCGGAGCTGCAGGGGCTCCTTCATGCCACCATCCAGGAGAGGGATGAGGCTCGCCGAGCCCTCGAGTTACTGGTATGTTCCTAAACTCTGGACTCTTACATTTCTATATGATGTTTATGCATGTGACTGTCCTGGGATATTTGGGTGCAGCGAGCTGAGGCTGCTCAGAGGCGTGGAGCGGAGGCTCCTTCTTCTTCTTCTGTTGAGACACCGGCCGACCGAGCAGCCCGGGATGCCGAGTTCCAGCGGATGGTGGAGCGGGCCGAGGCAGCGGAGAGCGAGCTTGCCGTGCGGGTACACTTCTGACGCTTTCCTTTGTTTATTTGTGCATGATATGAATGGAATGTGCTAATGCTTGATGCATGCAGGTGGACGACGTGAGGGTTGCTATGGAGGAGGCTACCCGTGCCAGAGAGGAGGT
>JAHNEJ010000499.1:0-132463 GCA_022559845.1 Amorphophallus konjac | reverse complement strand
GTGATCTGGCCTCGAGCTCTCTGCCTGCCTCCCACACTAGCTGACCTGGGTAGCGGCGGATACTGTCCCTGCTGCTGCTGCCTCTGCTGCTGGGGAACCTGCTGCTACGGCGGCCTCTGAGGACAGTCACGTGCCATGTGCCCTGGCTGGTCACACCGAAAATAGATAATCGGCGCCGTGCACTGACTGCCTGCCTGGTGGAACCCACTACATCGTGGACACGATCCTCGCGACCCACCCACTGATCCCTGACGCTGCAAGGGGATCAGCTGCTGTACACTGCCCGATGAAGCTTGCCCTGATTCCTTGGACTTCTTCTTTTCCGAACCCTTTCTTGAAAAACTTCTTGACCTTCGTGTCAAAGGACGCAGATCCTGTTACCGACGCTGCCTGTGCCGGCACTCCTGAACCACTCATCGCATGCTGGAAAGAACCCTACTGCTGGGTAGCCGACTGCTGGCTGCGGCCAGACAAAGACTGCCCCTGGCCGATCGGTCTCGGGTCCTCTGCATATCCATCTCCAAGGAAGCCGTAACACGAGATGCTGACTCTTAGATCAGTGGCCCCGTTCGCGATCAGATGGTGCCTCACTCCTGCCTCAAACCCTAAACAAACTGCGCGGTCTTCACCCTCTCATGCTCCATGAGTGAGGTGCATACCGCCCCAGCTCGACAAACCGGCACCCTGTACTGCAACACGGACATGTCACCCTGCAACACTCTAGGAACTCCCGCATCCGCTGCGTAGCAACATAATCTAGACAGTACGTACGCTCGAAAGTATGACGAAATGTCGTCCCACTCGACCTGCTCAAGTGGACGAAGCTGAAAGGACGTCTTCCACCTCGGAAGACCACCACTTCCGAGCCGTACCCTGTAACTGGTTGTAAGCCAACACCCACTCTGTCCCTCGGCAGCACTCTTCGCAGAACTGAACACCCGTTCCATCTCATCAAGCTAATCATGAGCCACATCAGGGTCTGCCTGGCTGCTGAAGTAAGGCGGATGGAACTACAAAAAAGTCCCTCACTGCTCGGCCTGGCCCACCCCTAGCTGACGAGCCCTCACCAGCCTCTCCACCGAACTGCTGAGACATAAGCTGGTACATGCCACGGAAGAAATCCTCGGCCCCCGGACTCCTCACAGTAGCCGCGGCCTCGTACTCCTAGTGGGCGCTCTGCTATGCTCCTCTTGGTCCCCTGGGACCCCCTGCTGGATCTCCTGACCTCTAGTTCGACTGCCCCTGCTGAGAGCGAGAGCTCCTCCTCGACGCCATGCTCGCTCCTGAAGCAAAAGACAGAAAACATGAAAACGGCATGGTCAAGAAAAACACATGATGCCTGATGCCAGTGTCAACTGTACATCATTGCTGTGGACAATGGACCACTACAATTACCTATGATTCTCATGTAATTCCACAATCGCGCTCTGATACCAGCTGTAACGACCCAAGAATCCGATTACGGGAAGGCCCGATAACCAGAGACCTCGCACCGCCACCCACGAGTCCGAAGTCTCGGAAGGGTTAGAAGGATGGTGTTGGAAACTGCACAAGTATCACAAGTAATTGCATAAATTAAACAGTTATAATATTAAGCAAAAAATAAATTTAGCAATTTGCATGGTCCATAATAGAAAATGAATAACAACAACAGTAGTCCACAACTAGTACAGAGACAAGAAAGAAAAGTACAGCTACACGGGACATACCCCGGCTCTGACCTCTGGCACTACCTCTGGGCACCCGCACCACGCTGCACCCCAGACGCGCTCCCCTGGGGCGGCGCCTCACCTGAAACACGGTGAAAATACGCAGGGAATGAGTCTCGGAACAAGACTCAGTATGGATCACTCGAACCCTACCTCGTAAAAATGGGAAACCACTACGCTAGCGTAGGAGAGTACCTCGGAAAGGAAAGCCATGTACTCTACCAAACAAAGGTCCTACGACACGCAAATCGGCACACGTGCCACGGTGAGACAACCGAAACTCAACGGTCGACCCGGCAAACCCGAAGGCCAAACACACGACTGACAGTCTGACACTCCGTACTCGACAGGAGTACCTCCCCCTAGAAGCACAGCCGGTAGCGTCCCCTGACGTCTTACACCGCGTCGCAGGTGATCTGCTTGGCGTGGTAGCTCCTACCAAAGGCGCGAACACCGCACAAGTAACCACAAACAAGTGACTAGCTGGGGTCACGCCCGTCGACGTGGGTCCAAACCGCCCTAACCACGTGTGCACACACAGACCGTGCGTCCCTGGTCTGGTCCTCTGACCCGTTTTCCCCTCAACCGGACTCTGGCTGCATGACGTGGGGCCTGACGGCAACCGGTCCACAAACCGCCTCTAAGGGTAAGCCGTACACCACTCCCTGGTGCGACCGGTACTGCGTACTGGTAGGCTACGACTAGTGGAGGGTCACAGAAGGAGTAGACTCTCAAGCCACGGAAAATGACGCCCGCATCCGACGACGCACGGGGACCAACCATGCACCGGCCCCGTCGCACGGTGGACACAGTCGGACTAAAAACGGGGTTGCAACCCTCTCGGGGCAACCAGGGGCCTGACGGTCCACCCCAGGACCGTCACAAGGCTGTAACGATCTAGGCGAGAGACCGTTACACACACACCTGGCGGTCTAACGCAGGCCGTTACACGGCCTGAAGAACGCAGAGGGTAACGCGCCTGGTCTAGCGCGTTACACAATGTAACGCACCTGGCCCAGCACGTTACGTGAATGTAACGCGCCCGCCCTGGCGCGTTACACGCGCCTCACGCTCCCCTCGAGAAAGCGAGATGTAACGCGCCTGCCCCAGCGCGTTACACTAATGTAACGCCCCTGGCCCAGCGCGTTACGCGCCCCTCACACCTGGGGTAACCCAGGGAGTAACGCGCTCGCCCCAGCGCATCACTCGGATGTAACTCGCTCGCCCTGGCGCGTTACACACGCAGACCCCCAACGGTCAAAAACCAACGGTCGGAAAGCCCCTGACGGCCCAGCCCAGGCGCGTCACATACAAGTGGCGGTCAATCGTGAAACCGTCACAGTCCCTGACCCCCGAAGGCTAACCAAAGGGCATGTGACGCCCCCCCTGAGGCACGTCACATCATGTGACGGTCTCTGGAAGGACCGTCACACGCGCCCGACGGTGAGAACGGCGGGAAAGCCCAAAAACTTCAACCACGACCCCATGCCTCCACCGGAGAGGGGGAAATCAAAGGGGAAGACCCTTGGGGACCCCTAACATGATTCTAGGCCATCAAAACGTGAAATCATGCATCAAATCCATAGATCGGGCGAGCTCTCCCCAAATCATGGAAAAATCCCAACATGCTCAATCACACCCCTCTCGGTCTCCCCTCGGCTATAAACCACGGAAATGAACGGCGGGGAGCTAGGGAACGTCACCCTACCTCAATGGAGCGAATGCTCCGCCGGATCGTCCACGAACGCAAGAAATCACTTTGGAAAACCCTCGTTCTTCAAGCTTCCCACGAGCACCGCACGTCCCCACGATCGCCTCGCCGTCGCCCACGTCGCCGCGCGTCGCCCCGTCGCCACGCCGTCGCCCCGCCGCTGTCTACAGTCGGAGAGGAGCTCGCCGCGGTCGAATGGGAGGAAGAGAGGGAGAGGTCACGGTGGGGAGGAAGGAAGGAAGGAAGGAAGAAGAAGAAGAAGAAGAAGAAGAAGAGGGGTGGGGAGAGAGAGATAAATGGGATATTATAGAAAATACGGAAAATACGGAAAATATCGAAAAAATAAAATTTATATTTTCGAATCCTCGGATGCACCGATCGCAACGGTAGCACTCGTGCCCAGGTGAACGGTCCGGTTCACCCGCAGCGAGGTTCCGAAGGGAATTACCGAAACACACACCGAAAATCAGAAAACACGCACGGAAAAGCCGTGGAACGCCTCCGGGCCTCCGAAACGACTCCGGATCGCACCGATCCGAACACGAAGAATGACCGAAATGAAATTTCAAACACAAGCGGAGCTGGACGCTCCGAGAAATCAAATCTGGGACCCACGAAGAAGGATCCGAAAGGTCCGGGATATTACACTCTCCCTCTCCGCCTCTCTCCTCGGAACCTGGAGGAAGTCCCTCAGCTCAAGGATACCTCGAGGCAGTCCCTCCGCCTCATGACACAGCAGCTTCGCCACAGTGGCCACCCAGGCGTCACGCTCCTCCTCTGCTCGGACCGCCCGGGCTAGTGCATCTCGAATCTCCAACGCCTGCCAGAACCAAACCATCTCACAGGTCAGTGAAAGAGCAGTAAATGTTTAACACTCAAGCAAGGCAAACACTCACCCGAGTTGAGAGCTCGGGCTCTGCCTCACCGGCACGAGCCATTGTACTAGCAAGTTGCTCCCGGAGGAAGGTTATCTCCAAAAAGGGGCATGGGAGCTAGAAGGCGCCCCACCGGCCATCCCTGCCATCGCTGCCTACTGGGCACACTAAAAAAATAATAATAAACAACAACCATCGGTTAAGCCTCAAAAAACAAAAAACAAAAAAGGGGAAGCTCCTTTTCACCTCTGCTGATCTCCCTAATTGGGGATGCTCCGCATGGCTCTCCCTCCACTGCCTCAGGTAATCGGCACCGTCTTGCACCGACACGACACCTTGCTACCAGTCATGGAAATGAGCACAGAAACGTGTGCGCCAGTCTTCAAGTTTTGCATTGCCGCGACTCTCTCCCGGATGCAGCTCGGCTCATCCGCACTCGCCCACTCATCAGCTAAGCGCAGGGTCCTTGTCATACCCTGCATATCAAAAGGGAGGGTCCTATATCGAAAAAAAATGTGTCTCCTGTCAAAGACGCGTTCTTCATTCAAGTGCAACACTCACCAAACCCTCTTCCCCTCTCACACAGCTCGCTACAAAACTAAAACAAATTAAAGAGGTGGAGATCAAGGAGCTTACCGGGCCGTGCTCGTATCCCTCTACGTCTTTGGGCCCCTCAATAACCAAAAGAGGCCCTTCCTCTTCCGTGCCCGCTTCTTCGTGCTCCTGCACGGCCCTCCTCCTCGGAGGAACTCCTCGCCCCCCTTTCCCTTCACCACGGTTCGGCTCGCCGTATTCCATAGATCAAGGGTGGGAGAAGACGAAGCAACACATGCAAATCTTGGGAGAAGAAGGGTTGTTTGCGGGTGAAATGGTGGAGGAGAAGGGCTGCTCTGCGGTTCTCGGTGGTTTAAATTTGAATTCAAAAGGTTAGAACACGTCTTCGCGCCTAGACATCCAAAAAAAAGGGGGGGGAGATGCTATGCCCTCCGCACAAGGCGTAATTCTCCATTTTTAGGGGCAAGATCCCGTAAAGCGTGTCACGAGGGAGTAAGTAGAAAAGAAGAAGCGTGGGGGAAGGTACGTGCACATAAAATAGTTGAGTGACAGAAAAGAAACTATTCTATTTCATGTAACAAACTGTATGTCATATACATCATAAGTGAGGATGGTGGGTGTACAGAATCACTCTCTAACTCTCACCACCACCCTCCTGTTCGTCCCTCTGGCCGTCCCTCTCCTCTCTCCTCTGGCGAGGATCCCTAGAGGGCCTCCGCGAACTCTGTGAGGCAGTGCTCGCCTCGCCCTGCGGTGCCTGGCCGGCCTCGAAGGCAGGGCATCGCTCCTCGGCCAAGGAGACTAGAAAGCTACCTATAGAGAAGGAACTAGACTGACAAAGTCGCGCCCCGCGGTCCTTCGCCCTCTGGTACTGCTCCTCACTCTCTGGTAGCCTCTCCTTTGTCGCGCCGAGACTCACTCGGAGCTTTGTCATCTGGGCCTCTAAAGCCCTCATGTCCTCCCTCTCCCTCATCGCCTCTCTCCTCGACACCTCGAGGGCAATCCGCAGCTCTAGCACGTCGCGGGGAAGCTCCTCAGCCTCCTGTCGTCATCGGTCCTCCTCCAGCTCCGCTATCGAGCGTCGCGCTCCTCCTCGGCACGAACTGCACGAGGCAATGCATCTCAAAGCTCCGCCACTTATCAAATGCCCACATTTCCCTTAAAGTAAGTAAAGGAAAGGGAACACGTAAAAGGGGAATCCGGGTCAAGTAAACACTCACCCGAGTCACCTGGTCGCACTCGGCCTCCACAGCACGGGCCACCGCGCCCACCAACTGCTCCTGGAGAGAAGAGACCTTCGGAGGAGGGGTCCGGGAGCTGGAGGCCGCTCCACCAGCCATCCCGACTGCCGCCTCTTGATGGGCACGCTGAAACGCAGAAACAAACGACAGTCAGAGACTAAGCATCAGGAATCCAGGTGACAAAAAAATGGTGATGCATTTGTGTAGGTTCACCAGGATGTCCAGCTCCTGACCAGTGACTACCAGCTGCTGCATGGCGTCTGCCAGCTGGGCCCACAGGTCAGTGATGATGGCGTCACGAGCATCCTGCATTCATGAGCATATAGATTAATGTCACATGCATTTGCACAAAAAAAATAAAAGGAAAAAGATCCTCATTTCATACTTACCCCTACTGGCCTCCCTAGGTGGAGGCGTCCTGCGTACGTGTCTCGGTACCGTCGCAGATAGTCGATGATGTCCTGTACATGGGACACCACTGCAACGCCACCCTGCTGCCAGTCCTGGTACTATGCAGGGAAACACGTACGCTAGTCCACGAGTTTCGCCTTGCCCCGGGTCTTCCGCCCGACGCGGCTCAGCTCATCCACCTCCACCCACTTCTGGGCAAGCCACAGGGTCCTCATGACCAACCTGAGTCGCAGTGGCTCGATCTCATTCTGGTAGTGGACCCACAGGTCCCGTCTGAAACAAGGTCGGCCCGCTACGACCCAAGACTGGTCAGCATCCGCCATGCCCAGGTAGGGCCTCCATACCACCTGCATCATCATACATGCATCATGTCAGTAAACAAAATAAATGCACAAAAATACAATAACAAAAATCATACCATGGCCTCGGGGTACTCGATCAGCTCACGTCGAAGCGACGTCAGCTGGTAGGTGTGTGGAGCCATGGTCGTGACCGGCCTCCACCGCCGCGCTAGGGGTACGACCGTCTGGTTCCATTGCCTAGCTCTCCCCATCGGAAAGTATAGTAACTCCATACCTGCATCCATCACATATCATTAGTACAAATAATTGCATGACTATAAACTAGGATTCACTGTAAAATACATTAATGAAATGTTTACCTGGAGGAAAGGCGCGAAGCCGCCGACTGTCGTCTCCTTCTCTGGCCCCCTGAGAAAGATCAGCAATCAAGTGGGAGAGAAGGGCTGCTCCCCACGCGTAGTGCCCCACTCGGTCTAGGTCCGCCAGAATCCCAAGGAAACGACAGTGGATGTCGTCCCCCTTCGTCCCCAGTAGAAGGCGGCCCAGTAGGAAGAAGAGGAACCTCCTGAGGTCCAGGTCCGCCCGCTCTCGATCACCCGCGTCCTGGCTAAAAGCTCCCCGAGCTGCTCCCTCCAGCCGCGCCAGGAACTCCGCTCCTCTCTCACCGACGTGCTGACGCGAGTCGATGAACCCGAGCGCCTCCATGATGTCTGCCCGGCCGACTGTCCTGCTGTCTCTATCAGTCGCGCTCGTCTCCAGCCCTAACAGCTCTAGGGCACTCTCGCTGTAGTTGGGGTAGGTGACCCCACTGACGGCCTCCCCGTCCACCCGTAGTCCGGTGATCGGGACTACATCCTCTAGTGACGGCACCATATGCCCCCAGGGCATCAGAAATGCTCGGCTCGGCGCGTGCCACCGCTCCCTCAACGCCTGGACGAGGGGCAAGTCGAGCCGAAAGAGCTCCATCTGCAAGAACGCCCCAAACCCCATGGCGTCCACTTCGGGCCCTCTGGAAGTCCGACAACCCTCGGTATGCCACCACCACCAAGAATTAGCTGATTCGGGTCCTCATCACACCCTGCACACCACAGAACAAAAAAAAAAGGAATTACGTCAGTAAGGAAACAGAGCCACAAATAATGAACAACGATATATATATAAAGGCGTCTGGGCTCTTAGACGTTTTCATTATTTCTTTTTTTTTCTTTTCTCTCGATTTTAAAAAAATAAAATAAATAATAGACGCGTCAAGACGCCTAGATGCTTCTATATTTTTTGTATTTTCTTAATTATATATAATAAATATAGAAACGTCTAGGCGCCTGGACGTCTTAATAATTTCCTAATTATTTAATTAAAATTAAATAATAAAGGAGTCTTTACCCTATGACGTGTTCAATAAGTTTCTAAAAATTATTAAAATAAAATAAAATATTGAGGCATCCACTGGATGGGATGCCTCCATCCTTTCAAAACCGCCACCGTCAAAACCCCATCTCTTGTCCCTTTTTTCACAGAAAATTACAAAATAATGCAACAAAAGGAAGTTCTAGGGGGCCTACTGGGTCATGCTTATCATCTCTCGCGCCACCGGCTCCCTCGGGGCCTTCCACGGCCAAGGGAAGTTCCTCCTCCTCCACGGCGGCCTCCGCATGATCCCGGGGTCTCCTCGGGCGGCGAGCGACTCACTTCCGCTTCTCTCCACCTTGGCTTGGGCCTCCACGCTCCATAGGGACGAAGAATGGGTCGTTTAGGGCCAGAATCGGGGACGAATGGGCAGAGGAGAGGTGGTTCGATCGGTTGTGAACAAGGAAGAAGAAAGGGCGCCGCGGGCGGCCTTAAGTTTTGAAATTCGAATATTTGGCGTGTCTGGGCGCGAAGATGTGTCAAATTGACGCGTCCAGGCGCCTAGACGCGTCCAATAAAAAAACAAAAAACAAAAGAAGATGAAAAAATGATTAAAAAAACATGAACGCGTCCTGTGTCCTAGACGCGTCAGAGATAATAAAAAAATAAAAAAAGATGAAAACTAACAAAAAAATGATAAAAACATGTACGCGTCTAGTATCTTAGACGCGTCCATTAAAAAAGAAAAAAATATAATAATAATAAAAAAGTGGGGACCAATGATCAAAAAAATAAAAAACAAAAAAACCCATTGCATGCAAATAACTTGCATTTATTTCATTAAAACAACAGAGTGAGCTACATCAGGGGTTTAGACGCTTCAGGCCTTAACTTCCCAGTTCGGTTACATAAGCCCTCCACAGCTCGCGTTCTTCCTCTACATGCACTAATGCCTTTCCCGGAATGCTCGTCTTCCATGACACTTTGATGGCCTTCACTTCCTTTGCATCTTCTCCGTGCCCAATTCTCTCTTCCTCAAAGGAGCAATGCTAGATAACGTTGGGAACAAATGGCGGGGAAGGCCGATTTGAATACAGCACCGATGGCGTTATAAAGAACAAACTCGGTTGCGCCAATAAGTTGGAGTTCAGCTTCAGGGGAAGATCTCATGAGGAGTTCGCGCGAGAGTAAACATGTCGGTGCACAAGTGAAAAATCTTTGCATCATAGTTTTGAAGTGAGACCTCCAGTCTTCACGTTACTTCAGCCATGGATCACGATTTACTATATTACCACCAAAGCCAAACACATCGGCTATGTGGTAAAGGGGGCTTTGTTGGAAAATCTTCGAGGAAGTTGGCATCCCCTCACGGTGATCAAATTTGAAATGTAAGTCGACCCAGCAATTCAGAAGAAGCGCGCAACCAAAAGGAGGCTTACCCATGCTAGAAGCAGTAAGGCCACTGTAGAGGTAAGCAAGAACGGCAGGCCCACCCTTTTGCCATCCCAAATTCGCAAATGGCGCTCAACTGATCTTCCTCCATTATGTTGTCGGTAGAAGGGAATAAGAGAGCACCCGCCAAACAGATTGTGAACCCCTTCATAACTTCTTCCAAACGATCATCGTCTGGCAATTCCTCTCAGGGCATCCATAACCCATTCTGCGAGCTTTTGCAGGTTAATTCCCTTCTGAGTCTGGACGTTTCTAACGGCACCAGACGGCATGAAGCTTCCAAGGACGTCCTCGGAAGTCACCCTTTTCAGCATCGGCATGATCTTTATCCTGCCATCCCTTCTGAATCTTTTCAAACCTGAGCAAGAGTTCTACCTCCTCAAGAAGGATGGTCGCCTCGAAAGTGGAGAAGATGAAAGTGTGAGTCTGAGGATGCCAGATCTCTACCATGCACCCATAGCCGCCCAGTCCATGCGAATCTTTTCGTAATGCTTGGCGTGAACCAGGAGCCCTTGAAGGTGCCACCTCGTGATTATGGCCCTCATGCCGATGGAGATGTTGGAAGTTAGCTTCGAAAGCCACGGCAGTTTGGAGAATTTCCTCGGACCTGGGAAGAGGGGGTACGGCTGGAAAGAAAAAGAAAACAAAAGGGGAGGAGGTGAAAGAGAGGTCGTACATGGAATTTGAAATAATCAACTCACCAAACGCGACTGGACCTTCTCACTCAGATGTCCTTCGAGGTCGGAGAGCCGCTTGAATTCGCTGCTAGGCTTGCTCCTCTTCATAGGGCGGAAGACTCGCCTTCCATCTTGAAAAACCCAAGATTCTTCTCCTCCTCCTCTTAAGTTCAAGACTCTCAATTCTCCTTGGTGCATTTGGATGAACTAGGCAAGGGGGGAGTATTTATAGGAAGGGAGGGGTTTAAAAGCCAAACACATCACATCAATGATGAGTCATCATTGTTGACTTTAGCAAAAGGTATTCTATCTTGATCTCCCTTGTGCTGTGGTACAATTCTGCTGCTTTTAATAATGTTGATCAGTGCAGGTTTCACTCATGGGCACCACTGTCCCATCTTGTATCGTCATCATTCGGTGACCGGTCCTACCATGTCATGCATTGTATTATATGATAGTTACGCTACTAGAACGTGTCAAGTACCTCACGACCTGAATGAATATGAAATTGGAGTTCCCCTTCAACAAAAATAATGACGATTTCATAGGAATTTGGGTTGTGCGGATAGGCTGTTAGGTTGTAAAAGCGTAGGGAACGACTATTCCATTCGGTGTGTCGGTGCGCGGATAAACGGGCTCCGACTCAGCATCAGCTCACCGAATTGGTATCCTGACCCATTATTAACAACTTGACAATATTATCCTTGGCTATCTTCTATTTTAGTTTGTTTTAGATTTTCCTTTAAACCCAGCATGCATTCATGTAGGACTTTGATTCTATTGCGGAAGATCATTCAAGGTAATTCGATTATGAAAGTCATTGTGCTTAAGTTATTATAACATGAGATATTCCATTACGAATACTGAGTTTCCTTGAGACAGCCCTAGGCTATTCTTCCTAAAGAGACCCTTGCTTGGACTGATCCTCAAATATTCTTTTACTTTTACTCCATTCGACCCGCCTTGGCCGCAGCACTTCCACATTGGCTGATAATCGCTCCCCAAAGGTGAAACCTGCAGGTTCACGACCCAGATACTTCTACATAGAGAAGTTGGTCCCTTTTTCCATTTGTGCCTGAGCGCACATCTTCCCCTTCCTTGTTTGATTTCGTCCAAACGATCGTTGAATTTGGAAGCCCTTCTTCAAGGTCGCCTCATTGAAACTCTGAAAAAATTCTAAACCATAATGTTGAAAGCGTGTCTCATCGCACCTTGACATCGGCTTTTCAGTCCATTCTCACTCCATTCCATTACGCTTCCCTCCCATTCCACTACGTGTCACTCCCTTGCAAAGCAGACGCCAAGGCGGGACAACTGTAGACACGCTATTGCTGACATTACCTTGGGTAAATCTCATATTAAAATATGACGTCCCGAAGTGGCTTTCACATTTTCGAATTACTTGAGTGATTTCCTATTTTTGGTCTTTTTCGCCATTTTTAATTTTCTTTTCGGCGGGGGAGGGTCACGCCTCTTTTGACGGAGTCTGAGAGAAAAGCTGCCTCACTAAGGAAGTCGTGCAGCACGCGGACGGTGCCGCTCCCAATCAGACGTTCCGAAAGAATCCGAACACGAAGACGTCTTGCTGAAGTAACAGTTAAATCACTCACTTTCTCCGCCGTCGACGGCTTTTCGGTGCCAATCCGGCGGGATTCTTGAAGGTGTCGGGGACAAGGGACGCCTCACTTTGAGGCATCTGGGACCCAGGACTCCCCCTTGTTTAGCACCCGGACGGCGTCGATCCACTGCTCAGTTTGACATTTCGAAAGAATCCAAACATAACAACGTCTTGCCGGTCAGACGTGCCCTTCGAGAGTCATGGTTACGCGCCGAAACCACTCGCTTTCTCCACTGTCGATGGCTTCTGACAGCAATTCGGTGGGCAGAAATGGGCGCGTCCGGGGTCCTGGATGCCTCAAGTTGAGGCGTCCAGGAGGCTAGACGAGCCAATAATGTGGAAATATTAAAAAATTGATGGACGCGTCCGGGACCCAGGACGTCTCAACATGGACGCGTCCCGGACCCAGGACGCGTCCATGAAAATTTCCTCTATAAATAGAGGAGCCCCTCCCTCTAAGAAAAAGGGCTTCAGATCTAACAGAGGAGAGGGAGACTCTGCCGGATCCCCTTTCTAACCCGTGGGTTTTGTAGGAGGAGGTTCTGCCGGATTTTCGGGTGCCCGCGCTCGCGAGAGGAAGGCTAACTCCGTCCACCTTGCTTCCATGACATCCCCGCGTTGCCGAAGCTCCGCCGGATCCCGACATCGGCATCTTCAATAAGCCATTCTCTCCCACTCTCTTTTGTCATTTCTGTCGCATGCATCATCCCGTCATCCGTCATCTCACTTCATAAGAGAGATCTATTTTTATGCACGTTTGCATGATTCTTCATCCATCATAGTATTTTCCTCCTAGTCGTGTCTGAGAGGGGTTTAAGAACAACACCAACCAGGTGTGTGTCTCGCCATGATTTCACCATTTTCATCACAAGGGACTAATACTACACTGTCATTTTCTGATTCATTTGCTATCTGTCTGTTTCCTCTTTTACAAGGGTAACCAAAGAAGGCCCTCTCCGTCGGCCGGCCAAATGGGGAGGAAGAAGCAACCCGCCATTTCTTACTTTTGAGGTAAACGCGATCACTCTTCTTATTTTGGGGTCTCTGGCCCCTGGCGATCACATCAAATCTTCGAGGCCGCGGTGAGTCACTTCTCGCTATGACTGTTTAAATTTCTGTCACTTAAATCATGTGCTATTCTTATATCTTCGAGGCCGCGGCGAGTCACTTCCCGCTATGGCTGTTTAAATTTCTGTCACCTAAATCATGTGCTATTCTCATATATTCGAGGCCGCGGCAAGTCACTTCCCGCTATGGCCGTTTAGATTTCTGCCATTTAAATCATGTGCTGTTCTCATATCTTTGAGGCCGCGGCGAGTCACTTCCCGTTATGGCCGTTTAAATTGCTGTCATTTAAATTCTGCACCATTCCCATCCCCCGAGGTCGCGGAGAGTCATTTCCCGCTATGGCCGTTTAATCCCCGCATTTTATTACACTATATCTATTGTGACGACCCGGATCCTGGATACCAGATATACCCGATAGGATAATCGAATACACCTGATACCACTTGGAACCCGCGAGGCCTCCCAAGAGCGGTAATGTAGCAACTCGAAAATTTTTATATGCATTTACATATATATATAAAAATAATGAAAGATGAAAATAAAATAAATTATGAATATTTTTCTATTATGCAAACATGAGCTCTATTCCATGTGTTAACACAAACGGCGAGATTCACGATACGATTTCTAAAAGACGAAGACGTTGGCATCCGATTTTTATTAGCTTTAATCTAATCCTAATTAATGGATGAGGTCATTCCTACATCATTGAATAAATGAGGTCATGGATGAGGTCATTCTTACATCATTGAATAAATGAGGTCATAAATTATGTCATCCACATAGTGGAACAAAGTTGGTGTAATGGGGTTGGTGTAATAGTGGAACAAAGTTGGTGTAATGGGGTTGGTGTAATAGTGGAACAAGGTTGGTATGATGGAATGAGGTTGGTGGAATAGTGAAAGTAGGTGGGAGATTTTGGCCTATAAATAGGGCTATGCTCTTCCATACTCAAATCACAACTCTCTTGGGAGGAATTGCTGGCTGGAGAGAGGGAGAAAGCTCGAATTTGGAGGAGTGTCGAAAGCATTATTCGTTCTTAAATTTCTTATTCTTGATCTTCAAAAAGGTAGGTGTTCTCTCAGGCTAAACTCAAATTAATGCATGCATTAGATGTAGATGTATGGTTACTTTGATTCTATATCATTTTCCCCAAATTTTATCGAGTATTGATCATGCTATCCATACAATTAGACATAATATTTTAACTGAGATTTTTAACCGCTTGAAGATCCGTCTCGGATCACGGTGTCTTTCTAAGACTGTGTTCCGGATGCGCGATCTGTACCCCGATTGTGATATTTTCAGGTTATATATCATCTAGCATTTTAGATATGTCATGTTAAGTTGCATATCATTTAAATTCACACACGATTAAGTCAAGGTTATGAAAGATAATAATTCTATTCCATGAGCTTATATTTTCGTCCTAGTTCTTGTTACCTTCATGATATCTTTGATCTCCATGACTATATTACATCTCTGGCATGTTAAATGGAGTAGATATTATCTATTAAAATTACATGGACTTAGTTGCATAATCGTGAGTTTTGACGATTTTCATGATATTGCGTTACCGTATTTTCAACAAGTCGTGTAAATAACTAGATTTCCAAGGAAAAATGGTGTCTAAGGAAAGAGGTCCACGGGCAAACGCTTTATGTGGATAAGTGATTTATTAATTAGGACCTCGCGGATGCGAGGGGAGCCTCCCACTGTCCCACCTCTTACCTGGCCATAATTCCTCGATTTTCTAATTAAGCACCCGATTGTGAAAAACTTTATCTAAGCCTATTTAACAAGATTTTTCGAGAGAACCATTCAAGCCGTGTCCATCAATCCAATTCTTTTATCAACTTAATGACGTTAAACATGATGCCTTCTTATTATCTTAATGTCGTTAAACATTATGTCTTAAAATCATCATTGGACTTCTCTTACCTCTACTTGAAATCTTGTACTACTGGTCCCTTGAATGATAATTTTGCTAGATCTGTACTTTATTTCATAAGCTCTACCTTGAAATTCTTTGGCCATACATATTATGTGGATGTCTAAATACACTTGGGATCTATGATCCATAACCCAATGCCTGGCGTTAATGGGGCCCGGTCTGGTCCTGGGGGAGCGCCCGAAAGTACTTGTGCCCATGGGAGTTGAATGACCTGGTGTGACATTGCACCAAAGTGCTTGACTTGCTAGATTAATTTATGACATTCCACAGTTTGTGAATTTCCTGACTTGCTTGAATACATGAAGTACTTGACTTGTACATACTTGCGTAAAATGGCCAATTCCATAATATTACTTGCTACATGATCATTCTCTACTTGAACTTTACTCTTGATATCTTGTCTACTTGTGATTCCAATTACTGCATTACTTTACTCTCTCTCCTATGCTTGTTCCATATTTTATTTACGTTTCTCGGCATAGCACATACCTTTATCCAAACTGCTAATTACTTTAAGTTGCCTGGTATAGAGATATAAGTCCTACTGAGCATTTCGCTCACCCTACGTTTTCCGGTTAACATTTCAGGTAATTCCGATGATGAACCCCAAACTCATGGGAATGAGCTAGAGTGATCAAGGAATCAAGATTATCTTAGTTACCTAGGTTTATGAACGGTTGTTCTTACTAGAATTATGTTTTTATTTGAAGTTGTATATTGTCTTGTCTCGTAAGGCTTAGGAATGTTGTAAAACTTTATTTTGATGAAATAAGAGTATCCATTTCTTCTTATCTACTCTTGTGGTTTGGACCCCAATCTTCGTGCTCTGAATGACTTGAGTGTTTCGACTAGTCGCGCCTCGATATTCCGCGTCGGGACGTGACAGTCTTTGTGGTATCAGAGCCTAGGTTTCCCTTTGGAGAGGGGGATTTCTGTAGCCCACCCAAAGAGCAGCCCAACTAGACCCAACAGGGTCCAACGAGGCAAGCCCACCCGGGTGACAGCCCACAGGGCCCACTCAGGGAAGAAAAGCCCAATAAGTAAACACTCGAGGAACCAACTCTCCCCGGCGGCCTCTAGGCTCGGAGGGCCCGAGTGATGGTCAGGTCATAAGGAAGGTCCGGCCCAAGCCGTTTCCCCACCCGGGAGAGACAGGCATTAGCCGACCTATCCGACCCCTCTTCCACCGAGCTATGCTCATCACCCGGACAGGGCTGGCGTTTCAGGAGCTCGGCCAGACCAAACATCATCCGTTCAAGAGTCCCCAAAGGATAGGGGAGCAAGGAAACCGCCGGACTTCAAGGCGATAACGTCCCCACGATAAGGCCATGAAAGCCCACGTCAAGGACGTAACTCCCGCCGGAGACCCCTCAGCTTGCTGGACTCCTGAAGGCGGCACACTATTTAAACCAGGGCTACCCTCCGACGGAAGAGAGCGATCAGGTACTCATATACCCAAGCTCCTGAGCAATCCGCTTCACCCTCTGGTGGAGAGGAATCTCGCGCGCTAGCTTCTCTCCTCCCCATTATTGCTTCCACCATAGCTCTACTGACTTAGCCATCGGAGGGTTTTACCCCAGGGAAGCCCCCTGGGCCCTCTGATACGTTTCCCTGTCTTGCAGTTCATCTTCAGGTGATCCACAGCCCGCTCAGGATACAAGCGCGAGATTTCGCCTCTTCATCTGGCGCCGTCTGTGGGAAACGCACGAAGAGCCGAGATGGTGAGAAGAAGCTCAGGGAGGAGATCCGCCGTCGAGAAGGGCAAGGCCGTGGTGGCGGCAGGAGATGGCCCCTCTAGGGCCTCACAGAACCCTCCCTCCAACGCCAGCGTCCCCACCAACGGACCGCCGCCCCCTCCGACGGCGACGGGGGTACCCCCCAACGGTGGCGACGAGGTCTTCCAGGCCCTCAATAAGAAGCTTGACGTCCTCGTGGAGCTCATGAGGGCCCAGGCGGCAAGGGATGCCAGGTCCCGCGCCCCGTCCGGGAGCCCCCCCCCCCCCCCGAAGTGCGTCCCAGCATACCGCTGGGGGCCGCTTCACCCTCCGCGGTCAGCAGCTCATCCGCAACAACGTGGGAGGACCCTCGCAAGCTCCGCCCCCGGAGCAAGAGGCTTCCTCCACGCCCAGAAAAGGGAAACAGGGGGCGAGGCCTCCACGCCCGAGCGCCGGCGGTCCTGAGGATCGCCACGACGCTCCCCCCAGTCCCACGGCACGACCGCAGCCGGAACTTTCCCTCCGGCTGAGGGACTTCGAAAGACGTTTTGCAGAGCAAGAGCGCGCCCTCCGCGCCCTGCAGAAAACCTCTTTCCCGGAGGATGAGGAGAAATCCCCTTTCTCCGAATACATCTTGAAGGCAGAGGTGTCTCCCAGAACCTCCATTCCGACCTTCAAGCTCTATGATGGCCAGGGCGACCCAGCCGACCACTACGACAGCTTCGACGCCCTGGTGACTCTGCATGGAACACCGGATCCTATTAAATGCCGAGCCTTTGCGGCCACTCTGGTCCAAGGCGCTCAGGCATGGTTCCGGGCCCTCGCCCCTGGGTCCATCCGGGACTTCAGGCAATTCGGGCGAGTCTTCAAGGAGAGCTTCGCCGGAAGCGCCCCCCCAAGGTCAGTAGCGGGGCTCCTGGCCCTCAAACAGGCGCAAGGGGAAAGGCTCCGGGCTTATGTCCACCGATTTAAATCGGAAGCCCTCAGAATTCCCCGCCTGGATGTGGCCTCGGCCACGACCGCTCTGACCGGGGGCACCCGGGACGAGAACCTCCGCCGCGAACTTGTCCTCCACCCTCCCTCGACCCTTGCCGAGCTAGTGACTCTGGCACTGCGCCACGCCGAGTGTGAAGAAGTACTCAGCGCCTGCCGAGACACAACCGGCTCGGGTCGGGAGGGGGACAAGAAGCGAGCCTCCGAGCCAAACCCTGGCTCGGGCAAGAAGCGCGATCGGGAAGGAGAGCGCAAGAGGAAGTATGAGCGGTACACCCCGCTGACCGCACCAGTCTACGAGATCTATGAAGACATCAAGACTCGGGACTCCTCCGCCGGCCCGAACCGATGAGATCGAAGAACCGCAAGCGCGACAGGCATTGCCTGTTCCACGGCGACCACGGGCACCATACCGGCGACTGCCACCAGCTCCAGGACGAGATCGAGCGTCTCATCCGTCAGGGGCACCTGGCCCAGTTTTCAGCCGGGCGCAAAGAAGACCGGGACGCCGCCGAGGAGATCGACAACGCCCCCCGAGGGGTCCACATCAACGTCATCTCCGGAGGAACGGCGTCGGGTGGCGACACCAGCCGAGGAAGGAAGCGTCATGCTGAGCGGGCCAGCCAGGTCTTAGAACCCTCCAGCGGCCCGCCGAGGGAGCCCCAGGTCATAGTCTTCTCCGACCAAGACCTGGAAGGGCTGAAGACCCCGCATGATGATGCCCTCGTTATCTCGGCCACAATAAACCATTGTAACGTAGATAGAATTCTGGTTGACAATGGGAGCGCCCCCGATGTATTATCTTACGACTGTTTCCTTAAGATGGGGGAAGACCCATCCAAGCTCTGCCCGATCCGAACACCCCTTTGCGGGTTTAACGGCCTGGCCACCTACCCCGAGGGAGCCCTAAGCCTGCCGGTCACCATCGGCACCCCACCCAAAACCGTTACGGTCATGGTGGACTTCATAGTGATTAAGGGTATGATAGCGTACAACGCCATTTTCGGCCGAAAAATCCTCAGCCGGATAAAGGCCGTACCATCTACCTATCACCAGAAAATGAAGTTTCCCACCAAAACGGGTTGGGGGAAGTCCGAGGTAACCAGGCCACGGCTAGAAGGTGCTACAACATCTCGGTGGAAGCCTCAAGGCCGGACGGGGGAGATAAGGGCCCCAAGGGAATCGAAGGGAAGACCGTAACCGCCGAGCCCGGTGGCGAATTGCTAACGGTATTCCTAAACGATGACCCGGCCCTCGGAGTAAGGATCGGAGCCGACCTACCACCCATGGAACAGCAGCAATACAAGAAATTCCTTTCTGAGTACGTTCAGGTCTTCGCTTGGTCCGATGATTAACTCCCTGGCATACCAGAGAAGACCGTGATGCACAAGCTCAGCCTCGACCCTACCGTGAGGCCCGTACAACAAAGGAGAAGGAAGCATGCGCCCGAGAAACAGGCGATCATCAAGGTGCAGGTCACCAAGGGACAAGAGACAGGCCTCTTCAGGCCAGTCCTGTACCCTACGTGGCTAGCCAATGTCGTCCTGGTGCCAAAAACTACAGGCAAATGGCGAATGTGCGTGGACTTCACCGATCTGAATAAGGCTACCCCCAAGGACTGCTATCCGCTACCGAGCATCGACCAATTGGTTGATTCAACCTCGGGCAACGAGATACTCAGTTTCCTAGATGCCTATTCAGGTTATCACCAGATCAGAATGAACCCAGAAGATGTCGAGAAGACCGCCTTCATCACCGACTGCGGCGTGTACTGCTACACCCGGATGCCTTTCGGGTTGAAGAACGCCGGAGCCACATATCAGCGACTGGTAAATCACATGTTCGAGGGACAGCTGGGTCGGAACGTCGAGGCTTACATTGACGACATGCTCGTCAAGACCCCCAAGGCCCAAGACCACTTCACCGACCTTGCCGAAACCTTCGGCACCCTCCTGAAGTACAACATGAAGCTCAACCCCGCCAAGTGCGCCTTTGGAGTAAAATCCGGGAAGTTCCTGGGTTTCCTGGTCACTCAGCGCGGGATCGAAGCCAACCCCGACAAAGTCCAGGCCATCCTGGACATGCGCCCGCCCACATGCATTAAAGACGTTCAGCGTCTGGCAGGGCGTGTGGCCGCTCTCAGCCGCTTCCTGTCCCGTGCGGCCGAACGATGCTTGCCCTTCTTCAAACTGATGAGGGGACCCAAGCTAGCGTCTGCTACGTTCGCATGGGATGAGGAGTGCCAGACAGCGTTCGCCGAGCTTAAAAAGTTCCTGGCTTCGCCACCAGTGCTCTCCAAGCCCGCCCCAGGCGAAGTCTTGCTGCTCTACCTCTCGGCGACGCCATCCACGGTCAGCTCGGTCCTAGTCAGAAATGACTCGGGAATCGAAAGACAGTCTACTACACCAGCAAGGTGCTCAATGAGGCCGAACGGAGGTACCCCGCAACCGAGAAACTCGTGCTAGCGTTGGTCACCTCCGCAAGGCTCCTCCGCCCCTACTTCCAGGGGCACCCCATCACCGTGCTAACCGGCGAGCCGTTGAAGAAGATTCTGGCCCACCCCGAGGCCTCAGGGCGACTCGTCAGATGGGCCATTATGCTCGGGGCCTACGACATCTCGTACCGGCCGCGATCAGCAATCAAAGGCCAAGCGCTCGCCGACTTCATTGCCGAAAGCACCATCCCCGCCGAGGACAGGCCTCCGACCACGACCGGGCCAACCTGGGAACTGTTCGTCGATGGATCGTCCAATTCGGCAGGCAGCGGTGCGGGGATACTCCTGAGGTCCCCCGAAGGGATAGAGCTACAGTACGCCTTGAAATTCAACTTTCAGGCATCCAACAACGCTTCTGAGTACGAGGCCCTTATCTCGGGAGCGCGCATGGCCCGACGGCTGGGGGTCGAGCGAGTCAGGATCCACACCGACTCTCAACTAGTCGCAGGTCAGGTCAACGGCGAGTATGAAGCTCGGGAGGCACCCATGATCAAATACCTTCAGTTGGTCCGGAGCCTGGCCCAACAGTTCGAGGAATTTGGGGTAGTCCGGATAGCTCGGGAGCAAAACTCTCGGGCGGACGCCCTCTCTCGACTGGCCTCCTCCCTAGACCCGGAAGGTACACGATCGGTCCTCCTAGAAGAGCTAGAGCGCCCGAGCATTGACACGGAGCTCCTCGCTGTTGACTCGGCCACTCTAAACGACTGGCGCTCTCCCTACCTGTCCTGGCTACAAGACTCCCAAGGGCCCTCCGACCCTCAAGAAGCCCGCCGAATGAAGTATCAAGCTCGGCGCTTCGTCATCTTTGACAACACTCTCTACCGAAGATCGTTCTCCGGTCCCCTCCTGAAGTGCCTCGATCCCGACGAGGCAAGCCGAGCCATCCAAGAGATTCATGAAGGCCTGTGCGGAGCGCACTCAGGGGCAAGGTCGCTGGCCAGAATCCTGTTACGACAGGGGTACTGGTGGCCCACCCTGCAGCGCGACTGCTCGGCCTATGTTCAACAGTGCGACCGATGCCAGTGGTTCGACCACTTGGTCCATCAGCCGGCTACGGAACTTGTCACCCTAGCCGAGCCTTACCCTTTCGCTCGGTGGGGAATCGATATCCTTGGGCCATTCCCAACAGCCCAGTCCCAGAAGAAGTTCATCATCGTCGCCATCAACTACTTCACCAAGTGGATCGAGGCCGAGGCTACGGCGAGGATCACCGAGGTAGTCGTTTGGGGCTTTGTTTGGAAATCGATCATTTGTCGCTTTGGCATCCCCCGAGTGATAGTAAGCGATAACGGTCGGCAGTTCGACTCTCGGTACTTCCGAGATAGATGTGCCGACCTAAATATCCGCAACCACTTCACTTCGGTCGCCCACCCTCAGGCCAACGGGCTGGTTGAAAATGCCAACAAGACCATCTTGAAAGGCATAAAAACCAGACTCGGCAAGGCTAAGGGTAGCTGGCTCGAGGAATTGCCTAGCGTATTATGGTCGAACCGAACAACCCCCAGGACGGCAACCGGTGAAAGCCCTTTTCAGTTGGTATATGGCATCGAAGCCGTCGTTCCATTGGAGATCGCCAATCCGTCTCTCCGAGTGATCAGCTTCTCACTCGAGGCAAACGGGTAAAAATTGCTCGAGAACCTCGACCTAGCAGACGAACTCCGAGAGATCGCGAACGTCCGGGCAACAGAGTACCAGCGCCGCCTCACTCGATACTACAACGCCAAGGTCCGGGACAGACGTTTCCAACCAGGGGACTTCGTCCTCAGGAAAGTCGAAGCCTCTCGACCACTAGAGGCGGCGGGCAAGCTATCCCCCAACTGGGAAGGCCCCTACCGAGTGGTCGAGACGCTCGGAAAAGGTGCGTACAGGCTAGCGACAATGGAAGGGGAACCTATTCCTCGGACATGGAATGCAGCCGCACTACGCAAATTCTATTTTTGAAATTATACAGCAAGATGGACGGAATAAATCCCTTTTCTTTTCATTCCAAACCATTGTTACATCAGATAGGCAAATGCCAGTACATCACATAGCAAAAAGAAAAAATCCGTCTAACACCGCCTCAAGGGGTCATCGCTCGGCTGACTCGGTCTTGATCTCCTCGCGTCCAGCCACTGACTTTGCCTCGTGCGGAAACTGGCTCGGGCAAGAGGTGGTCAAGCCAGTTGCCTCGGGTGGCCCGTGACAAAGGTGACAGAGGGATTGCAGGAGGGAGGCCACCTTTAAACATTGAGGAGGGCTACCTCCCAAGTTGGCAACAACCAGGAAAAAGGAGCACCGTGAAGGCCTCCCCCCTTCCAGACTGCCAACTCCTTGGAAGGAAGGAGAGAGCAAGCAGCCCCCGAAGAGTGAAAGAAATGAAGAGCAGAAGAGGGAAAAAGAGGCTGCTGGGAGAGGTTAGGAGGGAGCTGGAGTCACCTCCTCCCCTCACACGGAGGGAAGTGACGGCAGGCTCCCCGGATGCCCCCATCCATCCTCCGCCTCGGCGTCCACCCGGAAGCCACGTTGGAACTGAGAAAGGGCAAGAACCATGCCTTCACACGTCGAAGCCCTCTCCAGATCTGCGCGGCGACCGTTGGACCCGTCTCGTGCACGCGCGGCGACCGTGGGATCCGTTCAACATTACAGGACAGCGGGAGCCCGCCGCTCCCCGTCGTCGGCGGCGTCGCCCTCCGAAGGATCCTCCATGCTCCGAATATAAGGGCACAATGCACAGTGAAGAGGAAGGAGCGAGGAAAGACTGTTAGAGAAAATCCCAAGCAGTGAAGAGAAAAGGGCGCCTTTCGGTCCTTCTTATAGGCCAAAGGAGGCTACACGCCTTAAATGACCCCCCCCCCTCCTCGGAAACACGCCAAAGGATTTCTCCCCTAAATAGTCACCTCCAACTCCTCGCCCTAGCGGGATTCACGAAGCGGCCTGACATTCAAAGCATGAGGAAACAGAAAGATGCCCCGTCAAAAGCCTACCAAAACTGCATGCGAAAACCACGCAGGGCATATCGGCACCTCCCAACCACTCAAGATCCGCCAACCAAATCACGGCAAGGATGATACTCAAACAGAGCAAGTCATTTATTATCACACCAAAAGGAAACCCTCTACAAAGAGGGAAGAAAGACAAAAAGGAAAGGAGGCAAAGTACATCAGGCCTCGGGCCCACTTTGACATTCGGGAACGGCGGAAGGAGACGCGTCACCCCCGGCGCCTTCGGTGACGGCCGGCTCGGACACTGACCTCACCTGTGCGAGAATTGTCTCGATCGTGAGCCCTCCCGAAACGCCCGGAGTCGGTGACCCCGATGGAAGCGACCCCTCCGAATCTCCCCCGCCCGACGAGGAAGAGCTGGAAACTGACTCATCCGAGTCATAACACTGGCCGAAGGGGAACTCGATCGCGGAGTTTTGCTCATCAGCGTAGTCCACCGCCCGGCGATAGCCTTGCTTGAACCCCTTTCGAGCACCCCGGCGTAGTGATACCTCGTAGTAGGGTAGGGCGGCTTTCATCAGGTCCGCCGAGTAAGCATCCGAGCTCCTGTAACGCTCGATTGCCTCTGCCTCGACCTGCCCCACCCTTCCGGCAAGCTCGACCCGAGCCCGCTCCTCCTCGGCCGCGCGCTCCTCTGCCCGGGCCCGGTCCGCCTCAGCCTCAGCTCGGAGACGCTCCGCCACCTCCGCCCGATCTAGCAGCTTGGCGCGTTCGAGCTCCCAGCGATTGTCTAGCTCAAGGCGACGCAGACGCTCCTCCTCAAGGAATCAGCTTGTCCTCTCGAGAGACTCTCGGGTCTTGGCGAGCTGTTCGGTCAGCACCCCGGCTTCCAGTCGGCTCACCCGCGCCACCTCCCGGAATGCGGAGAACTCCTGCCGGAGCCCCTCATACTCCCCCTTGAGTCGGGCCAGTTTCCTCTCGCAGCCCCCAAGGGTCCAGGCAAGGTTCGACCGCTCCGCCTCCGTCCGGGCGTGCGCCTCCGCCATCAAAGCCGCCGACCGAGCTATGACTAGGCCGCCCTCCATCAAGACATCAAGGATCCCGGGGGGGGGGGGGGGGGTGTTGCGCCTTTCTCCCCCCTTCGTCCTTGCGGCAATCGACCGGCAGACCCGATACAGGTCGCCCGTAATGCCGAGCCTTTCCAAGGGCTCCGACAGAGGGGACCGCTCCGCCCGGGGCACCCCGCCACAAGACTCCGCTCGAGTGACGGGACCAACCGCCTCGCGCGCCACGGTCGGTTGGGGTTGCGACGCCTCCCCGGGCGAACCCCCAACCTCGACCGGCGCCGCGGGACCGACCGCACCGGGAGATCCAAGCACCTAGGGCTGCAACGCCCTAGCAGGCGAACCCCCAGCCCTGCCTATCTCGGCCCGCACCTCGCCGAGAGACATCCCCGCCTTCGGCCAATCCCCCGACCTCGGCGCCAGCTACTTCGACATCGGCCCCCTCTGCCTCCGTGGGGGGGAGAGCCGACCCATCGCCGCCCTCTGATGGGCCCCCGGTCTCCTCAGCCCCCTCTCGCCTAGTAGGTGGGGGAGCTGGCCCCAAGGGGTCGGCCCCATCTTGCCCCCGAGAGGGGAGCGCCGCCGAGCCGGAGTCGCCCCCGGCGGTAGGAGGAAGACCGGCCTTCTTGGCCCGTTTCTTGGCCTTCACGGCCTCCCGCAACTTTCCCGCCATGGGATCCTTGCGCTTTGTACCAGTTGGCCGTGAAGACCCCACGGGAGCCACCCCCTTGCCCTTATCTCGGGCTTGGGCGTGACTCGCAGAAGCATCTGGTTCATCGGCCGCCGAGTCATCTCCCAGATCAATGACCTCAGCAGCTTCCTCCAAAGGTTCCCGCCTAACGTCTGCCACAAAGGGAGAAGACCCGGTCAGGAGAAAAAAAGTAACTACCATCCCAGGAGAAGAGCCTCGACAGCGGTACCTTTCGACGTCAACCGCGTAAGCAAGCACCGTTCGATGTTCTCCGCCGTCACCAGCTCCTCGGTCGACTGACGGTTACCCAGCAGACGAGCGGCCTGCCGCTCCACGTGGGGAGGGAACTCCTCTGGGCGAGGGGGGAGATTCGGATGAAAATTGGGCAAGATCAGACATCTCCAAAGTTCGTCCGTCGCCTCCGCCTTCACCCAGAAGAATTGGGTCTTCCACCCCTTGTGCGAGGAGTCCCTCGCAGCGAGGGAGATGCAACTCATGTTCCTCCTCGCCTGGATAAAGTAGAAGCCCTTCCCCGCCGACGGGTGCGCTTTCAACTCGAAAAAATAATGAAAGAGGTCCAAGGAAGGAAAAATGTCGTGCTGACGACAGAGAATCTGAAAGGCGGAGAGAAGGAGATATGAGTTGGCCACCAACTGAATAGGCGCCAACCGGAAAAACTCGAGAAGCTGGAGTACAAGAGGCTCGAAGGGAAGGCGGAACCCACTCTTCCAGGCCAGAAGGAAAGTGCAAATATGCCCCGTGCGGCTGTCCAGACTCGTCTCATACGGGGCGGCGGCAGCAAAGCTGTACCTGAGAGGCAAGCGAAAGCGATGCTCCAGCTTCCTCACCTCGGCCTCCCCCAACTCACTACAGTTGGAGATGGGCTCCCGCCTCACCTGCCCGATTTCCAGAGGTAGACCAGCCATCAAGCTGGAAGATGATCCCTCGTGCGAGCTCGAAGACTCCAGAGGGGAAGGAAGTTGCCGGACCGCCTCTGCGGTTATCCTCGCCAACTCCTCAAACGCCGCCGCAAGGCCCTGCGCCTCCACTGTGCCCTCACGGCGCATCAAGGAGCCCTAGAAACAAAGAAACTAAGGAAAGCCCAAAATCCTGAGAAGCCTAGAACGACGAACAGCGCCCAACGCCTATAAAACCCTGGAGGGAGGCGGCGCGTCGTTCTGTGCTCCGAGAAAAGGGGGGCCCCTTCAGTTCAAATCCGACAGGATCATCATTACGGGCCCAGGCGACCACTATACGTGGCTCCATCACGCCAACAGAATTCCTCCCACCTAAGCCACGCCGGTCCAAAGCCTCAAAAACTACTCGACCGAGCCTCCATGGCTCGGGAGTAGGAGGGGGACAAGTGGAGAGGGGGATTTCTGTAGCACACCCAAAGAGCAGCCCAACTAGACCCAACAGGGTCCAACGAGACAAGCCCACCCGGGTGACAGCCCACAGGGCCCACTCAGTGAAGAAAAGCCCAATAAGTAAACACTCGAGGAACCAACTCTCCCCGGCGGCCTCTAGGCTCGGAGGGCCCGAGTGATGGTCAGGTCATAAGGAAGGTCCGGCCCAAGCCGTTTTCCCACCCGGGAGAGACAGGCATTAGCCGACCTATCCGACCCCTCTTCCACCGAGCTACGCTCATCACCAGGACAGGGCGGACGTTTCAGGGGCTCGGCCAGACCAAACATCATCCGTTCAAGAGTCCCCAAAGGATAGGGGAGCCAGGAAACCGCCGGACTTCAAGGCGATAACGTCCCCACGATAAAGGCCATGAAAGCCCACGTCAAGGACGTAACTCCCGCCGGAGACCCCTCAGCTTGCTGGACTCCTGAAGGCGGCACACTATTTAAACTAGGGCTACCCTCCGACGGAAAGAGCGATCTAGGTATTCATAGACCCAAGCTCCTGAGCAATCCGCTTCACCCTCTGGTGGAGAGGAATCTCGCGCGCTAGCTTCTCTCCTCCCCTTTATTGCTTCCACCATAGCTCTACTGACTTAGCCATCGGAGGGTTTTACCCCAGGGAAGCCCCATGGGCCCTCTGATACGTTTCCCTGTCTTGCAGTTCATCTTCAGGTGATCCACAGCCCGCTCAGGATACAAGCGCGAGATTTCACCTCTTCACCCTTGATATAGGTTTTAGATGTTGACATAGAAGTTTGGATAGGATCTTGAACCTTCCCGGTAAGATTGGGTAGAGCCACGGGCTAAGCTTTAAAGAATGATTAATCAAGAAATAAACAAAGCACTTAAGTTTTATAGTTGTGCTCGTAGATGGCTGCCGAGAGAGCTCAATGGCGCGAGATGCAAAGGACGGTGCAAGGTTTAACCCATGCACTACAACAAGTAGCTCAAGGAGGAGCTAACCATGGAGCGGGAGATCTGCATAGGAATTTCAAGAGCATGAACCCTCCTAAGTTCGTTGGGTCTACGGACCCGGATGAGGACGAACATTGGGTAAAGGAAATTGAGAGGATTTTTCGAGTCATGCAATGTGCTGATGAGGAGAAGGTCATACTCGCTACCTTTCAGCTTGAAAGAGATGCACGTGCTTGGTGGGAGTCGGTTGAAGCAACTCTACCACACGACCAGGTGTTGTGGGAAGAGTTTGTAGAACACTTCAACAACAAGTACTTCTCCGACTGAGTTCAAGAGAGGAAGGCTACCGAATTTGCTTCCTTGAAGCAAAGGAGTTTGACGATAGCGGAGTATGAAGCCCAATTTGTAAGATTATCTTGGTATGCACCACATCTTGTGAGTACCGAGAAAATGAAGGCAAGGAGATTTTTAAATGGCTTAAAGTCTCAATATATTACTCAACTCGCCCCGATGGATATCCAAGTATATGCCGATGTGGTGAGAAGAGCCCAACTCTTGGAAGATGCAACGGAACTGACTGATCGCATCCGGGGAAGAGATGCCAAGAGGGAGCAAGTTACTGGATCAGGTAATTTCAAGCCCTCCTTCGGAAAGAAGAGGCCTAATTATGATGAGCGTAACTTCAATAAAGATTGACGTAATTTCAATAAGGATGGGCGTGACTTTCAAAAAGAGAAGATGTTGAGATCATTTGACAAACAAATCATCCCAATCGCTACATCATCAAAGGAACTATGTAAATATTGTGAGAAACCCGGACACAAGGCAGATGAGTGCTGGAGAAGACTGGGTGCCTGTCTTCGATGTGGAAGTCGGGAACATAGAATTCCGAGTTGTCCACTTCTCAATGAGCAAGCTCCGTCGGAAAAGCTTCCAGTTGCTGTCAAGAAGCAAGGAAGACTTCAAGCTCTTATGGATACGACATCTACCGAAGATGGAGGCGTTGTGGAAGGTACTCTCTCTGTGTGCTCAAGGCCTGCCTCTGTCTTATTTGATACTGGAGCTACGCATTCCTTCATATCTAAGAGCTTTACAGATATTTTACCTTTGAGGCATGTTCCATTAGAATCTAAACTTGTTATTACTACCCCTATTGGAGCGGGATCGAAGATTAAATATTTCTACCCTGCTAGTGAGGTTCTAGTTAGCGGTTGTAACTTACCCGCTAATTTAGTATGCATGGAGATGGCAGGATATGATATTATCTTGGGAGCTAACTGGTTATCTACATATGGTGCTAGCGTTAACTGTAAATTGGGTACGGTAACCTTTAGTGAGTACCCCAACCACTTATTTTCTGGTGTCAGGTATTCTAGACACATATCCCTTATTTCGGCTCTTAAAGCTGATAAATTATTGAAGAAGGGTTGTGCGACTTTCTTAGTTTTTATGACTATGGCCAAGCATAGGAAACCCAATCTGGAGGATATTCCTATTGTTCGAGATTATTT
Organism: Amorphophallus konjac; assembly: GCA_022559845.1. Taxonomy (NCBI): domain Eukaryota; kingdom Viridiplantae; phylum Streptophyta; class Magnoliopsida; order Alismatales; family Araceae; genus Amorphophallus; species Amorphophallus konjac. The sequence goes on along the minus strand of JAHNEJ010000499.1, from coordinate 103,827 downwards.
TACTGTATTTCTGGACGAGTTGTCTGGTATTCCTCCGGAGAGAGAAGTGGTCTTCTCTATTGATTTGACTCCGGGAGCTACACCTATTTCTAAGGCTCCGTATCGGATGTCCCCTATCGAAATGAAGGAGTTAAAAGAACAATTGATGGAGTTATTAGAGAAGCGATTCATCCGACCGAGTACTTCACCATGGGGAGCTCCCGTCTTATTTGTCAAAAAGAAGGATGGGTCAATGAGATTGTGTGTTGACTACCGGCAATTGAACCAACTCACAATCAAGAATAAATATCCATTGCCGAGGATTGATGAACTATTTGACCGGATTTCTGGAGCTCGATATTTTTCAAAAATTGATCTCCGATCTGGTTATCATCAATTGAAGATCAAGGAGGAAGATATTCACAAAACAGCATTCAGGAGCAGGTATGGACATTATGAGTTCACGGTTATGTCTTTTGGCCTAACTAATGCACCTGCCGCATTTATGTAGTTAATGAACAGTGTATTCAGGCCATACCTTGATCAATTTGTGATAGTCTTCATTGACGATATTTTGATCTACTCAAAGTCTGAGATGGAGCATGAAGAACATCTCAAGAAATCCCTACAGTTATTAAGAGATCACAAACTTTATGCTAAGCTTAGTAAGTGTGATTTCTGGCTAGAAGAAGTTTCTTTTCTAGGTCACATAATATCCCGGAATGGTATTGCGGTCGATCCTTCAAAGGTTGAGGCCGTGAAAAACTAGGAAAGACCTACTAGTGTGATGGAAATTTGAAGTTTCTTGGGATTGGCAGGATATTATAGAAGATTTATTAAGGATTTCTCCAAGATCGCCGTATCTTTGACAAGATTGACGAGAAAGGAGATTCCTTATATATGGTTCGAGGAATGTGAGAAAAGCTTCCAAACTTTGAAAGATTGTTTGACTACTGCCCCCATACTCACATTGCCTACTGAAGGAGGGGGATTCGAAGTTTATGCTGATGCATCCGGAATTGGCCTAGGCTGTGCATTAATATAACATGGCAAGGTGATCGCCTATTCCTCAAGACAATTGAAAAAGCACGAGGAGAATTATCTCGTGCATGACTTAGAGCTTGCAGCTGTAGTCTTTGCCTTGAAGATTTAGCGGCATTATCTCTATGGTAAGGCATTTATTGTATATTCCGACCACAAGAGTCTCAAGTACTTATTCTCTCAAAAGGAACTTAATATGAGACAAAGACGGTGGCTGGAATACTTGAAGGATTTTGATTTCTCTATACAATATCACCCCGGAAAAGGTAATGCCGTAGCTGATGCTCTTAGTCGGAAGCCGATGGCATTATTATCAAGCCTAATGATTAAAGAGTGGCAATTGTTAGAACAAATGGCAAACTTAGACCTCAATATGGAGGAGAAGGAAGAAGGAGTCTTCATTGTAAATATTAGTCTCTAATCTAAGTTACTCTTAGAAATTAAAGAGTTACAAAATGATGATCCATTGGTTGTTGAAATTAAAGAGAAATTAGATCAACGACCAGATTTCCTTTTGGCAGATGATGGAAGGCTGCTCTTCCGAGGAAGAACTTGTGTGCCCGATTGTTCTACCATTAAGAATAAAATCTTGGAGGAGGCACATCGATCGAGGTACATTATTCATCCTGGTGCTACAAAAATGTACCAAGATCTCAAAAGAACCTTTTGGTGGCCTAACATGAAAAGAGAGGTAGCCAAGTTCGTGAGCCGATGTTTGGTCTGCCAACAAGTTAAAGTCGAACATCTCAAACCGGCTGGTAAGCTAAAACCTCTAGAAATATCGGAATGGAAATGGGATAGTATTGGCATGGATTTTATAGTTTGGTTGCCAAAGACCCGAAGTTGATTTGATGCTATATGGGTGATTGTGGATCGACTAACTAAGTCTGCTCACTTCTTGTCCATCAAAACCAAATGGATCGTGGATGTTCTAGCTGCCCTGTATATCAAGGAGGTTGTAAGGTTACACGGTATTCCAACTTCCATAATTTCGGATAGAGATCCGAGATTCACCTCTCACTTATGGAAAGGTTTGCAATCATCCTTGGGTACTAGACTGAATTTTAGTACGTCTTTTCACCCTCAGACAGATGGACAAATCGAGAGGACAAATCAGATTATCGAAGATATGTTAAGAGCTTGTATGATAGATTTTGGGGGAAGTTGGCATGAACGCTTACCATTGATTGAATTTGCATATAACAATAGTTATCAGTCTAGCATTCAGATGGCACCTTTTGAAGCATTGTATGGTAGGAGTTGTAGATCACCCCTATGCTGGAGTGAGGTTGGAGATAAGGGATTGATGGGTCCCGCTATTATTCAAGATACAACTCATAATATTCAGTTGATCCGTGAAAGGCTGAAAATTGCTCAATCACGGCAAAAGAGTTATGCCAATAATCAAAGAAGAGACCTTGAATTTCAAGTGGGGGAGCATGTCTTCTTGAAAATTTCACCCACGCGAGGAATTAAGAGGTTTGGTATCAATGGAAAACTGAGTCCAAGATTTATTGGCCCTTTTGAGATTCTAGAACGAATTGGTGAAGTGGCATACAAGGTGGCTTTGCCTCCACAATTGGCCGGTGTCCATGATGTATTTCACGTATCCATGCTAAGGAAATATGTGTATGATCCTTCGCATGTGATTCAATTCAATGACTTGAAGCTCTAGAAGGATTTGTCTTATGAAGAAAGATCGATCAAGATCTTAGATCGGAAATTTCACCAGCTAAGGAATAGGGCTATACCGATGGTAAAAGTCCAATGGAGTAAGCGTGGATTCGAGGAGGCTACTTGGGAATTAGAAGAGTCAATCAAGAAGAAGTACCCAGATTTGATCTCAGGTTAGAATTTTGAACCCTCCATTTAAAATTTTAAATTACTATTACATGATGTGAATTTGGAGGACCAAATTCTTTTAAGTGGGGGAGGATGTAGCAACTCGAAAATTTTTATATGCATTTATATATATATATAAAGAAATAATGAAAGATAAAAATAAAATAAATTATGAATATTTTTCTATTATGCAAATATGAGCTCTATTCCACGTGTTAACACAAACGGCGAGATTCACGATACGATTTCTAAAAGACGAAAACGCTGGCATCCGATTTTTATTAGCTTTAATCTAATCCTAATTAATGGATGAGGTCATTCCTACATCATTGAATAAATGAGGTCATGGATGAGGTCATTCTTACATCATTGAATAAATGATGTCATAAATTATGTCATCCACATAGTGGAACAAAGTTGGTGTAATGGGGTTGGTGTAATAGTGGAACAAAGTTGGTGTAATGGGGTTGGTGTAATAGTGGAACAAGGTTGGTATGATGGAATGAGGTTGGTGGAATAGTGAAAGTAGGTGGGAGATTTTGGCCTATAAATAGGGCTATGCTCTTCCATACTCAAATCACAACTCTCTTGGGAGGAATTGCTGGCTGGAAAGAGAGAGAAAACTCGAATTTGGAGGAGTGTCGAAAGCATTATTCGTTCTTAAATTTCTTATTCTTGATCTTCAAAAAGGTAGGTGTTCTCTCATGCTAAACTCAAATTAATGCATGCATTAGATGTAGATGTATGGTTACTTTGATTCTATATCATTTTCCCCAAATTTTATCGAGTATTGATCATGCTATCCATACAATTAGACATAATATTTTAACTGAGATTTTTAACCGCTTGAAGATCCGTCTCGGATCACGGTGTCTTTCTAAGACCGTGTTCCGGATGCGCGATCTGTACCCCGATTGTGATATTTTCAGGTTATATGTCATCTAGCATTTTAGATATGTCATGTTAAGTTGCATATCATTTAAATTTACACACGATTAAGTCAAGGTTATGAAAGATAATAATTCTATTCCATGAGCTTATATTTCCGTCCTAGTTCTTGTTACCTTCATCTTTGATCTCCATGACTATATTACATCTCTGGCATGTTAAATGGAGTAGATATTATCTGTTAAAATTACATGGACTTAGTTGCATAATCGTGAGTTTTGACAATTTTCATGATATCGCGTTACCGTATTTTCAACAAGTCGTGTAAATAACTAGATTTCCAAGGAAAAATGGTGTCTAAGGAAAGAGGTCCACGGGCAAACGCTTTAAGTGGATAAGTGGTTTATTAATTAGGACCTCGCGGATGCGAGGGGAGCCTCCCACTATCCCACCTCTTACCTGGCCATAATTCCTCTGTTTTCTAATTAAGCACCCGACTGTGAAAAATTTTATCTAAGCCTATTTAACAAGATTTTTCGAGAGAACCATTCAAGCCGTGTCCATCAATCCAATTCTTTTATCAACTTAATGACGTTAAACATGATGCCTTCTTATTATCTTAATATCGTTAAACATTATGTCTTAAAATCATCCTTGGACTTCTCTTACCTCTACTTGAAATCTTGTACTACTGGTCCCTTGAATGATAATTTTGCTAGATCTGTACTTTATTTCATAAGCTCTACCTTGAAATTATTTGGCCATACATATTATGTGGATGTCTAAATACACTTGGGATCTATGATCCATAACCCAATGCCTGGCGTTAATGGGGCCCGATCTGGTCCTGGGGGGAGCGCCCGAAAGTACTTGTGCCCATGGGAGTTGAATGACCTGGTGTGGCATTGCACCAAAGTGCTTGACTTGCTAGATTAATTTATGACATTCCACAGTTTGTGAATTTCCTGACTTGCTTGAATACATGAAGTATTTGACTTGTACATACTTGCGTAAAATGGCCAATTCCATAATATTACTTGCTACATGATCATTCTCTACTTGAACTTTACTCTTGATATCTTGTCTACTTGTGATTCCAATTACTGCATTACTTTACTCTCTCTCCTATGCTTGTTCCATATTTTATTTACGTTTCTCGGCATAGCACATACCTTTATCCAAACTGCTAATTACTTTAAGTTGCCTGGTATAGAGATATAAGTCATACTGAGCATTTCGCTCACCCTACGTTTTTCGGTTAACATTTCAGGTAATTCCGATGATGAACCCCAAACTCATGGGAATGAGCTAGAGTGATCAAGGAATCAAGATTATCTTAGTTACCTAGGTTTATGAACGGTTGTTCTTACTAGAATTATGTTTTTATTTGAAGTTGTATCTTGCCTTGTCTCGTAAGGCTTAAGAATGTTGTAAAACTTTATTTTGATGAAATAAGAGTATCCATTTCTTCTTATCTACTCTTGTGGTTTGGACCCCAATCTTCGTGCTCTGAATAACTTGAGTGTTTCGACTCGTCGCGCCTCAATATTCCGCGTCGGGGGGTGAAAGGTAAAGCTCCGAAGGGAAAAAGGATTGTTGTGTAGTACATTGAACTGACAGATATAGCAGTAAGCAATTAAATTTCATTAGACCGGGTTGCTGAAATAGCAGAAATAAAATTACTTTTTAATTAACAGATTACAATTACCAATTATATATCCAGAGTCAAGTCCGAAAGAAAGACAACATGTCTACTAAGTACAGTCAACAGAAAAGAAAGACGTATCGAAGAGTCGGGGGAAGTCCGACGAAGGTACCAGCTGGCCACAACAACACGCAAACCCAAGAGCCACGGAAGCAGAACGAATATCACCCCACCTGAAAAGCATGGGTGAGTCTCGTGTCACTGGCTCAGTAGGGGTCACGCGGATCCCCACTGAAAAACACACAGTAACACGATAAAACTACAGGTAAACGACAACCGTAGCCAAACAGGAAAGCTACACTAGGAAGCTGCAAGTCTACACTAGAACGCAGTAAAGGAACAGACGGGTAGCAGGAGTAGGGAGCAAGCTAAGGAAGAGGGGGAAGAGCCCGTGCCAAACAACGGCTACTGAACTAACCTCGGCACCCCAAACTACTCCAAACAACAACAGGAAGGCGACTCAGAGCTGACACGGTCAGGAGTTGCCGATCTGCCGATAAAACGCCAAGCCTAAAGCGAAGACCTGCAAGGACAACAAGAAAGCCTAGGAAAACCTAGACCGACAACCGACCACACGACCAGAATGTCGTGCACACTGCCCCACGCACGACCAGAACGTCGCGGAGGCGACAGAACACCGACCTCGAGTACAGCCACAGAAAGGCTAACTCGGGAAGGTCACGACGCAAAAAAACACCGAGAGTCACGTGTCACGTAACGGGAGTGCTTCTCCATAGCCAGCTGCGTCCACTGACGTCTTATGATGCACCACCCGTACCGAGCCTAACAACACCTAACCGAACAGGCGAAGTCTTCGGTACTCGCTGTCTGAACCAGAACCAGGACAGCAACCAAGTTCAAGTAACTAGACAGGGGAACGCCCGTCGGCATCTCGTCCAAAGCCCCTGACCACGTGTGCACACACTGGCTCTCGCCTAAGTCAAGCCTCTAACTAGTATTCTCCCCCCGTAGGACGCTACGGTAACCGAGCCGGGAGCCCACGGAACTAGCTTAAGAACCGTTTAACGGGAACACCCCTCCCACCACTCTTGAGGTGGGTCGACAACATAAAGTCGAGGGTAACAGAAAGCGGAGGCTCACGAAACACAAAGACCCAAAACACGAGTGCCGAAGTACAGACAGGTTAAACAAACATTGTCACCCGTACTTCCAGGCACCAATGGCAGCACTGACAACTACCGACCGACTCAGGGCAGGGCAACTAGACCTACTAGCGTAACGATCCTTGACTCTGACGACTCGAAGGTAAGATCGTCACGAACAGCGTAACAAGCCGCCAATCAGTCTAACTCCTAAGCCACAGAAACGACACACTCCGCAAGAGACCACACACGGAGACCTGAGAAAACACCGAACACCCTCAGCACGCCTGGACGCGCAAACCAAGGTGAGACCAGCACCTCGAGACATCCAGAACCAATGTCTCGAACTGGACAGAACTGCCGAGACACGCGAGGCCACCCGTCAACCCCTGGGTAACCCCCGGTTGACCGGAGCCAGACAACACCGACACACACACGGCATGCACAAGCACTCATGGCTATCCCATCATGGTTACTACCCTCATAGGACGTCAACAGACACCCACGGGTCACGGGCAAACCACGAGATCAACCCAAGACAAGCAGAAACTGAAGCGGCAATAACAACACTCTGGCCGAACGGACCGTCATTCAACCGCTAGGCAGACCCGGCAGTCAAGGAACAGCCGCCACGCAACCAGAGGCAAGGGCATTATCAGTTCTAGATTGCGTCATTAGGGAACTATCACAGTCAAGGAAAAGACCGCACCCAGTCACCTAACCCGACCGATCCAGAAGACCACTGCCACACAAACCTATGACCGACCAATACAAGGGTGAACACCGAACAACCCAACGGCCATCACGGCCACAACAGGACTGTAACGGCCTAGCACAGGTGCGTTACACGCTCTGACACACCCAACTAGGGCCGTCAGGGCCAACAGGCCAACAACTACAACACGAGGCACGTAATGCACTAGGCCAAGTGCGCTACAGCACCTGACGCACCCGGACAGGGCCGTCAGGGCCAACGAACCCGAAGCCTCAACATCGACAAACGGCGTGTGACGGATCAGCCTGAGTCCGCCACAGCCACCTGGCGCACGGGGTTAGGTGCGTTACACTAACCGACCCAGCCAGTCAAAACCGGTCAAACAGCATGTAACGGCCCAAGGAAGGCACGTTACAAGGCTGTGACGCACGAAGGATGAGCCGCTACACAAACCGACTGACACAGTTTTCGCGGAACGCCCAGGCTGTGACGCACCAACATAGGTGTGTCAGAGGTGTGTGACGGTCGAAGACTGGAACGTCACGCTCACCCAGCCTCAAAAGGACTAACACGCCGTAACGCATCTCCCCTAGTGCGTCACGACCATGTGACGGTCTAGGCTAGACGCGTCAAAGAACGCTCACCCCGAAAGACCTAAAGCAAGCAGCGAGCGTAACGGTCTATCGAGGGGCCGTTACAACAAGTGACGGCCTCTGGAACGACCGTTACAGCGACCCGATGCGCAGAACAGGGGAACGACTGAATCGGCCAGTTCCACGCCCCATTCGCGCCGTAGCACAGGGGAAACAACGCCACGCAACAGGAAAACACCCCCGGGGCCTGAAAACGCCACATGAACGCACCGAAACACACGAATGGGGTGATTCTGACGAATCGACCCAAAACGGGTCACCGGGGTTCCTGGACTCCTACCGGCCCCGAATGATAACCGATTGACACGAAACTGACGTGAATGGGATCCAGACATCCCAGCGGTCATATTGACACTAACTACGCCGCGAATGGTTGCCGTTTTCCGGCAAACCCTGAAAACCCCAAAAACTACGGTTTTCACTCAAACAGCCCGACCTCCCCCGATCGAGCACCAAATCGCTTGCATGGATAGGTAAAACGTGCAGAACAAAGTGACGGTCCATCTCCCTACCTTCACCGAAGAAACCGAGCGCCGAAGCGACTAAACCGCATTGAAAACCACATCGCAAACCGAACCGCCAGCTTTGAATCCACCGTTCGGGATCGCGCCCAAACGGCACCGATCCTCGCTCCACCACGTGCCTCAGCAGCTCCCCGACGTCGCTACCTCGCCCATGGTCGCCACCGTCAGCAACCGGAGCCGAGAGGGTGAGAGAACGAGAGAAAACGGGAGAGAGAGGGAGTTACAAAAGTGATCTGAAACTCTCCAAAAAGGATCCAAAAGACCTAATAGAGATCCAAGAAAGATCCACTAAGGATCCGAGATATTACATCTATTCTGCATACCCCGCCGGAGTAATCTCCCGTGGTGGTTTCTCTGCTTCTCTCCCCCTTTCTGTGTTGCAGCAAAACGAGCCCGCGCGCTACTCTCTAAAGCCACATCCGCGTGACGTCGCTCACAGAGAGTGCTCGGCAGACTTGGAGAGCATTTGGAGACTTGGAGAGCACTTCTAGGGGAGTGATTGGTAGGCCTGGAGAGCACTTGTAGTCTTGGAGAGCACTTGTAGTCTTGGAGAGCACTTCTGGGAGAGTGCTTGGCGGCCTTGGAGAGCACTTGGAGGCCTAGAGAGCACTTTTGGGAGAGTGCTATGTGACCTTGGAGAGCACTTCTGTCCTCCGTGGAGTGGGGCTCTGTTGGCATAAGCAGGCTCCTTGCTCTCTCCATGCGTCTCTGTCTCCGTAGTTGTGCCGCAATCTTTCCTCCTTCCTCCTTGGCGTAGAGCTCTGGTAGCACAAAGATGCCTCTCTCTCTCCTTCTGTGTCTTTGCAAGACTAGCCTATTGGGGTGCCTCCGTTCGTCTCCCCCCTTTTGGATCCAGTGAGGTCCTATTTATATAGGCCTTGGTGGTGCAGGCTGTTCCTCGGTTGGGAAATGACGTAGATTGCGGAGTGACGTTTCCTTGATCGTGGGGGCTGCCCGTTATGCGCTTGCCCATTCCTGGAAGGGAGGCTTCGTGACGAGAATCTCGACAGGGAGGGTGTGACCCAGTCCATGCGGGGGAAAGCCTTGTGATGACGGTGGCGACGCTCATCTGTTGGAGAGAAATGCGGCGTCTGGATCCTGTATGCACAGTAATTTCACATGTGGGCTCACGGTCCTTTACAGGCTCTGCCGAAGTGGGCTTTGCTGGATCTGACAATATTGCGCCGTGTTGGGCCTCACAAATTTTACCCTCCTCAGTATCGATAAAATATCTATACGATCGATACGATTAAATTGACAAATTTTGCTCGAGGCCTCACAATATTAAGAGGATTATTTTATCAATGATATTTTTTGTTGAGAAATCTTGTGATTTGGATCTATCATAGCCCGCACCTACCACCGCCATCTTTATGTTATCCACAAAATTGGAGGTTATCAGAGTTATACCTATGGTAGCACCTTTAAACCTAGAAAATATTAACGGTTATAAGTGTGTGACCAAAAAAATAATACAAATATTAAGAGAACTCAACTTTAATTTCTTTTATTGAATAAGATAATATAAATATTTGATCAGATTCAGCATATCATCCTAAAGATGAAAAAAATACAATTTACTTAAAATAAAAACCATGTAATCTATGTTATATTAAGAATCACCCCCTATATAAATATTTATTTGTTAACTCCCAAAGTCTTTTAATCTTTGGTGAAACACCTCTAGTTAACAACCGTCTAAAAATAAAATATTATGTGAAATATTTCTTTCCCTACCCATTATTTTTTCACTTTCTCGTTTTACCCTCTCTCTCTCTCTCTCTCACATTCAGCATTCTCTCTCTATCTCTGTATGTTCTCTCTCAACTCAATCCCTTCCGGCCACTATGTGGACTCCGGCACCCCCTCCTCTCTCTCGCACTCAATCTTTCTGTTCTCACTCCCCTCCTTCCCCTCCAGTCACTAAGTGGGTTCGATGCCCTCTCTCTCTCTCTGTCTCTCTCGCTCTCTCTCTCTCTCTCTCGACACCCAACCATGCTCGCTATCGAGCTACTCTGACATTTACATAGGCTTCATCGACCAAATAGATGGCCTTCTCAGGAAGATGGCACCCGATGATGTAGCAACGGGAGAGCTGCGGGGCACCCAGTGATGTCACCTCTCCCTCTCTTGATGTCGGTGTAGAGGAAGACAAGGCCCAGTAGCTCCCTCCACCGTCACCCCATCCCCCAACCCTAGTGGTGTTACCAACGTTGGAGAGGGAGACGCCCTCCGACGCTCCCTCCTCTCTCTCTCTCTCCCCTGGCACCCCTCCCCGATTGATCCTCCTCTCTTTGCTCTCTCTCTCTCTCTCTCTCTCTCTCTCTCTCTCTCTCTCTCTCTCTCTCTCTCTCTCTCCCATTTGAGTAGGGATATGCAGGTCTCGAAGAAGGCGTCTTGATGGATGGAGGTGACGGCATCGACGATGGGCAACTCGACAAGGCGGAGATCGTCGGGGACGAACGCGGAGCGGAGGAGCTGGTCTTGAGCGAAGGAGGAGTCAACCGTGAGGACAAAGACGGTGATGCGGAGTCCGTGGAGGGAGACGAGCCGACGGCCGAACTGGAGGAACGGGGGTGACGTGGTCGATCCCGAGGCTCAGAAGGATGGCTACGTATGGCGTTGGGTCGTCGACGCCCATGGTAAGAATGCCAAGAGTAGGGCGGCGAGCCGGCGATCCCTCTTTCTCTCTCTCCCCTGGCACCCTTCCTCGATCAATCCCCCTCTCCTTGCTCTCCCTCTCTCTCTCTCTCTCCTTGGCACCCCACCCCAACCCACTCAGTGGGGGTGCCGATGCCAATGCCAAAGGGGGAGGCCCCCTCTGGCACTCTCTTCTCTCTCTCTCTCTCCCCCCGGCACCCCTCCCGGATCTATCTTCCTCTCCTTGCTCTCCCTCTCTCTCTCTCTCCCTGGCACCCCACCCCACTCAGTGGGGGCGTCGGTGTCAGTGCTAGTAATGTTAGAGGCGGAGACCCCCTCTGACACCCTCTCTCTCTCTCTTTCTCTCCGACACCTCTCCTTGCTCTCTCTCTCCACCTCACTAGACGGTAACGGTGTTGGAGAGAAACTCTCTCTGGCACTCTCTTCTCTCTCTCTCCCCCCTAGCACCCCTCCCCGATCGATCCCCCTCTCCGTGCTCTCCCTCTCTATCTCTCCCCCTAACACCTCACCCCACTCAATGGGGGTGCCGATATCAGTGTCAGAAGGGGAAATCCTCTCTCTCTCTCTCTCTAAACCAAGAATTTTTGTGGTCCTTTTCTCCTCGTGAGTTAGGCTAGATCATGGTCGGATTTAGTTAACTCGACATTTTCCGACATAGATGGATGGCCTGGGTTTTTTCTGAGAGGAAGAATTTATTAGTTTATTAATAAATAGTGAGATTCGAAGAGTTTATTTTTAATTTTATTTTTTATAGGGACTTATTTTAAAAAAAACTCAAATAAAAATGTACCCTATCATTAAAAAAAGTTGTCCAAATGGAACAAAAGCTCGGGAAAACTTGCATGCTGTCAACATCAGTGTGATGGAATTGTCATGCAGGCTTGCTCACGGAAAACGGAGGATCAACGCCCACATTGAAGTTGAAGGTACCTTCGTGTTTGACAAGAAAAAGGCCCGCATTGAAGTTCCTAATCAACACCACCACTTACGTTGTCTCTGCACGAAGAAAATGGCGGCCTTCTTTGGTTGTCCTGTCGTCCCAAGACAGAGATGACATGACAATAAGGGGGGATTTGATAACGGGGTAAGGGGGTGCCGTAATCGACTCTGAAAGGTTGATTACGGTACTTGAGGTCGGTTAGGGGGTTTGTGTGAGGGAGAGGATGAGGGGAGGCAGGGCCTGCCGGTTAGCCGGTGTCAGCTAATCGGCCGACCACTCGTTTGTCAAACACGGTCTAACTTCTCCAGAGAATTTCAAATATCGTATAAGGAGGTAATTTGCCTTGCCGCAAAATATTATAAAATGTAATAAAATATTTTAAAATTTTATTTTTTCATATGTTTGAAATGTTATAAATTATTTTACAATATTTTTCTTATATTCCGTATGACATAAATAGTTGGATTTTAAAATCGATCGACCCATGTGGCACTATTTTAACCCGTTTCGATTTTGAGTTCAAAATCACCGAAAAATAAATTCAGTGGTTTCAAAACTACAAATTTTATTTTCAAAGCTTTTAAAACCGGTGATTTCAACGTCAATGGTTTAAATTATCTTATGACACACCCTAAACAGATGAGATAATTAAGATAGCATCATCTTTAGCCATTGACAAATCCAACTATCTCTATTTTATTTTGATGAAATGTATTTTAAATAGATGTCATTAACATTAACAAGAATGCTTCTGCAAAATTAACTAGTTTCTCTCTAGCAATCAGTATAGTAATACACTTATGTCATTCAATCCGATGTATTATATTTTTAAGCATACGTGACCATCTTACACAATAGAAAATTTGAAGAATCGGTTAACAAATCTAAAGAACAAATATTATTTAATTTCGAATGTTAAGAAGCGATCAAGTTGGGGGTGAGATGATGACAAAAAAATAACTATCTCAGACACACACGAAAACTGAGAAGATCTGATAACAGTACGAAAGTTGCATATTATTATTTTGATTCAATTTTTTTCTTATTAATGATGAATTGAATATAGTTTATAATTTCAGATCAATAGAGAGTATAGAACAATCTAAAGAAAGCCTTTCTTATTTATGGATGAGATGGAGATCATTTGCTCTACTTCTATGGCGATAGGTGATAACGCTGCATGCAACGAAGGTAGCTCGTACCTTGACACGCGTAGCATGGTGATTGAGGAGCAGGATGTGGAGGGGGACACGGACACTGAATTTAATATAGGCAGTCTTTTTAGTGATTCTGAACTAACTGATAATCAACCGGAGTCAGGAGTTGAAACAACTATTAGTAACAATCAATCGAATGAGGGAGCTCCTCCAGCCCCTAATAATGTGCCCTCATCTAGCAATGTCAGGATGAAGAGGAAGCGGGTGTCACAGGACAATGAAGATTCAATAGACAAGTTGGTAGCGCTAGGTCATGATAGGATGACTTTGGCCATAGAGATAGTTCAAATATAAAAAAAAGCTACACCACCAATGGAGGACGCAATTGAATTACTATTAAAGTTGTATGGACTTCCTCCGCGAGATCTATATAGAGCTATTGACCTCCGCACTGTAGATGATCGTTCCATCTTCTTGACCCTCTCAGAAGAGTTAAAAACTGGATAGATATTAAGTCGCCTAGACTATTTCTGAAACTTTCCCGTATCCTTTTCACATATGCACTTTTATTTTACGTAATTAATTATTTGTCAACATACAAATGTTTCATTTAACATATAATCAGATTAATGAGAAGATATTCCAACCCGTTAGTGTAGCATGTCCTCCTGATAAGAAAGCATTGACAATAGGATACGTCTTTTAATTGTTGCCTCTTACGCAAAGCGAATAAAATTCATGTCCGACTCTAATAAAGATAATATACTATAGAAAATGTGTTCTTGGTAACCCGTTTATCTCTCTGAATCTGTAGCGACTTATCGGAGTTGGTCTAACCAGTAACCACTCTGAGTGGTCGTCTCCTCCACCAACCACTCTCATCGTAGTTGGCACCACTCCTGGTGTTAAAACCCAAATTGGTCTTAACATGTCTTCCTTTTATCATATAGAGCATGCCTCTCCTACATTCATCTACAACTCATAAGGAATTGTGATGGCGACCTTGGTCACCATCAAACCAGCCTCGGAGAGGATCTATTTATCCACCAAGAACCCATTTCCGATTTTGAGCTTAGATTAGAGTAATTACACGAAAAGGGACACAATTTTTATACTAGTTTGGCCCTTGACTTAATTAGCTTAGATGTTTTTCATCTGAGATGCCTTCTAATATTGTCTGGGCATCTAACTCATCTTGGTTGGACGTCAACCTCTCATATCCTACATCAGGGTCTGTGAGCTGAAGCTAGTACTGTTATGTATGTTTAACTTGAGATACAATTTTTTATATTCGTTTGGCCCTTGGCTGTGGTTAGAAGCTTTTCATCTCAGATGTCTTCTATTGTTTGACTATCTCAATTATTATGGGTCGATTTGACGTGTGGTTAGGTTATCTAACCTGATAAGAGAGAGCGATGGACTCCACCCGCTCTCCTCACACTCATCTCCTCTTAAGCAAGGTCGGGTGATTTATTCGCGCAGTGAGATGTGAATAAGTCACCACACCCCACGTCAAACCGACCCTAAGCGTCTAAGTTATTGCGATAAACATCTACACTCAATTTAGTTTGTACTTAGTGGAGTAACAAACATGTGCACTCCCTTTGGGGAGCGTTGGGAGTGGCTCTCTTGGGCTTTTCCGGACTCCCCAATGAGGTGGGTTTCGACTGATGCGTGTGTGGGTTCCTCCTTTGAATTTTCGGTACACCAATATCTCTCTTTCTCATACCCCTTCCCCGTGATCCCTCGTGACCCAAAAAAATAAAAAATCTACACTCAATTTTACTTTAGATTTACCTTATCTTACATGTTATGGTGCTTTGGCTAAGAATTGTGGCTTCAGCTTGTACTTTGTCATTTCATAATTCATAGAACCTACAGTTATTTTATTCAAGTCATTATTTTTTTTTGCAAATCACAATTTACTTTTGTCTTAAAAAATTTTTTACTCCGTTTGTGATCTTTAGCAACTGTTCCCCACCTTTTGTCGTTAGTTCAAACTATTCATGGACTATGTATTAATAACAAGCAAACAACTCTTACTTAGTTTCAATCTTAAGTATCCTTTAAATTTTAAAAGTTCTCAAAATTATCATATCCAAGTTAACTTCTATTGGACACTATAAGAATATTCATAGAATGTGCTGACTCAAAGTTTTTTTTGAATGTAAGAGAATACCTAAAATACCCTTACAAAGTACAAACTTAAATATCCATATTACATCTCTCTCTCTCTCTCTCTCTCTCTCTCTCTCTCTCTCTCTCATGCGCGCGCGCACACATACACACACATTCATTTGTGTATACATGTGGAGGCATGGGGAAGGGGGTTGTGTTTGTGGATTTGGTCCTTCGTTTTAGAGTCCATGGCAAGACTCGTGTGAGGTGTAGAGAATAAGGTGGAATGGATGCCAAGGTTGGGGTTAGAGGTAGAGATAAGGCTTCGGATCTAGGTCAAGAAGATACTGCCACCCTCCACATGATGCTAAGCATCGGTAGGGACTAGGGATGATGGATGGAGGTAGAGGTGCGCAGTGCAAGGCAATGCTTGGGGAAGAGTAAGGTAAGGTTGAAGGTGATGCTAATGCTGTCCTCAGTCGATTCTCGTCTCAAACTCCTTCAAATGCATCTATGCAGCGATATTAGTGGCAATGTCTACGGTTGGAATGGCACGCCATCAACAATGACAATGGCGGCAAGGGGAAGGGGAGGAGATGAGTAGCTTCTGAAGGTGATGCTTGTACGTACCTAAGTTTATTGTTGGTATAAATGCCGGCACTCATCTTACATGGTTGGCCAATTCTTACTCGATCATTGCGAATGGCTTACCCTGAGTTGATCCGAGTCAGGATGACCCATGATGTATCAGGACGACCCATGATGTATCAGGACAGGTCAAAGTCAGTATGTCCCAGTGAATCGACAAAGCCTACCTACAACGACAACTGCCATCCCTGTGATCGTCTCTTATACAAGTCATTTGACTACTCATGTTCCTTTTACGGTGCATGTGTGTTGAAAATGAACCTCTACGTAGTGGCGGAGGGAGGGGAGGCAAACTCCACCTCCCACCCCCTCGAATCTTGGGTTAGTATAGACCCTCTTAAGACAACTCCCCTGTCTTCCTGGGGCAATTGCATAAATAGTTCTATTGCATGCATAATTGTAGAATTGTCATCTTTATAAAACTATTTTTATGAATAACTCTATTGTATAAAACTATAGTACGTAGCTATGTCTAGTCATCTTGCAAGCTTAGTTTGCACATGGGTGATCGGGCGATTGGACATATCGATGTGGCTGCTCTACAAACCTATTTCGATGTATGTGACAAAAGAGAAAACTAGGATACATTTTCGCAGGAATAAATTATATCTCTATTTAAAAAGAGAAATAGATGATACGAACGAAATAGAACTGTTTCGAACAACATTTGTCTATTTTAAGTGTAGAAATATTTTAAAAATAAAAATATATGTTAACAATGAAATATATCAATTTACAACAAAATATACGCAAATGTCATTTGCTTTCCATTTTAAAATAGAAAATTTCAGAACAAGGAGCACAAGCGAAGATGGTGTCTCACTCCCTTCTCCTTTCATGCTAGTATCATTAGCAGATAGTTGAAACTCGATACTTATCCTTCCTCTGCTAGTCACATCTCTCTCCTCCCATCCCCAACTTCTACAAGCCGAAGAGAAGATACTGATGTTTGTGGTGCATGCACATGAATATATAGGTGGATAAGTGAGTGGATTTGGGTTTGTGTGTCGATAACCCCCGACGGTATATGTATGATCATAAAAATCACAAGGATAATATTTAAGGACGTACCTTATCCGCACAAAGCGGCAAAAAAAAAACGGACCGAAAATAGAAGCCGAAACTGAAGCAGAGGTAGAGACTCACACCGTGTTTTGGTCAAGCCGACAAACTCGAGCAAAGTTGGGGTAGATTAAGAGAGCCAACATGTTAATCCACCCTTCGGAGCCATAGCCGAACTCATCGTTGCGGATAATTAATCAGACGGAGGGACAACTAGAAGAGAGAATGCATTGAGAGAGAAGGTTGCCGAGCTATATTCTCCGAATATACTCTCTCACACATGTATATTGAGTGAAAGCTAAAACCCAAATCCCCTCTCACATCTTCTCTTTCCTTTTCTCTCTTCTCATTTCACTAAAAAAAACACTATTTCTTTAGTAACCATTAACAGTACGCATTCATTAGTAACCATCCTCTCATTTTGAGCCGTATGCCATGCAAATATGTTTTCGAAGTCAAACTTGAACACAAGGCCCCTTTTTCTTTGCGCTTTAATAGCGTGAAAGCATTCATGTGCAACCATAAAATTCTCCTCAACGGTGTGCCCTTTGATGAAAGCTCCTTGGTATCCACTCACAACCCTGCGTGCAAATGTTATCTTAAAAATTGGCCGAAACGGAGGAAATCCTTCCTTTCAAGTTCTATGATCATATACAGGTCAGGCTTAATGGAAGACTACAAAGAGAGATTGGACAAAAGAATTACACTGATCTTCCTGAAGGAGTTCACTGTATAATCATGGATTCTCAAATTGCAGTTCATTTGTTTGAATGCTCTTGAGACGGTTCATGTCATGCTTTAGAGAGGCACGGGGGCAAGCAAAACTTCACTTTCCTTATCAGTTCCATGCACAAACAGCTTCATATTTCGGGCAACTGCAACATTATAGCGCATGTTGATGGAATGCAAGGATGTGGTGGCTCACAATCTCCGCATGGATCATCTCCGAACTATGCATACATATTACATAGCCGTTCATTATTGCATTCATGGCAAAAAGAAGACTACAACTTTCAAAATACCTCGAACACCAGAGCAAGTTCGGGAAACTTGTTAATTCGTTACAGTCTGGCGAACAAATCATATTTATCAGGCAGCAACCTTTCCCCAGAAGTAGACAGACCAATCAGGTGAAAAAAGTCTGCATAGAAATGTAGGAATTTACTTCTATGAAGGGAGATCAACATAAACATCATACAATTTTATGAACTTTGAAATTCAATGGAACATGTGTTATTGTGAAATACAACACCCCCCCCCCCAAAAAAAAAGGGAAAAAACGGAGGCTACCTGGCATCATGATGGCTTACAAGATGCATCACAAAAAAGGATTTTTAATCATATTGTATCAGTGCTTATTTTTCCCATTAGAACATGTAGCCTCACTAAAATCAAACTACATTCCTCACAAAAAAAGGATGAAGAAGGAAGATTAATAGATAAAGATTAGCATACAAGTATAAATGAAACAATGCCATTTATCGTGGTCCTAATGATGGGCTGATCCCACACCAGTTGGCCAATTTCTTCGTGGATTTTGATCAACCATGCCAACATACAATCATTTGGTTTGCCACCAGTCAAAACTATCTGTTTTTAACCGAAGCGCCAAGACAAATGGAGTCTAAGCGACTCCCACCAGTATGGGATCATCTTTGTTAAACCATTTTTAGTTAGATCAACCGCAAATGATCCCATGCTTATGCAATGCTCTTGTGAGGTCATTCCTTAATGGTAATTGAGTGCTGGTGTCTAGGCCTATGCCACCAGTGTTTTGACCTGAGCTCTTGAGAGTGGTTAACTGATAGTTAGCATCTAGTTCACCGAGACACCTTCCAAGGTATAGTTATAAAGAATCACATGTGGATGTGCTTCTATGGACTCTCTGGTACCATTACAGTTCAGCCAAAAATCCAACCCCTTACATGGGTTACCCTTCAATCTCCTAGCTGAAGATCAGGAACATACCCAAACTCTTGAAGGCGTCATATCAGCTCATGCATCTGGGCATATATATTATCAGATTCTATGTGGCTTCTATCTCCAGGAACAAATACATGCATTCCTGAACCCAACTCGATCCAGCTGTACCCAGGAGCCTTCCTAACATTCCGGTGTCTCATTGCTTTCCTGATCTCCAACAGATCAATATATCTACCAGCAGAACCATATGCATTGGATAGTAGAACATAGCTCCCACAATGCTGTGGCTCCATTTCCAGTAATCGTTGTGCAGCATCCACTGACCGGTCCATGTCTCCATGTACCTGATAAGCTGCTACGTAAGCTCTCCATACTACTGGGCTGAATCCAATTGGAACATTAATTGCTACGTCGTATGCCTCCTGGAGATGCCATGCCCGTCCAAGCATATCCACTACGAAGCATAGTGCTCAAAAGTGGGAGCTACACTGTATTCAGATTCCATGCTGTTCAAAATCTCTCCCCTCTGATCCACTAGCCCGGCATGGCTACACCCAGAAAGCACATTGACAAATGTCACTTTGTCGGGTGCCACAGATACCTCATGCCTAGAGGAGAACGTATCAATGGCCTTCACACCATCCCCATGCAATGCATAGCCCCCAATCATGATATTCCATGATGCAACATCATGGTGAGCCATTGTGTCAAACACCATCTTTGCATCATCCAGACTGCTACATTTTGCATACATATCCATGACCGCATTATCCAAGAAGACATCACCATTCTATCCCAAGCCATTATTTATCACAAAGCCATGGATCATTCTACCATGAAATAGCGCTGCCATATGAGAACATGCCGGAAGAATAACGGATATTGTGACAGGGTCCGAGAGGATCCCAGAATCCTTCATACGGTTGAAGATCTTCAAAGTGCAACGATGATCTGCAGATTGCTCAGAAACTGATATCATTGAGTTCCAGGAAAGAATATCCCTATGTGGCATAGCCTCAAAGATCTGACTGGCCTCTTCAACAAACGGGCACTTCCCATACATGTCAATCGGTAAATTGCAGACTGTAATATCATATTCATATCCAGATTTTTTCACAAACCCATGAAGCTGTCTACCACCATTGAGATCCCCATTGGCGGCAAAAACCGAGGCGATTCCTGTAACCGTGAACTTACTTGGTACAAATCCTTCTTTTCCCATCTTCCGGAACAACTCCAGGGCATCCTTAAATTGACCCATCTGCCCAAATCCATTAACCATGGATTTCCACAGGACAACATCCCTCTTGGACAATCTGTCGAACATCCGCTTGCATTAACTGCAATACCTATCTTCATATAAGCATTGATCGGAGTGCTGGAGATGAAAACGTCAGACTCCAGGCCCATCTTAGACATCCGGCCGTGGATGCACCTGGACACCAAAGGCCGCTCTCCGAGATCTAAGCAGGCCTTGACCAGGCAAGGGTAGGTGAACCTGTCGGGCACAACCGCAGATCTCTCCATCTCGAAGTAGAACACGAGGACCTCTTCCGCAACCCCTTGGCGACCATTCCCGCTATGACGGCGTTCCATTGGAAAAGATTGGGGCTTTCGATGTGGCGGAAGACTGCGAGGGCGTGGGCTGGACGGTCGCACTTGGAGTAGAAGTTGGTAAGGCTGGTGAGGACGAAGGGGGAGGCCTAGAAACCGTTGACGACGACCCAAGAATGGATCTTTTCCCCCGTGGAGAGGCGCAAGCCTAGAGAGCGGAGACGCAGGTGCCCGTCTCGCGGAGGGAAGGGATTGGTCGACCGGGGAGGAGGAAGGGGCCGCTGGTGCCGCAGAATGGGTGCCTCTCTTGAATGGTTTTCGGCAAGAAAAGATGGACCTCCTGGTTTCATGTGATGCAGAGCGAAGGGTTTATGCCTCCTCACTCACAGTCCAGATAGAACCCTCTGCCACTCTCTATTGCTCTCTCCAGCCTCCTTCGACGCGCCTCTGCTGTTCTTCCCCTCTTTAACTTCTGTCTCTTCGCCTGGCATAGTGGCACGGCGGCAATACCGACATCATGTGATGGAGGACCTAGAGCAGCTAGTGTGTCGGAGAAATTTTAAATATTTATTTAGAGTTATACGTCTATTTGTTAAACATATTTTTTCAAGAGTTTTTTAAAAATTGAGCACGATTTGATTTAATTTAATTTGATTTTATTTGAATAAAAAAATTCTAATCAAATCAAATTAATTTATTTAAAAATCAAGCTAAATCAAATTAAATAGAATCATCTAATTTAGTTGGATTTAGTTCAATTTGAACTACTATTGGACACGAATATCAAATGATGAGATGATGGACTAGATGATAGGCCTGATACATGACAATGATTCTGCCATGGATATCAAGTCCCTGAACCTAACAATGGTAAGTATGAATGAGTTCCATCACCTAACAAAATAAAGAGATAATTTATAGGGCTTCACCAAAAATCAATCTTTATGATTGATAGCAGTTATTTTAAATGTTATGATACAAAAATCATGTGACAGAACTAACAAAGGGTCAATATCCATGTGATACTCAATCATTTCAAATGAAATATGTAGAGATGATAAAATAGTCTATCGAATCTCGTATCACATTTTTAATATTTTATTTGTTGGGGGAAAGATGATCCGATCACCCGTGGAAGCCTGTAAACACCAAACAAATGGTGTCAAAAGGAGCCCTGAGTGTTATCTCAGGGGACAACCCTCCGATGATTAAGTAAAATTTTAGAGGATGGGGATGAAGAGGAGACAATGGGGAGAGTGAGAGAGTCGAAAGGCGATTGAGCAAGTCTAGAATGGTGGTCGGACTTCCGAAGGAGTGCTCGCCGGGTCCAGTAAACACTCGAGGAGTGCTCGCTGGGCGGTGGGGGTGCTCGAAAGGTGACTGAAGCTCCATTCTGTAGAATTCGCTCTCGAGGTTTGACGGTATAACGTAGGTCGGAGTCTCTCCGTCTGTTCCTGTCTGTCTATCTGTCTGTCCCTCCTGGGTTTGGCGAGAGGTCCTTTTATAGGGATTGTCTTGGCGGTGGAGACCTATCCCTTAGTAGGGAATGGCGTGAGTCATGGGATAACGTCTCCCCGCCATTGTGGAGAGTTTTCCGTTAGACGTCCGTTCCTTCGGAGTCGGGCGACCTTTAGGCGAGTCTTATGGCACCCGTAGGGCGTGCTCGCCTTTACTAGAGTCGTGGCCGATGATGACGGGAGTAACGTTCAGTCCCCGGAGGATTATCCGGCGTCCGGTATGCCCGAGTCGATGTCTTTCGTGAGCTAACGGATCCGATGATCGACCATATTGAGCCATCCGTTGCGGGCCGTGGCTATCGAGGACCTGTCGTATATATTACAGATCTCAAGTCGACGCAGATCTGGAGTTAATGGATCTTTCATGGACCATATCGATCTTACCCTCCTCAAAACTAATATGCAAATAAGATTAAGAAAATTCACAGATATCATCCCTTTGTGAATCTGTGATGCACGGGGGCTACTTGCAACCTCGAAGATCCGTGGAGGTCAGAAGGTGAACGACGTCCGACAAGGGGGACTGGAAATGAGTGGAGAGTCAGCGAGGGTGGGCGAGCAGCGATCGTTGCCTGCTTGGAGTCGAAGGTGGACGGCAGCCGACGAGGAGAGGGGACAGTGTGGCTACCTGCGGGCTACAGCTGAGGGCTACTTGTGCCCTGCGGGCTACAGCTGAGGGCCGAGTGCGAGGTGACGCTGCGACTGCGAACTGGCAACTGTGTCTGCGATCAAGATCCGATACTGTCGGGTATGGGGTGGACATTTGACAGAAATGCCCCAGCCTAAACCGGTTTATCCGATTTATTTTGCTTCCCTGTAAAAAAAAGTGATCCAAACCATTTTTTTAAATATGGTTCGATTTTAATCTAAACCGATTTCTTAAAAATTTTAACTCAAATCCAATCGAATCAAATCTATCGATTCGATTTAAATTTTAAATTAAACTCGAATAATATTCACCCACTAGACATTTTCTTCAATAACGTAAAATCTTAAAAGGTTATAAACAAATAAATAGATTAGAGGGGCAATCCATAAATATAAAACATGAGGGGTTTAAAACTAACAATTCCTTATTTTCTATTTTCTTTATGACCCAATTTGTTATCAGAACTGTCGATTGGATTTCGTGTACGATGAGAAAGAATCAACGTGAGACCCACATCACTCCCTCACATCCAATGACCTTTATTCCACCCGACAAATTTTGTTCGACCCACGTATTATTCTAACCGAGAAACAAACAGGGACTAGAGTAATACTGTGGTGCAGCCATTTTTTTTAAAAAAAAATTAGACGTAAACTACACGTGAAACTATCTTAGCGTTGACAAGGAAAAACACATGCCCACATCCCCCAACAAAGAAAAAAGAGATTTATTATTCGGTGGTGGTTCTTTGGAGAACCGGGAAACTGCTTTGAATCTTGCTTGCACGCCGTCCTAGTAAAGCTTCAAATCCAAAGGAGAAGAAAGAAACATCTCCAATGGAAAAATTTGCAGGCGTCTAGACATGGCTAAAAACATTCTAGCCTTCGAGAAAAATTAGCTGCTGAGCAGATAGACGAGCCTTGCCGAGAGGCAAGAGACCAATCACGAGGTTGAGCTGACTGATTTGTTGAAATTATCCGAGCAACGAGAACCACCACCGAATGAGAAATCCACTCCGATGAGACAGAAGATGAATATCACCTTTGTTTAATCCTGTACATTGCCCAGAAGGAAATAACTGGCTGAAACTCTCAACACCAGATTGATGGGATGTGGCCTGAAGAGGGTTCACTGTTGCACCTTATAAGAATATCAAAAGCGCTGGACATTCAAACGAGTGCAGTACAGTCAGAGCCTCTCAAGCCCCGGAACCAAAAAGGTTCCAGTCATGGACTTTGAAGCTTGTAACAGCAAGTTTGAAAACCTCAGAACCCGGCAGGCATCCGGACTGCGCAGCAGGGACGGCTGGGCCAGCACCAACTGTCATCGCACTCTCGCTCAGAGGACTGAAAATTGTAAAAGACAGATGACACCAAATTGAGAGAATGTAAATAGGGTATTCTGCAAGCTTCATGGATTAGAACATTGAATTATCTGCAGTTTCTATTCATGGATCTTCACTTGCTTCGTTGAATCAGAAAGATGCACAATTCATCTACAGCGTTTGGCATACTATGGGGCCAGGCATGCATTACCTCAACAACGTTCATGTAAATTGAGACTATTGAGTACTGATCATGAAAGCAAAAATGATGTCCGAGTTAAGTTGATACTAACCAATCAGATGCATTCGGTGTGCCATAAAATTTCCCCAAAGCACAAAAGGTGGCTAAACTGAAGAGATATATCCCCCCTCGTCATGTACATAAAGTGGACCACAAGACCCTTAACCGGACTCAGATTTAACTAAACCACATCACAGATGGACTATCGGGAAAAGAGGGGCAGTGCTCAGAAAGAAATGGCACTTTTCAATGCTACCACCTATAGGAAAATATTTACAGTAGTACGAATGAGCATAAACAAAGTTCAAACTAACATTTATGCAGGCTTTAGTATGGAGAAGAGAAAGAATTGAGAGGGGAAAAAGTAAATAGACTGCAAGCAGATGGGGGGAAGAGGTGGGCTAATTGTTCAGGCTCTAGAGTTAGGGCTCACATGAAATACCATTGATGCCAAAAAAACTCAGCCTGCCAAACTAACAGAACCCTTCCGTACCCCGAGCCCACCCGACCATGGCCTCTCACCTCTTAGGATTCCTGACACCCTGACTCTTCTTGAGACAGAGTCACGGGACCAACTGTGCTATAGGAGGCAAGCTGGGACTTTTCATATTGGTATAATTTTTAGAAAATCATAAATCATTTTTTTTATCAATCATCAGAGTATTTCATGAAGGGATAATTATGAATAGCAGCCATTGGTCACCTTCCAAAATGCATGAAGTGATAATTGGATAACCTAATTTAGAAGTTAGAGCAGTGTTCTTTCTCCTTTCCGAAATGAAGATGATGTGGATGATATGCTTATCTTTGTCTGAAACTTGATTGAAAAAAAATGGGCATGGGTCAAATTTCATTCCCTTTACTCGAAAGGATCTTTGGTGAAGCATGTTCAAGTCATATCAAGTTAGATGTTGTCAGGTACCTCCACTCTTAGCAAACGTTAAAGCAATAAAAAATAGAGATAACAACATCACAAACAAGAGTTAAATGCACTTTCGATAGCAGTAGCGTACGTTGAATCTAAAAGCTCAATACTCATTGCATGTCTCTCACAAGCTTTTTAACTGGCTGGTTTTATTTCCAATATAAACAATTAAGCCCATCCACACAGTTCATATGTATAATGTATGCACTATTTGAAACTCTACTGTTGCTAAGGCAGGAACACCAAAAGATGAGTTTTTCTTACTAGACATGGTTTAGAAAATGCCAAATATAAAGGAGACTGTTTAGTCTAAAGGATTTTGGGAACACCTGATCATTTAGAAGTGGGGATTTTGATCCAATCATTAAAGTTGGACATCTGTTCTTCATGCAGAGAATTTGCATTCTCATACTGTGTAATTTTCAAGTCTTTTTAACTAAAATTTGGAATACTTATTTACATGTAATCTCTTATATATATGAAACCCAAAAGAGTAGCCAATAGGAAATCAGCACATTACTGTAATATACAATTAAGTAGAATTATCTGCTGATATCTGGACAGACCCACCTAAGTAGTTGAAAGAAGGAAAAAGAGGAGAAAAATAAAGAATGTTTTTTTGAAAGTAGGTAGTACCACAATTATATTAAAAGAAAAGGAGAGAGAGATGTACAAGTAAGCCCAAACAGCACCCAAAAAACCCTATACAAAGGGGATACAGCAAGATGGTGAGGACCTCCCTAATCCCCCAAAAGAACAAAAACAGGGGAGTTGAGGGAATTTACATGACATAGAAGCTCCACCCATTCCCTCACTCTATCACAAATAAAAGAAACAAAAGACTCTTCAGCTCTAGCTTCCCTTCTAAAAATCCTATTGTTCCTTTCACCCCACAAGGACCAAAGGGTGGCGTGCAAAACCAGCCACCACACAATCGCATCTCCTTTGAGGGGCCAAGACCTGCCCCACGAACCAATGAAGTGCATCACCTCCAACTGCCGGGTAATGAAACAGTCGGACCTCGATGCCAACGCATCCCACACCCTCCTCAAATGCGAGCAACCGACGAACAAGTGATCCAGACTCTCATCATCCTATCCACACAGATAGCAGGTCGATTGGACGTCGGGGATGAAGCGAGCCAACCCATCGCAAGTGGGAAGCCTCCCGTGACATATCCTTCAAATAAGGACCTTCACCTTCAGCGGACTCCTAGGTCTCCAAATCTGTGGGGCAAGACTGTGACGAACCCCTCCATCTGAAATGAAGGTATAAGTAGACCGAACGGAGAACATCCCCTCCCTACTCTACCTCCAAGTCCACGCACCTCCCTGGAGGAGATTATGAGCAAGACCTTGGAGGCGAAGAAGGAGGTCCTGGAGCTCCTTCATCTCCAAAGGCCTGAGAGCCATCTTCAAGATAGGCGACCAAGAGCCCCCTGAAAGGTGGTGGTCAAAAGCTCGATCCACCGTCCCCAGCGAATCAGCAGCAACAGCAAAAAGGCTAGGGAAAGACACCTCCAGCGGAAGTTCACCGCACCACCTATCCTTCTAGAGCAGGCACAAGTTGCCTGTCCCTAGACGAACACGAACGTCGACAGCAAGAATATCGCTGCAAGTCAAGATGGCACGCCAAATGGGAGAGATTTGGGACCTGGGTGGATCATCCAAATCCCAAACCCTCCTCTTGCTGTAGTACCTCTGCCTGATCAGGTTTGCTCAAAGTCCCACATCTACTGACCCCAATCTCCAGAGCCATTTACACAAAAGCGCCAAATTAAAGTCTCCTACATTCTTGATCCCAATCCCCCCTTGCTCCTTAGGGAATAGGGGCAGCCACCCTCCTCCACCTGATATCATGCCAACCCCTACATCTCTCCCCACTCCCATGCCAAAAGAATATCCCCTGGATAGATTCAATCCTCTGCATCACCGTCATCAGGATCCGGAACACTCAAAGAAAGTAGATAGGTAAATTGTCCAGAACAGACCTGCACAAAACTAATCTGCCCCCGTACGACAAAAATCTATCCTTCCACCCTGCCAATCTCGCCTCAAACCTTTGAACAATAAGGAGCCAGTCAACACGCTGCAGAGCACCTGGAGACAAAGGGAGCCCTAGGTAGGACAAGGGGAAGACACCTATTTGGCACCCTATAATGTGTGCCAACCTCAGGAGAGACAGATCCTCCATGTTAACCCCAACAAGCAAGCTCTTATCAAAGTTAACCTTCAAACCGAAGGTCTCCTCCAGCAACTCAAGAAGCAATCTAGCCACATAAAGGTATTGCTCACCTTCTACCAAGAACAAAATAGTGTCATCATCATACTGCAAGTGGGTGACTAAGAATCCCCCTCTCACCACCTGGAAGCCTCTAATCAATTGTACAACCTCTGCTCTCTGCCAAGCCCTGCTAAGGACATGAGCCACAAGAACAAAGAGGAGGGGAGACATAGGGTCTCCTTGCCTGAGCCCTCTGCCACTGAAGAAGAAGGAAGACGACTTCCCGTTGACAAGCACGGCAAAGGAAGCAAATGTGATACAAGATCGGATCCAACCAATCCACTTATCCCCAAAACCCATCTTCTCCATCACGACAAACAAGCAACGCCAATTCACTCTGTCATAGGCCTTCTCAAAATCTAACTTCAGGATCACTCCCCTTCTCTTCTGAATCTTCATCGCATGCAAGCACTCATGGGTCACTAGAAAGTCATCCTAAATATGTCTCCCTCTGATAAAAGCGCCTTGATAGCAGCTGACCAGGCTATCCATGACTCTATCCAGTCTCCTTGCCAGCAACTTAGTAATGATCTTATGGGTACCATTCAACAGACTAATGGGCCTGAAGTCCTTGAAATCATGTGCTCCTGCCCTTTTAGGGATGAGCACCATGAAGGTTTTGTTAATACCCCCCAAGTGGGTCCTTCCCTCCTGAAACTCCCTAACTCCAGCCAGAAGGTCGGAGCTGATGATATCCCAACAATGCTGGAAGAAAGCCAAAGGGAACCCATCCGGACCTGGTGCTCTGTCCCCTGCCAGAGAGAAACTGTCCGCTGAACCTCCTCTACAGAAAAGCTAGGGGTGATATCCTCCTTTTCCTCTGCAGAAAGGCAAGGGAGGAGATCATCTGCTAAGGAGAGTTTGAACTGATCCTCCTCAAAAAACAGATGGAGAAGTAATCCCTGGCCAGCCCCCTGATATGATCATCTGAAGAGATGTTGAGCTCCCCCACCCTAATAGAAGTAATAGAATTAACTCTCCTCCTCCTTGAAACAATACGCTGGAAGTAAACAATGTTCCCATCCCCTTCTCGAATCCATTTGTCCCTGGATCTCTGCCTCCAGTAAATTTCCTCCGTACAGAGGATCTCCTCAAACTAACGCCACAAGGCATCCCGAAGGCTCCTATCCTCTGCATCCAACAAACCTGCCTCCTCCAAGCTGTCCAGGCCCTCTATTTGCTGTAGAATTCTATCCTTGGGTGCCCTCCCAGGAAGGATTTTGTCTGCCCCCAAGTCTTGAGAATTTGTGCAGTATATTTCAGCCTCAACACCAAAGTCGCCACAGCAGAGCGCCCAACAGTCTGAGAAAACCAAGCTCCCTTGACAATGTCTAAGAAGTCAGTCTCCCTGAACTATCTCTCCAGCCTGAAGAAGGACCGCCTGTCCACTAGCCAACTGGTCTTCAAGAGAATGGGTTTGTGGTCAGACACCAATCTAGCCAAAGGAAGCACCTGCACATGAGGATAGTAATCCTCCCAATCCACAGACACCAAGAACCTGTCCAACCTCGAACAAGAGGCATTTGCTCGCATGTTGGACCAAGTGAAAAGACAGTGAGACATGTCGATATCCACGAGAGCCACCTCCTCGATAAACGTTGAGAAGTCCTCCATTTCCCCTACCTGGCCACCTCCCCCGACAGCTCCCAAGGAGCAGCCACAACATTGAAGTCACTGGCAACACACCACGGCCTCCCAGAAGAGAGGTGGCAAAGAGACAACTCCTCCCATAGGTGCTGCTTCTCCTCCCTTCCTTGTGGGCCATAATCTCCAGTGAAGTCTCACGAGAAACCATCCCTCACATTAATGAAGTGAAGGGTGATATCCCACCTACTCACATGCCTATCTGCCTCCACCTCGAAAGGGTTCCACATAACCATAATCCCCCCAGACCTGCCAACTATCGGGGAAGCAACACCCTTGGTGAGTCTAGACCTCCTAAACTCCCTCATAAGGGACTCACCCTCCCCTTCACACTTGGACTCCTAAATACAAAGGATGTCGATCTTACACCTCCTGACCACCTCCTTCACCGCCCTCTTCTTCTCCATTCCCCCCAAACCCCTAACATTCCAATGACACAATCCTTGTGATAACAAAAGAATGTTCTCCTCCTCCCCCACACCCCCCTCCTTATCTCTCCTATGTTGTGCCCTCCCCTCCTGCATAATAGAGGCACACCACCTCTTGCTGATTTTGGAGAACGCTCCCTTGACATCCTTGTCAGCCCCAGCTACAAAGGAAAACCCAGTCTTCTCAGCCAACTCTAGCACCTTCTCCTCCATAATTTTTTCCACCTCCCCCGCCATCTCCCTCACCTCCTCCCTGCTAATCCGACCCCTCCCCTGCTGTAATCAAGGCCACAGGCCCTCCCGGAAGGATCTGAGGCACTGCATCCTCCTTCGACGAAAGTCGTCCCATCACAGACTTCGCACCACACACATCCGCCTCCGGCAACCCCCATGCCGCCCTGCCGCCCATCTGAGTAGTCTCGGGAATGACTTCGGCCTCCCTGTACCAAATAGGAGTGTCAGCCTTTCCACAGACATCACCGCCCCCTTCCTCCAGTTTTGAGAGCGGCGGCAGAGCAGCAGGGTCACCCACCGGCGGCAGCTGCACATGCGACCCCACGGAATAGGACGAAAGCAGGAGCAGGGGCTCAAGCGTGCCGGCCGCATAAGAAGGGTGGGGCTTGGAATGGGGCGCCACCGACTGCAACTGCCCCAGCAGGGATGCACCAGGAAGCCCGGGGGGGAATAGCTCCACCGACGAGCCGATAGGGACGTGTTGGAGCCCCCTCTCCTCTGCAGAGCTAGGGCTGGCTGAGGAAAAGGCCTTTACCAGCAGCACGATGGGGCAGACCAGTTGACTTTCCTCCTGCCGACGAACGACACAAAGGGGAGGGCAGAGGACCACCGATGTCGGCGCGCTAGGGCACCCCTGGAGGGGGGCACAATCGGGCATTGCGGGTGTGAGAGACCTGGTAACCCCGCGTAGCTCGGACTCGTGTAAGTTCCGAGTTTTAGGTTTCCACCCGAGTCCCTCGACAAGAGTCCGCCTGCCTGGTCCACCTTGGTTGGGCCAGGCCCAACAGCACCCGGGCACAGGCCTACCGAGTACCGACCCATGGCCCATGGGCCCGAAAAAGGGCGCGACTAGCACAGCAGCAGACGGGGGCCGATTTGAATTCAAATTGCCCGCCCCCGTGTTGACTTCAACCTTCGGACAGGCGAGGGTCGCCCTAGGGCCGACTGCCACTGCCGTTCCTCCTCTGCCACCGGGTCACCAGCCGTCACCCTGACGACGAACTCAAAGCCACCAGAGGAGAAAGGGACCGCCAGGGGGGCGGGGAGGTAGAAGAGGCGCCGACGCAGAGATAATGGCTTCCACGGTGATGACTCTACATTTCGGGACGAATCTCTCGGTGCCCGGCTCCACTTCTCCAAAGCCTCTGGCTAAAAACTGCAAGCCGGTGTCGTCACAAAGACATAGAGGGACCTTGGCGAATCTAACCCAGCAAGAGCTCACTGGGGTGGCAAAGGTTCCACAGTCAATGGCCCAACATTGAACACACAGGATCGAGCCTTCTCTGACGAGCACATCGGCTTTCGGTGCCTCCCGAGCACCTTGAACAGCTGCCGCAATGGTTAGGAGGCCCACCTCTGTAAGCCATGCTAACATCCCAAGGTCCACCGACATCCCATCGGCGGTCCAACCAAGCCTTCGTCATGTCCAAGTCCAACCCGCCTTGAAGAGGGGAGAGCCAAATGCAGCGAACGAGCCACTCCATCCACTCTGACATGCTCTCCGGAGAGAGGGCACCTAGGCAGAGTGGCTCACACCTACCAAGATGAGGCTGGGGCGACGGTTCTACTTCACCATGTCTGCGAAGGACCTCACTCCCCTGCTCCCTCCAGCTGCCAACCCAGCACCACCCAAAGGGGACCTACAGAACCTCTACAGGTGACCCCTTCTCCGGCACCAAAAACAAATGGTGCCCCACACCCTTGGATGAGCCGGGACCCTCACCCTAACCCGGAGCACAGCCCCAACGAGGGCCACCGCCCCCCACAGGGGGGCGACTTGCCCCAACCCCTCTCCATCGCCCCCCGATGGCCGCCCGTAGAAGGGCGGGCCAAGATCGCCAGAGCTTCTCACTCTAGAAGAGTAGAGAGAGAAAAACTTCCATTCTACGAATGGAAAATAAAGAATATTCCAGATATTATTATTGATATTATATCTCTCAGGTATATGTGAATCTTTTGGAAGGCTGTCAACCCTTTTAAACCTTCAGCATGGATACTTTCATCTTTCATGCATCCTCATAGCCAGCAACAAAAGTTCTAAAATTTTAATTTTTGAGGTGCCCTTTTATTTTTCAAATTTTCATCGACATGCTGCCCCATATCCTTGCTGCACCACTGGAACTAGCAACTTAGATTTAAGTTATGTTTTATGATTATTCCCTGATGAAGACTGCTTTAACATGATTTGCTTGTATGCTTTGACCAATATCAGCAGCCTGTGGGTTAAAATTTATTAGTAAGGATGGTTTTGTTGTCAACCTTTGGAATGTAATACTAAAATTTTCAAAAGGTCAATTGTTCTCTCCTAGAAAGCGTACATGTTTGATAAAAACTTTGAATGTTTTATTGTTTTAAAAGTGCATGGTTGCATATGAGGTTAAAACTAAATTTGACTCTCGTGTTGTCTTTTGTGTTATATTGCTATCGGACCTCATTTGAAGGAGAATAGTTTTACTTGTCCAGAAAGTGTATTGTAACTCACCCAGGGGTGGGTCAAATGGTAATGCACCTCGTAGTTGTACATGTGATCACAGGTTTTCACTCCATTCATCAACAAGTGTCGTGTGCAAATTGATAAGTGAACACAGGAACAAATGCCTGAATGAACTTGTTGCTAAGTGGATCCTTATCAATAGAATTAAAACCATGTATAAGGGTTGGCTGAATTCAGTTGCTGATAAGTTAACCCCAGCCAGTCAGCCAGAGGCAAGTGAACTACCATCCATGGGCTTCCCCATGTGTACCTAATTAAATTCATCACAAGAGACCCTGCATTCAGGCACCCAAATGAACCCACTCCTGTGGACGGGACCTTTAAAAAACAAGAGAAACCTGACTATGTGCTATTTTTGTGTGATATTTTTTATTTCATGTCACACTAACGATTCTCGTGTTGAAGTGCTTACTGTCTTTCATTAAACATTTGCTGGTTATATTTATTTAAGCCAAGGTTTGGATGAATTTTCAATTAAATTATTTTCGCTTGCATCTTATTGTTAGGAAAATCATGCACCTTGGTAGGTCTTTTATGCTATTGATTTGGCAGTTCTTGGTTGTTTAGCCCATTTTCCTACCAGTATTACTTTTTAAGACTAGTGGTCAAACAAGAGGTAAGAATTCCAGGCCAGTGACTCATATAAAAGCAGATAAAGATGGTTATGATTATTGCATCATCGATATTTCCTCATCATAGGATATATGTATATTTAACTGTCAACAACATGCATTAGTGCAAGGTCAGCGCACTAATCTAGAAACTAGTCCTTATTTAGTCATCCAAAACCATAGTCATGAATGATGCTTACTTTATCATAATTGGCTCATACACAGTGATCAAGACGTCTGTTCCAACTCCTTTGAGACGCAAATTTGCCAGATAAACCTACGGAAACCAAGTAACAGAAGAATCCTATTCATCATTTGTCTGCGAAGGAGTAAGAAATATTGGTTTTGAAAACAACTGAACTTACTCTTATTATATTTCCTGTCTCCCTTCCCTGTCTGCCTTTTGAAATGGCCTGTGAAGGACAATGGATGTCATCTCAGCACAGACAAGATAAATAGACAAATCATAGAGAATGGAGGAAGTCAATAAAAAGGAGGACCGAAAAAGGTTTACTGTTATTCAATGTTTAAGACAGTCCTTTATAATGACAACTGAAAAAGAATATATCTATATTTTAGTGTCCTAATTATTTTGCCTCAATAGTTTTGTCAAATGTGGACTCTAGACTTGTAATTTATCATACACAGAAAACTGAATGCATCTCTACATGTGCCACCTTTCCCAAACTTGTGCAAATTAAATACTAAAAAATTACCTAGCCAACTCCATGAAGACAGCAGCAATAAACAAAGTCTCTGAAAGAAGACAGCACTACTACGGTATAGTTCACAAAAAAGTCTGGCGATGGTTAACATCTCTAGCATTATCAAATAACCATCAAGATAACCCACCATAAATAATGGAAAATTTCCAGCTGGTGGAAAATAAGAGTTTACAAGGAAACACATAAAATGAACATTAAAATAGTGATATAGAAGCCACAAGGGGATAGTTGGGATGTGATGATCATCTCCAAGTTTATTACCATTTGACCAATAGCAGTTGTAATTGTTGAAGGTACACCATTGTAGCTCAAAGGAAATGCTTCAACAGCACTTGCATGCTCAAGCACCTACAAAAGATGAACAAAAAAAAAACAGACATGTAACTTCCAGTAACGAATAAACTATGAAGGTAAGAAATGAAAATAAAAATAGAACAGGTGTGCTAAATTTATGATTCTAAAACAAAACAGAGGCAATTTATCAGGTGATGTTTTTTAAACCTGAAATTATGTGTTCAAGATCTGCTTTAAGAAAGTTTTTACATATCAATCCTGCGATTTTGTCCTGGAAGCAAGAAAATGAAAGCTCGAATGGTGCAAGCTTTTCTTAACTATAGGAGACTAAAGAATGAAAATACAATTGAGAATCATAGTTAAAAGATTCTAATTTTTGGAGCATCTCTCTCTGTCTCTAACATAATCATCTTGTTTCCTGTCCAATCCTCCAACTATATGCCGGCCCAGGCCATCCAAAAGATGTAAGAATATAGATACCAAGATGGGAAAGGAAAATGGAAGTTAAGCACAAAGCAAGATATGCTTTGTTTGATAACATTTCAAATTACAAGGTAAGGTGAAATGAGAAACAAATGAAAGATATGGTAAGCAACTTTCCATAATTTTGTTGGTGTAAACAATTTTTGTTTTCCAGTGAGGATTGGGTTGTACCACCACTTTGTTAAGCAAGAATAGAGATGATATGACCATTAATGTGCAGCAAGTCACCTTCACGGAGACACGTATGAAAACCTCATAAAAAAGGCAGTCTTCTCTCCATTCATGCAACATGCTACCACTCACTGCACCCCACTTACAGCCTCCCAAAACCAACAGAAGAAAATAATCATAAGCTCTACTCCATGATACACTGGCAAATGAAAAAGAGCAAGTTGAAATTCTGACTCAAAAGCTCAACACATCTTTCCTCAAAGAATTCTACCTAGATATATCCAGCCACTACCAAAGGTATCTCTGAGCATATATTTAAGATCTGTCTCAAGATGTCTTCTTGACTGATGTTACCATCTTATTTGTTGATAAAAGCTTTGTTCCACAACACTCTTTCTCTTCCAGACAAACTTGCTGCCAATTTGTTGGCCTAAAACTCGGCATCTTCTTGACACCTCCACATATGAGAGTGCGGGAACTTTTTTTTCATGCATAAAAAATAGCTTCTTTATGGGTGGGAATATATAGGAGTATGGATGGAATTGAGTATATATTCGGGGACTTGGAATGGATCCCCGGGACATCAGGTTTTATGGGTTCAGTTGGACCTTTCCTCACAGACCTCGATCGGTGTTAATTACATCAGCTGGATAGTAGAATACCCTTGATTAACCACTGGTGCGATGCCAACCAAATAACAACCATAATAATGCAAATACACCATTCACACAAGCTTCACAAGAGCATTTGCCAGCCCATAATGGGTTACGCAAGCTTCGCAAGAGCATTTCCCAGCCCATAATAAGTTTAAGAGTGCTTTAGAGGGTTTTGAATTAATTTGGGTTGATTTTAAGTCATTTTGGGCCATATGAGTATTTTCGTAATTGTAATTTTCCATGTTTTAAGGGTTTAAGGGTCATTTTAGTGTTTAAGGTATGCTTTAATGACTTTGGCATGTTTTAAAACCCCTACGGTATGTTTCTAACTGATTCTGGGCATTTTGCATCTTAGAGGCAATTTGATCATTTTAGGGAAAATTGGTTGTGGCAATTTGTCTTCTCTTTCCCACCAAAGAGAAGACAACCAGGACCAGCCTCAAACTTCATTTAAGCTCCTACCCCAAGAATCTCCCGAAACCAGCACTCTCAGGCCATCAAAGCAGCGATTCAGGAGGCAACAGTTGATGGAACAGCAAGACAAGAATGGATATGGCTTTCAGGGTATGCACCTGCACTCATGGGGCATTATCCACTAGATCCTCCATAAAACATGCAATATATTTGCTTCAGGCCCTTTCATCTTTGGCCAAAAGTTTTCCCTGCCCACCCTCAATGATACAGAGAGCTGCCCTCCAGTGTAATTTTTGGAGTAAAAATGTGCCAGCAATGGATTGGGAGATTTTGTGCAAGGAATAAGGGCATCAGCCAAGTCCATAATTTGAGTTACCAACACACTGCGTGAACCCATTGATCTGGGCTCACCCAAACTTGCCTCTGTCTTCTTCCTCTAAGCACTGCTCAACCCAACCTTCTTCCTTCTAAATTTCTTGTGTCCTTCTCTGACTTCCTCCCAAGTCCAGGAGACACCAGCACCTGATTTATCTTCACAAATCAGCTTAGAGAACTTTTGTCCTTTGCACCCCCACACTCACCCGGTACTTCTTATGAGCTGAAACAACCTCATCCCAGCTCCATGAAGTCTCATCTGCCTTAATCAAAGGATTGATTAAAGACTGGCAGTTGATCTCATCAATCTGTATTCAGATGTTACACTCTTCCAAAAAAAATTGCAGCCTCAAGATCTTGGACTTTAATGCGAGCTCTAGCAAATTACTTAATGCATTCCATTCAGAATTGTCGATGTCTCTGAGCAGACCAAACAAAGATTCCGGTCCCCAATGATGGAAAGGAATGTTGAAAAAGTTACACGGTTACACAACACTCATTTCTTTGCTGAAAAACCTGATATTTTAAACCAGTGTAGCATCTATGCTCCACTCCAACTCTTTGCAGCCTCCTTGGCCACCACTGGTGGGTGCCTCTTGGCCCACTTGCCCACCCAGTTTCTCTGAGTTGTGGAGTTGGACATGGCAGTGGTGTGCCTCCCCATTGTTGATGACCCTCTGTTGAACCCCATAGAATTCTTAATTTCTGATAATTTCAGAAAATTACAGAAATTGAAAAATATCATGACATGACAAGGAGCGATGCATAGTTATCGCCGTCATAAACACCCCCATGGACATTTCATCAAACACGAGAAGGGCGGCACAAAGTCTTGCGCACCTGCTCGATAAAATCAAGCTTTTTAGCTTTTGAAGGCTCATGGATATTTTTGTCAAACGGTTGGTAGGCGACCGAAATGGTGTAAGTCACCAGTACGCTCCACACAAAATCAAGTTTGTAACCCTTTATGGCAATTGGGCATTTCGTCAAATGCCTAGTGAGCAGTACAAAGTTTGCACACTCGCTCTATAAAATTAAAATTTTAACTCCAAAGTCTACACTTAGACATTTTATCAAACGCCTGGCGGGCGGCATAAGTCCACACAATTATTTAAGGTTCACGTTAAGTCGAATATGACGAGTGGATATTTTGTCAAACACCGGACATGCTGTGTGAAATTATGCACCAAGGGGTTTTAAATTCGCACAAGAGTAAGTTTTAATGTTATTGGAATATTTCCATAGCCTTGAACAAATTTTGTCATTACCACGGAGTCAAGGGACAACAATACGGCGTCAGGGATGGTCAACAAAACAAACAGATCCTCCGGTGCGTCCTTTGCTACGAAGAAGGCTGAGAAGATGATGAAAAAAAACTCGGAACATCATGTGCTTTTATAGCGTTGACTGGACGAAAAGGGGGGACCACTACCTCTCCCTCTCCTCTCTCTCCCGCTAGTTACAAAGGGGGCACCGGGGGAGCACCCCTGCCTGCTCCCACCGGACTGGGGGTGCACCCCCCCGGGTGTTCTCCAGCGGGGGTAGCCCCCCCTTTTGCAGTGGACCAGGAGTGTGCACCCTTGTCTCCTCTCTCTGTCTGCGTACAAGGCTGTGGGAGGAGGACCTCCCCCAGTTGCTGTTAATGCGGAAAGAAGAAGGGGGAAAAAAAAGCAGGAATAGACCCCCGGTGGAAGCCACTGGGGGTATCCTTGCTGCGTCACCTGCAAGTTGCTCCCCTGGTTGCTGTTGACGTATGGAGAAGGCTTTCCCCCGGTAGGAGGCTGCGTCACTTGGAGGTTCCCCCGGTTGTTGTGGTTCCCGTAAGCTTCCTCGCAAAGTCTACTGGCTCCCGTGAAAGGAAGGGGGGTGTGGTCACCACCTTTGAGTCCCCCCCAAGGGGTTCCGGTCACTCTCTTTGGCAATGGTGAGGTTAAGGAAACTCTCACCTTTCTCTCCTTTTTTCTTTATGCATCTCACGTAAAGCATAGTAGGGGGTTAATTTCTGTGCACAACAGGGGGTTTCTGTGCACAACAGGGGGGTTAATTTTTGTGCCTCACAGTACCAATCTCAGCACCTTCCCTGCTACATCTACAGTTACAGTCCGGGGGAGGGGGAGGCCCACCGGGGGTGGTTCCCCCCCCCCCCTCTCTCTCTTCCTTGTGTATACCTCCGGGGGTGGTTCCCCCTTGACACCATACACATTAAAAAAAGGGGGGGAAGAAGAGAAGGAGAATATGAAAGGACAAGAAAATCTTACCTCCACTAAGAGTTATCGGGGGTGGTTACCTCCTTCACCTCCTTTGAAAGGAAGAAGAAGACAAGCTGAAGAGGAAGAACGGAGAAGAGGAGGAGCAAGCCGAGAAGAATAGAGCAGCAACAGTGTAGGTTGCGCCCCCTCTTGGGCTTTGTTTTTTTAGGTTTGAAACCTTGTGAGCAAAAATGACTCACTTAAAGGGGGAGTTTACTCAAATGCCCCTCATGTGAGCCAATGATGTATTATGTGAAATTAAATGAATCCAAGGATATGCGATGGCTTGGTTCTGATTATGCAAGTACTAAAGTCATTTTTTTCATGTACAAGACCATGGGAATATGTGTAAAATTACAGTTTTACCCCGTATTTTTGAGAAATTACGTAATTATCCCTAAGGAATTACAAAAAATATGGAACGCAATCATCTCAGGGGTATGATGTTAAATTCTCTAAATATCGCCAACGTTGATAAAATATTGTGTTCAAGTCCACAAAAACACAAGGGTAT
The DNA here is from genome assembly GCA_022559845.1 of Amorphophallus konjac. Taxonomy (NCBI): domain Eukaryota; kingdom Viridiplantae; phylum Streptophyta; class Magnoliopsida; order Alismatales; family Araceae; genus Amorphophallus; species Amorphophallus konjac. The sequence continues at coordinate 65,083 of JAHNEJ010000499.1, read as the reverse complement.
GCAATTATACCCTCAAAGTTCGCAAAATTGCGTAAATGCCCGAGAAGTCTATGTAAATTCTGAATTTTTTTGGAAAAAGAACATAACCATCAAATATAAACCCCTCCAAAGGGAAAAATTGCATATGAACCCTCCAAGGGGGAAAATTGCATATAAACCCCTCCAAAAGGGAAAATTGCATATAAACCCCTCCAAAAGGGAAAATTGCATATAAACCCCTCCAAGGGAGGAAATTGTAAATAACTCCCTCCCAAAAGAAAAATTACAAAGAACTCCCTCTAAGAGGTAAAATTACAAAAAAGCCCTCATGTAAAGGGATAATTACAATGATGCCCTCTCTTAAGGCAAGGGAGTCCTCCCTTGGGGCTAAAATTTTGGCGAAACTGATATGGTAAAGGCAAAAACGTCCTGGGCAGTTAATCAAAAGTGTTCGGATTCGTTCCGATGTAAATTAATACCGACTCTGATCGGTGGGAAAAGGTCTTAGTATTCGAACCTTAAATCGTCTGACAAACTATGCGCGCGGAAATCCAAATATGCATCATCATCATCATCATCATCATCATCATCAGAGCCTTATCCCAATTAATTGGGGTCGGCTACATGAATCCTGTTCCGCCAAAGATTTCTAACAAGTGCAATATTCATATTTAAACTCAAGGAACTAATGTCCTTCCTAATAACATCGCACCATCTCATTTTAGGCCTTCCTCGAGCTCTTTTGCTAGCATCCACTAAGATTTGATCACATCTTTTAACCGGCGCTGAGTTAGGGCGACGAAACACATGTCCAAACCACCTGAGTCTATTTTCTCTCATTTTACTATCAATTGGAGCTATCCCTAAGTCCTTACGGATGCGCTCATTCCTAATCTTGTCTTTCTTAGTCTTGCCACACATCCATCTCAACATCCTCATCTCTGCTACACACATTTTGTGGATGTGTTCCTTTCGTACTGCCCAACACTCGGTACCATATAACAGAGCGGGTCTCACAGCCGTTCTATAAAACCTCCCTTTGAGTTTCACAGGCATACGACGATCACAAAGGACACCTGATGCACTTCTCCATCTTAACCAGCCTGCCTTAATCCTATGTGTAACGTCATCATAAATCTCCCCATTCTCTTGTATGATAGACCCTAAGTATCGAAAGCTACTACTCTTCGGAATGTTATGTCCATCAATTAGAACCATGTCTTCCTGAACCACTCTCCCATTACTAAAATTACAGTGCATAAATTCTGACTTGCTCCTACTAATTTTAAAACCTTTAGACTCCAAGGCAAGTCTCCAACGCTCTAACTTAGCATTTAGAGCATCAATACTCTCATCAATTAAAACAATATCGTCTGCAAATAGCATACACCAAGGGATATCCTCATGCAATTGTTTAGTTACTTCATCCATAACTAAGGCAAAGAGATACGGACTTAGTGCAGAACCTTGATGCAAACCTATAGAAACGGGAAATTCACCAGTCTCCCCAGCAATAGTTCGAACACTAGTAATAGCACCGTCGTACATATCCTTAATCAAATCAACATATCCTTGAGAGATTCCTTTCTTTCTTAATGTCCACCAAATCAATTCTCTCGGTACTCGATCGTACGCCTTCTCTAAATCAAGAAAAACTATATACAAATCTTTTCTCATCTCTCTATACTTCTCCATTAGCTGCCGTAGCAAGAAAATAGCTTCTGTAGTAGATCTATTTGGCATAAAACCAAACTGATTTTCCGACACAGTAGTCATACCATGGAGGCGTTTATCAATTACTCTTTCCCAAAGTTTCATAGTATGACTCATAAGCTTAATTCCACGATAATTATTACAACTTTGAATATCTCCTTTATTTTTATAGAAAGGAACTACAACACTTTTTCTCCAAACTTCTGGCATTCTCCGTTCCTTTAAAATTTTATTAAAAAATTTAGTTAGCCACTGAATACCAATATCTCCTAGGCCTTTCCATACTTCAATAGGTAAGCCATCTAGTCCTAAGGCCTTGCCCACTTTCATTCTCCTTAAAGCATCCTCCACTTCTGACATCTTAATACGCCTGAAATATTGATATTTATCAAATATTGTGGACTCTTGGGTACCTTCTAAAGATAAATCCTTGACGGAATCTCCATTAAGTAACTTCTGAAAATAGCTATGCCACCTCCCTTTAATCTCAAGATCCTTAGTTAAAACCCTTTGATCTTCACCTTTAATGCACCGAACATGATCTAAATCTCTAGTTTTCCTTTCTCTTAATTTAGCTAGTTTAAATATGTCCTTTTCACCCTCTCGGGTTCCTAATTTATTATATAAATCTTCAAATGCCTTTGATTTGGCTTCGCTGACTATTTTCTTAGCTCTCTTTTTAGCGATTTTATACGCTTCTAGGGTTTGAGCATTTTTGTTAGCTTGCCAAACTTTAAAGCATTCCTTTTTTACTTTAATAGTATTTTGAATTTCCTCACTCCACCACCAAGTCTCTTTTTCTAAGTTCTTTTTACCTTTAGATTCGCCTAAGAGTTGTTTTGCAACCCTCGTTATACAATTTGTAACATTATTCCACATTACATTAGTTTCTTGTTCTAAATTCCAAATATTTTCCTTTAATAGATGATTTTTAAAAGTTTCTAAACTTTTACCTTTTAAATTCCACCATTTAATCTTGGAATAATTATTTATAATGATATTTCTTTTGAATTTAGGGATAGTGACATCCATTACTAACAATCTATGTTGAGGGGCTAGACTCTCACCAGGAATAACTTTGCAATCTTTACATAAAACTCTATCGACCTTCCTAATGAGAAAATAGTCAATTTGACTTATATGTGTTCCACTCTTGTATGTTATTAAGTGTTCGTCCCGCTTCTTAAAGAAGGTATTAATAATTGCTAGATCATAGGCCATAGCAAAATCAAGAATAGTGTTACCCATATCATTTCTATTACCAAAACCAAGCCCTCCATGAATCCTCTCATAGCCTCTATTATCTATACCCACATGACCATTAAGATCCCCTCCAATAAAGATTCTCTCTTCACTAGGGATATTTTGGATCAAACTATCAATAGCCTCCCAAAATTGCTTTTTAATGCTCTCTTCTAATCCTACTTGAGGTGCATATGCACTAATTATATTCAAAATATCATCACCTAAGATAAGTTTAATTACCATTAGTCTATCCCCCAATCTATTTACTTCCACAACTCTGTCTTTTAAGTTTTTATCTATTATTATAGCAACACCATTTCTAGAGTTATTATTACCCGTATACCAAATTTTATACCCATCAATGTCTTTAGCTTTATGTCCTTTCCACCTAGTTTCTTGTAGGCAAGCTATGTTAACCCTCCTGTCCTTCATTAATTTAACTAATTCTAAACCCTTACCCGTTAAAGTTCCTATATTCCAAGTAGCTAGACGGATCCTATGTTTTTGGACTTGCTTCTTTACCCGTGTGCGTCCAACCCCACACGAGAACCCTTGCCTATATGACACCGCAATCGGGCGCCATTGCGGCGCGTCGCTTACGGGGGACGCCCTAGCTAGCCCTTGCTCACTTGTCATTCCATCCGGGTTCCGATGTAACGCGTCGCTTACGGGGAACGCCCTAGCTGGCCCTTGCTCACTTGTCATTCCATCCGGGTTCTGATGTAACGCGTCGCTTACGGGGAACGCCCTAGCATTAGCACATAATGTATTTGGATCAGAATTCATGTTGGAGATGTGACAAAATTTTACTGCTGGCTGTCGACCTAACGCAAACCCTCCTCTTTTCTCACCCGGGCTTGGGACCGGCCATGGCAGAGTTAAAAATATGCATGCTAGCTAAAAATATGCACTCATCTATGCAACAAGTTGGATATGCATGCGTCCGAAAATTTTCCGCGTGTAAACACCCTCATTAGGCCATCCTCAGCACCCTGTGATGGCTGGCTCAGCTCCCTGCCTAGCCCATTATATCTCCCTTAAACTGTGCTCATGCATGATAGCAGCCCATGATGGCCACTGTAAAGCCAGCCCCCAAACATGGTAGCAATAACTATTCTTATCTAAAGAACACCATGATCGCCCATTGGAACCTTATGATATTCATTTCTATGCATTTAATAATAATAATAATCATCATCAGAGCCTTATCCCATTACTTGGGGTCGGCTACATGAATCATGTTCTGCCAAAGAATTCTATCAAGTGCTAAATTCGTATTTAAACCCAAAAGGCCAATGTCCCTTCTAATAACATCACACCATCTCATTTTAGGCCTACCACGAGCTCTTCTACTAGCATCCACCAAGATTTGGTCACATTTTTAATTAACGCTGAGTTAGGGTGACAGTGTATATGTTCAAACCATTTGAGTCTATCTTCCCGCATTTTATCATCAATTGGAGCTACACCCAAGTCCTCACGGATGTGTTCATTCCTAATCTTATCTTTCTTAATTTTACCACATATCCATCTCAGCATCCTCAGCATTTAATGATGACCCCTACTAACTAGTCTTGACTACTGAATCTCACAAGGCAGATTACCTAATAATTGGACTAAGACCTTCACCTAGAATTCACGTTTGTTGTAAGATGCATGAATCACTGGAGAACCTACCATTGTCAACTTGACCATACTATGTGTACCTACCATAACTGATAATCCCTCGTTCATTCATGATGTTTTTATGATCTCCATATTCCTTCTTTTTTCCACTTTGTCTCTTCTAAACATAAAATGTTTATTTTTTGTTTCTTCTTAGGCCAAGATACTCTATTTGCCATTCAATTTTGATGCACTCCACATAACAAGATACAAACCTATTGGCTAGGGTGAGTCACTCTAACCATAGCAACCTTCTTTAATGCGACAATCTAACGTTTTGCATGTTTTTTTAATAACCTTGCAATTCTCTGTAGCCATGTTTCCTGTCTATCTACTGGTTGTCATTGCTAGACTGCTGTCACCAAAGCGTCACTCACTTTCGCCTTGCTCCCACATATAGGGATAGTACATAAATGCAACAGTTAGAAAAATCCAATATTTTTACCACACATCCATCTCAGCATCCTCAGCATTTAATAATGACCCCTGCTAACTAGTCTTGACTACTGAATCTCACAAGGAAGATTACCTTACCTAATAATTGGACTAAGACCTTCACCTAGAATTCATGTTTGTTGTAAGATGCATGAATCACTGAAGAACCTACCATTGTCAACTTGACCATACTATGTGTACCTACCATAACTGATAATCCCTCGTTCATTCATCATGTGTTTATGATCTCCATATTCCTTCCTTTTTCCACTTTGTCTCTTGTAAACATAAAATGTTTATTTTTTGTTTCTTCTTAGGCCAAGATACTCTATTTGCCTCTCGATTTTGCTGCACTCCACATAACAAGATACAAACCTATTGGCTAGGGTGAGTCACTCTAACCATAGCGACCTTCTTTAATGCGACAATTTAAAGTTTTGCATGTTTTTTTAATAACCTTGCAATTCTCCGTAACCATGTTTCCTGTCTATCTACCGGTTGTCATTGCTAGACTGCTGTCACCAAAGCGTCACTCAATTTCGCCTTGCTCCCACATATAGGGATAATACATAAATGCAACTGTTAGAAAAAACCCAATAATTTCATCTATTGATGAGAAGAGAAGTGTAGGATCTGTGATGAGTTAGCTAAACAGGTTCTCTATCTTAAATAGACAATTACATGATTGAAAGATCATTACAAAAAAAAATTACACCATAACAGCTCTGAGGGATTCAATTTACTATTACATCTAACTATTGCAATTCACCCTGTCATAGACTCATATCTCCATTCTGAAAGGTGGAATGTTCAAGAAGAACATTTTCCAAGAGAAAATTTCTGAGATTTCACCTCTGTTTTACCAAGTTATCATATCGTGACATATGATTAATGGCATCTGAAACATCCAACAGCAGGCAAGATATGATTGACCGGGTTCGCAAGGACAATTCACAGCTTATTGAGACCTCCCTTGCCTTAGAAATGGAGGACAGAGAAAAAATGGATTTGAGAAACACCTGGCTTTGGTTGACTTTAACCAACTTTAGCATTGGAACTTAATTTGCAACATCTACAAGGTGATGCAAATTAATCATTGAGCAATCAAAAAGCAAGAATCACTAGGAAGAGATCCCAACCTGCAAACCATAATTCTCAGCCAATAAATGTCTCTCCCTCAATAATCCAAAGTCATAAGAACCATGACAACTGTCTGGCCTCCTATCAAGATCCACCAAATACACCAATGCATGAGAAGGACGTTATTCCAACTTATGATGTATGATACATAACTTCATCTTTTACATTAAAGCTTATCGCACGAATACTTCTTGCATCAGAACTTGTAGCACAATGTAAGCAAAGTATTCAGTGCACTATATGAAAGACCTAGTGTGTGACCTTAAAATAGTGATAGGAAAAGACCCAAAATGCAAATGTGCACATCAGGAAGTAACTATCAAAATCACAATGACAAGAAGCCACTGCCATCTACAGGGAACATAACCAGAGCATTCTTTCAATTTCCAAATCACTGCCCTTTCTTTAACTTTACGATACAGAACATACGTTATACATCGCATTCTAAACTCTCAAAAGGACAAACATCACAAAGCACAAGTCAAGGAATGAAATCTCCCGTGCACGAGGAAGGCGACCCATTCCTTACCATGCTGCTCTCTGCATCTTGTTCCGCAGCGAGGTCGCGGAGGAACCATCCGGCGCTCCCCTCGTCCCCAACATCATGCTTCAAATCCAGGAGTTCAAAGATGATGCTCTCGTCGCGACTTGGATCAGCAAACGCCTCCTTTTAAACAAGCATGCAAAAGCGGCACCCGGGGCCAAGACATTATATCAAACAGTTCATAAACTATGAAAAGGGGGGGAAGAGGGAAAAAGATGAAAGCAGAAAATCAAAAGAACACAGAAATCGAGCTCTTAAACCGACCTGGTGATCAGGGACGTCCCGGATGTTGCTGAGATCCTGCGATTACCACAGCAGAATAATCACAACTTTCCTTTTCATTCTCAACCAAGCTTGAAACTTCACGAGAAGCAAGAACGCGTGGACTAGAGACATGTGAAGGAGAGGGGTGGCATGGAGATTGGGTGCACCTGGAAGCGGAGGGGAAACGCGCTGGAGACGGCACCACCGAAGAGGGGTTGCTCCACGCAGCCTTCTCCGGCCATCTCAGTGAGTCTGTGCGTGTATGTTGTCCGGAGAGGGAGAGGGAGAGAGAGAGAGAGAGAGAAGGTGGTAGTGGGGAAGAAGCCAAAAGCTCAGAGAGGAGCGGAGCTCGCTTCTGCGTACAGAAGACGCACGTAGAATTAATTACTGGAATTTGCAGACTTGGCAGCGCGCCCAAACCGGGAACTGGAAGAACCGAGAAAAATAGCAACGGGGTTTACCCTCCTGATTTCCCGGATAAAATCCCGATGAAGTTCTGCGTCGGCTATTATGCCCTGCTGCGAACAGTTTTTCTTTGAAACTATTTCATCCTCTGAAATTGACTGTTTAGCCCTGTTTGATACAATCTTTAAACCTAAATTTGGTAGTGGAATAAGAAATCTTATAATAAAAATACTTATGTAATGTAGAACATTTGTTTGGGTTTGTGTTCTAATTTTAATTTGGTCGCTCGGATATTGCTGCGTGTTGAATGAGAAATTCGTATTCAAAAACAACGTTTGATTAAGATAAGAGGTGTATAGAAATTAGAATAGGAGCTTGGGCAACATAAATGTTCTCTTATTAGAGGAGGGATCTATTGTCACCGACGACAATGAAATAGCGATGTCATCAATTTTAAAATCACATGATTCAATCTTAAATTTTTAATATATATCGTTAAATCTTCTCTACTATTAGTAAACTACTTGTGGATTAAAGATCATATAGTTCCAACATTTATTTCTTATGCATCATATGGACGCAGAATGAATGGCTTAGTTAGTATAATCTTTTGTATCATATAATATATATTCTTTTGATATCAGATTTGAATAATTTTTTATTCCACTATCGAGTAAAAATAAATTTACCTCTATCTTAATAGTAAAAAATACTATTCATAGATCCCGATTTTTATTTTACTTGGCCCCCACACCATGTCACTTGATGACGTGGCGTGGGGGCCAAATAAATTTAGGGTGGAGGCCACTCAAAAAAAATAAAAAAAATAAATGTTACACTAATGACAGCAGTAAGTGTAATTAGTGCACTAGGTGCATAAAGTATTTTTCAACTGTACAAGATGTTGTTGCTGAGTTTGATTGATCTATTTATATTGAGGTTTAGGCCAATGCATTGTTTCATTCGTGTCACTTCCTTGAGCACTCTCGCACTAGATTGACTATATTACAAGGGTTATCGTGCCATCGATTCAATCGTGCCGATTTTTTAGTGATGCGATCAAATGCGGTATAATATGATATGATATTATGTCTAGAATATTTTTTAACCAAATAATCATTCTTAATTAAAAATAAAATATTATATTAAGAATATAAATCACACCGTGCCATGTGGACGTGATGAAACCCTCCTTGTTGCACTCACACACGACAACATCGACGAGAGTGACCTCACTGGTAGATTTCTTGGCTTACTTCTTTGACAAACTGGCCGACACTTTTCCTTCAATGGATTTGTTGCCTCTTTATCTCAAGAAAGAAATGAGCACATGTGGCTCAATATAGAGTGATCACTTCTACCCTCTTCGTTTTTGCCCGTGTAACAACTAACTAGAGAAGGTAGCAACAACAAGGTCAATAAAATAATGAGAGCCAAGGAATGAAAGAGAGGAGTTGCAAATGGGGCTTATAGATTATTATTTTTTAAGTTAAGACTTGTTTTTCGGAGGGGGATTTACAACAAAAATAGGAAGATCTCACAGAACACTTATATGCACCGTTTTCTTATTAAGTTAAATTCAGAATATAAAACACCTAAAAAATCATAAAATAAAAATATATTAGTAGCCTTCGTTGACGATGAAGGAATGCCTTCGCCATTGTCTCTCTCTCTCTCTCTCGTTGCCTCCAAAATCTACATCCTTATTTGTCTCCTCAGTCATTGGATATGATAGAATCGTTTGCAACATCTCTCATCCAAAGATTCTGAAAATACATTCTCAAGTGGTTCTAAAAATCTAATATGAGAAAATATTTGTACGTAACACTTTTTTTATTTTTTTAGTGGCCCCAATTTAAGTTATCTAGATGTGAGTGTCACGTCACTCGATGACGTGACATGGAGATCATGTAAAAAAATGAGACCTTGTAATAATAAAGATTTTATTTTTCACTATTCACATGAGATAAATTTTTTACATAATTCTCACGTCACGTCATCTAATAACGTGGCATCCACGTTCAAATAACTTATAATAGGAGTCACTAAAAAAATAAAAAAAACAAGTGACCCGTTGCATAAAACTTTTATCATTTAATATTACTTTGGAAAAAGGAACATACCCTTAGGAACAACCACCATCTTCTTGGGCTAGTGTAATTTTCCTCCTATTAATGTAAAGAAAGAGGAGGAGGAGAGTGTGTAGATATCATAAAATTACATCCACACGTGTCACGTAAGGAGAAGGGATGCCATTGTGATCTATATACGCATATCTAAAAATGCAAACACTATTTCATAATCTCATTTGAAAATAATATTTTCATCTTAATCTTCATTGGTTAATCTCATAGATATAAGAGAGTCTAAAATTTGGAAATCTAATCAAATGAAAATGGCATTTGAGATTACTTTTGTTTCATCAACTCTAGTAAAAAATGTGTTTTAAACTAATGCCGTCAAAGTGCAGGTTTTAGGTGTCTAAAATATTATTTAAAACCCCGTTTTAATATGAATAGAATTAAATACTATCATCATTTTGGGAAATTTCTAAATGATTGACGAGTATTTTGGCCTATCCATGAAAAAAAATAAGGAATGCTTAATTCTTCTAAAATGTAATCATTCACAGTCTCGCAGTGTCTATAGTCATTAGAAACTTTAGTAAATTATAACCATGGCTTTTAACCTAAGATAATTGATGGAGAAAGCAATAAATAGGGTGCACTGTTTAGTGAGTAGATATTAATGTACGCATGTTAGACATCAAGAACTTGATTAGGACATATCAAAAAAATTCATGAATGGCCTATGAACATTTTGAAATTATTATTATGAATTTTAATTCTGACTTATTCATTTGCATTATATTTAAAAAGATCAATAACAATGTAAAACTTGCGGAACCTTCTAATAGATGCAAGTCTATCACTGGCGCCAATAGATACTTTGAGACAAAAGTCAATATGCCATTACAATTTATTCGTGAATTTGGACTTAAAATGGTAATTTTTATTGTTCATAAGACTAAATAAATATAACTATTGAATAAATGATGATGCATTCAAAAAATATAAAGAAATATATATATATATGTACATATATATATATATATATATACATATATATATATATATATACTGTAAAGTATATATAAAGGTAATGTCATCATATGAAAGATTATTCATATGATCTTTTGCATATAAATCATCCTTGTTAGGAAAGTTCTAAAAATATCATTTCTTTAAACATATTAACACAGGTATCGTTGATTTGTCAAAATGTTATTAAAATGTAGTCATCGTAACCGATCATTACCTTTTGTCCATTTAGTCATGTTTACCTTTGACGATAGTGCTAGAAATAAAAAATTGTCACGTCCCAACGCGGAATATCGGGACATACAGTTAAAAACTAGTTAGAGATAATATTAATATGCTAAACTAAACAATCGTACAGGTGCTATGGAAAGAAGTACTTCTATTGATCAAGTAAGATTCCAAGTTTTATTACAATAACCATCAATGCTTAAACACGATCAAACATAACTTCCAACTGATTCTAATACAATAACTGACTCCCAAAAGGTAAATAAAGTGCTAACACAACACTAATGAGTAACTAATGTAAACAACTATGCTAACTCAGCATCTACTAACATGTACACTCAAGGGTATCACTCATGTCCCTCCCCTTCAGTATGTGCATCGTCACCCGAATAGCCTAGAAAGGGAGAAAACAACTATATGAGCTAACGCTCAGTAAATAGTAACAGGCAAGTTTACATAATTAACCGATTAGTTACATTTTCATATGCAGTGACAAGAAAAGAAATAACTGACGAGACGATAAGACAGCGTAATATAAGATCTTGCAAGGTCAAGAAATATATGATGATAAGAATTAACAAGAATATCAAGTACAAGAATGTTCAATAGGAAATTAAAATATAGAATTGGCCAACAAGCAAGTATTTTAAACATCAAGTCAAGCACGATAATGTAACAAGTATAACAAGAGATTTTCTGTCGTAGACGTCACGCTGATCATGCACTCGGTGCAATACCTCACCATGTCATTACAAACTCCCATGGGCACAAGTACTTTTCGGGCGCTCTCCCCAGGACCAGACCGGGCCCTTATGATGCGTTGGCATTGATTTGTTGGATCCAAGATCCCAAGTTTTGTCTAGACATTTAATCAAGTTTAATGGCCAATTAATCAGAGGAATTTCTGTCAAAAGTACGAGATTTAAGGACTGACATGTCCTTGGATTCATTAACTTAAAAACTCGGTATACCGTCACTTCTGGGCCGTTTGACAGGACATACGGCTACTACTGGCCGCATTACAAGAACTGGACCAAACTCAGTCCACGAGGTCAAGAATGAACGGTTGACAGTGTGCCGTTCAGGTAAGTAAGCAATACGTGACCTTAAGACACATTTACGATACTTATACGGACTACACTAGACCGTTCATGGAGACAATCAGTCAACTATGGGCTGCTCATGTGTTGATTAGCCCAAGTTGATCCGTGACTTATAACTCAGCGATTTGATCACAATTTCCAGGTCGTAGCCGGGTCATACGGGTCTCAAAAGGGCGGATTCTAACTCGCCGGATAGGGTGTCCGGGTAGAATCGTACTAAGGGACAGTAATTTAGGCTTAATGGCCGTAATGCCATATAGATTGTTAGTGTGCTATTAGTCTATTCTACCTGGGTATAAGGGCTTTTAATTGATTTCCTAACAGCCATTTCAAAATACCTTGATTCGTGAATTATTATAAATCTCAATTTCAAGAGATAAGTTAATTACAAGATGGTAACTCAAGATACTAGAACAAGTCAATAATGACAATAGACAGTAATACAAGACAGCAATTTACTTTCAAAATTACCATTTTATTATATGAGTTTCTAATTAACCATTTGTGCGTTGAAGTGGAGATAGTAATCGGAAAGGTTTATACACTTTGATTGAGTGCAGGGACCATTGTTCTTCAATTTTGGATTGAGGAACACCGGGCTTAATTTGAGATCATAGGGTTGCATGTATGGGTCATTAGTTCCTCAAAATATGGTTTTTAATCGGATTGGGTTTGAATGGGTCGATCCCCTCACGATCCGGATCGATCCTCGGGCCAAAAACAAGCCTACCGGGTCTGTCAGCATATGGGTTGACCCATTGGGTCGACCCCTGGAAAACCAGGGGTCTGCCTGTGTGTGGGTCGACCCATGGGGTCGACCCCTGCACAGACAGACTGTTGTCTGCTGTTTGGGTCGACCCCTGGAAAACCAGGGGTCTACCAGTGTGTGGGTCGACCCTTGGGGTCGACCCTCGCACAGACAGACTCATGTTTGTGTATGGGTCGACCCCTGCGTTTGCAGATGCGAACGTGACTTCCGGAAACCCATGAATCTCACCCAATTGGGGTCTAATTGGACTGAGATCTTAACCCCATGCCCCTAGGTTCTTGATGGACATATTAGGGTCATACTACAAGGGTTTGGAACACTAAAGTCATCGGAAAACCAATCGAAATTACAACCTATCTAGGAAGAACACTTAAAAAACCTAGTCTTAGCATGCTTCTAATCAAACACGAAATACTCTAAGCATGGTCTATAAAAATTGGGGCTTTCTACGCCAAATGATAGATAACATGCTGATGATTACAACCATATACATTAATTAGAGTTGGGTCTGTTATCATCTACCTGAATCGAAGAGAGATTTAGAAGTTAGAACGAAGAATGCCCGTTTGACAGCCCTTCACTATTTCCACGAGATCTCCCTCCACACCTAATAGAATTTGGGGCTTTTACTACCAATGGAAAGCTAACTAAGAGAGGAACAAAATGGTATATTTACTTGCATGTTTTGGCCAAGATTACCTACCTCAATCGAAGGAAGGAAGAGGGCCTAAGAAAAACCCGCGAACTCGGACACTCCTCCAATAAACGCGAGAGATCTCACTAGATCGGAATCCTCTGCGACCACCACTGCTCCCAAATGAAAATAGACACATAGGGCTTTCTTTTAATAGGTCATACTCGTTCTGGATCCTTCCAGGAAGGGAGAAATCGACCCATCAAGTGGCGTGTTCAAAACGCCGCCGAAATTGTTGACCTAGCCCATGCGCGACCAAATGCTCCCCATACGATAAAAATTTCGTGGCATTGTGAGATGGGAAATGATCCTCTCTTTAATACCTTTCATTTGCCCCTAATTTGGGCTCATTTGGTTAAGGAATGAGCTCGGATTGAGGATTTTAATGTGGGGTTAACATTGAGCACGAATTTGGTTAGGTAGGTGTGAAAATTTGACTAATCCCACTAATTCGGCTTAGTTAATGATTTTATTAGGGTTGGCCATAGAAGAAAAAATTGTTAAACGTAATTGATTCTACAAGAATATGATTTTTATGGATTTTTATAAAATAGTCGAAATGTGACTTATTCTATTTATTAAAGAATTAATCTAATTAATTTCGAATTAATTCCCATTAATTCAAATAAATTCAAATAATTTTTAATTAAATTTAAATAAATTTCTAATTAAATTTCTAAAAGAATTTGGGGTATTACACCCTCCCCCACTAAAAGAATTTGGTCCTCCAAATTCACTGCACTTTAATACAGAGATAGGGAAAGACTAGCTCACCTAGAATAAGTCAGGATACCGCTTCCGCATAGTATCTTCAGACTCCCAAGTAGCTTCCTCAGCTCCACGCCGACTCCACTGAATTTTAACCATGGGTATGGAACGATTCCGGAGTTGCTGTTGTTTCCGGTCTAGAATCTTGATAGGTCTTTCTTCATAGGTCAAATCTTCCTTCAATTCGAAATCCACATGCTGAATGATATGAGTGGGGTCGTACACATATTTCCGTAACATAGACACGTGGAAAACATTGTGTACGCCTGACAACTGAGGCGGTAATGCCAGTCTGTAAGCAACCTCTCCCACTCTATCCAAGATCTCGAATGGACCAATATATCTCGGACTTAGCTTGCCCTGAATGCCAAATCTTCGAATCCCTCTTGTAGGAGAGACTTTCAGAATACATGCTCGCCAACTTGAAATTCCAATGCCTTCTTCTATTGTCGGCATAACTCTTCTGTCTTGATTGAGCCACTTGTAACCGGTCTCGGATAATACGGATGTTCTGTGATGATTCTGAAATAAGATCCGGTCCAAGCCATTGCTTTTCACCTACCTCGTCCCAACACAATGGAGAACGACAACTTCTTCCAAACAATGCTTCAAAAGGAGCCATTTGAATGCTGGATTGATAACTGTTGTTGTAGGCGAATTCAATCAAAGCCAAATGGTCACTCCAACTACCTCCAAAATCGATCATGCAGGCTCTAAACATATCTTCCACTATCTGGTTGGTTCTTTCAGTCTGTCCATCTGTCTGTGAATGAAAAGCAGTACTGAAATTCAGACGAGTACCAAGAGACTCTTGCAGTCCCTTCTAGAAATGTGAAGTAAATTTGGGGTCTCTATCAGACACAATGCTGACTAGAATGTCATAGAGTCTTACCACTTCTTTCATATATAAAGCAGCCAATACATCAACTGTCCATTTGGACTTAACGGGTAAGAAATGAGCTGACTTTGTCAATCGATCGACAATCACCCACATTGCATCCAATCCACCACGAGTCCTAGGTAGACCCATAATGAAGTCCATGCCAATGCTTTCCCACTTCCATTGGGGTATGTCGAGTGGTTTCAACTTTCCTGCCGGTCTGAAATGTTCAGCCTTGACTTGCTGACAAACCAAGCATCTACTCACGAAGTCTGCAACTTTCCTTTTCATATTCGGCCACCAAAAGGATCTCTTCAAATCCTTGAACATTTTAGTGCCTCCAGGATGAATGGTGTATTTGGATCTATGAGCTTCCTCCAGAATCTTGTTCTTTATTCCAGCTTCATCAGGTACACAAGTTCTACCCTGGAATAACAATCTTCCATCGTCAGCCATCGTGAAGTCAGGTCTGCTGCTCAAGCTTCCCTTGATCTCTACTAGCTCGGGATCATTATCTTGCAAAGATTTGATTTCCATCAACAATTCGGGCTTAAGTTGAATCTGTGCAATCATAACCCGATCATTGTCAATATTCAGATCCAGACTAGCTAATTGTTCCAGTAGCTTCCACTCTTGTAACATGAGACTTGACAATCTAGCTACAGGCTTCCGGCTTAATGCATCTGCCACAACATTGCCTTTTCCAGGATGATACTCAATCGAGAAGTCGAAGTCCTTCAAGTACTCCAACCATCTTCTCTGCCTCATATTGAGTTCCTTCTGAGAAAATAAATATTTCAGACTCTTATGATCTGAAAACACTGTGAATGTTTCTCCATACAAGTAATGCCTCCATATCTTCAAAGCAAACACGACTGCTGCAAGTTCCAAATCATGAACATGATAATTCTCTTCATGCTTCCTCAACTGCCTAGAAGAATAGGCAATCACTTTCCCATGCTGCATGAGTACACAGCCTAACCCAATACCTGAAGCATCAGTGTATACAACAAAACCTCATTCACCAGAAGGTAAAGCCAATACAGGTGCAGTAGTTAAACATTCCTTCAAAGTCTGAAAGCTTCGCTGGCAATCTTCTGACCAATCAAATTTGTTCTCCTTGCGGGTTAATCTTGTCATAGGTACCGCAATCTTAGAGAAATCTTGGATAAATCTCCGGTAGTAGCCTGCCAGGCCTAGGAAACTTCTAACTTCAGTCACACTGGTAGGCTGATCCCAATTCTTCACTGCCTCTACCTTAGAAGGATCAACAGAAATTCCTTCCTTTGTGATGATATGTCCGAGAAAGGACACCTCTTGCAGCCAGAACTCACACTTACTGAACTTGGCATATAGCTGATGATCTCTCAATAGTTGCAATGCCATCCTCAGATGTTCAGCATGCTCCTCTTCATTCTTGGAATAAATCAGGATGTCATCAATGAATACCACGACCCATTGATCAAGATAGGGCCGAAATACATTGTTCATCAACTGCATGAAAGCTGCTGGTGCATTCGTTAGACCAAAAGGCATAACGACAAATTCAAAATGACCATACCTGCTGCGGAAAGCTGTTTTATAGATATCCTCTTCCTTAATCCGCAACTGATGATATCCAGATCGAAGATCGATCTTAGAAAAATACTGAGCTCCCGCTATCTGGTCAAATAATTCGTCAATCCTCGGCAATGGATATTTGTTCTTGACAGTCTGCTGGTTCAATTGCCGATAATCGATGCACAACCTCATCGAACCATCTTTCTTCCGGACGAATAATACAGGGGCTCCCCAAGGGGAAGTACTTGGACGAATGAAACCCTTCTCGAGCAATTCCATCAACTGTTGCTTTAATTCTCTCAGTTCCGCAGGAGACATACGATAAGGAGCCTTGGAAATAGGAGATGTGCCAGGAATGAGATCAATAGAGAAGATAACTTCCCGCTCAGGCGGAAGTCCTGGTAGTTCCTCTGGAAAGACATCAGGAAATTCTCGGACAACAGAAATGTCCTTAATCTCAATCTGCTGCTCAGGGGTTGCACAGACAAAGGCTAGAAAAGCCTCGCATCCTCGTCTCATCAGCTTATCAGCTCGAAGAGCCGAGATAAGTGATACGGAGTTATGGTGCTTAACTCCCACAAAAGAAAGTCTCGGGTGCCTAGTAAAAGACACAGAGCTAGAACTGCAGTGAACACATGCCTCATATCTAGGTAACCAATCTGCTCCTAGGATTACATCATAATCCTTCATGTCCATGAAAACTAAATCAGCTGGTAAATTCTGTTCATCAATCATAACATTACTAGAAGGATAGAAATACTGAGTTGTCGATCTAGAACCAATAGGTGTTGATATTTCTAATGGAGAATTCATCAAAACAGGTTTCACAGCTAAAGACTTAGCAAATCTCTGAGAAATAAATGAATGTGTGGCACCAGTATCAAAAAGAACAAATGCTGGCTTGTCGAGTATAATAAGAGTACCTTCGACGAGTCCACCATCCTCGGCGGTTCCTGCTTCATCTGCGTGCAAAGCTTGGAGCTTGCCTTGCGGCCTTTTGATGCCTTGTGGTTTTACCGGGGTAGCTTGCTCCGATAAAAGAGGACAGTTAGGGATACGGTGCTCCTTACTTCCACATCGCAAACAGGCGCCCAGCTTGCGCCAGCACTCCTCCATCTTGTGACCAGGACGATCACAAAACTTGCACACGCCCTTGAAGGGAACAATAGGGCCAGGCTTCTTGTCTTCATGCTTCGGTATCTTGCCCTTCCACGATCCAGAACCACTCCACGAACCAGGCCCACTAATAGGCCTCTTCTTGCTATACCCGGGTTTGATATTCCCGGAACCCGTAGGTTGTTCCTTCTTTGTGCCTTTTCCACGGATTCTCTCCGTCATTTCTAGAGTATCTTCTAGGACTTGAGCTTTCCTCACCATCTCAGAATAGGTTGAGATCTCCATCGGTGCCAATTGATTGATATAATGCAGCCTCAGTCCATTAAGAAAGCGCTTAGCCTTCATTTTCTCGGTGGATATTAAGTGAGTAGCATAACGAGAAAGCCGAGAAAACTGAGCTTCATATTCTGCCACGGATAGACTTCGCTACTTCAAAGTCGCGAACTCCGCTGCCTTCTTCTCTTGCACTCTATCAGAAAAATATTTGCCATTGAAGAACTCCTCGAACTCCTCCCATGTGACTTGCTGATCACCGAGAGTCGCCTTTACTGATTCCCACCATGTTCTTGCATCTCGTTCAAGTTGAAAAGTTGATAGAAAGACACATTCTTGATTGATGCACTGCATTACTTCGAATATCCTTCCCATCTCATCCAGCCAGTGCTCAGCTTCATCAGGATCAGTCGAGCTACTAAATCTCGGCGGATTCATTCCCCGAAAGTTCCGATATAAATCACCAGTGCCATGGTGTGCAGCTCCTACTTGGGCCGCTTGTTGCAAGGCCTGAGTAAGGCCTTGAACCGTGCGCTGCAAGTTCCTCCATTCCGCACGATCAGTTGCCATTGCAAAGGCCTACACGTGGAATAGATTACTTAGGTTCATTAAAAATAGATAATAACACGATTAAGATATGAACCTAACCCAAGTTTCTACCCAATCTCACCAGGTCGGGTCCTTAGACGTATACCAAGGTTATGGGTTCTTATATTGTAGGACATCACCCTAGAATCCTAGAACTTAGGAAACCTAGAACTTTAGAACACCTAGGAATATTAAACCTAGGCTCTGATACCAACTAAACTGTCACGCCCCAACGCGGAATATCGGGACGTACAGTTGGAAACTAGCTAGAGATAATATTAATATGCTAAACTAAACAATCGTACAGGTGCTATGGAAAGAAGTACTTATATTGATCAAGCAAGACTCCAAGTTTTATTACAATAACCATCAATGCTTAAACATGATCAAACATAACTTCCAACTGAT
The DNA here is from genome assembly GCA_022559845.1 of Amorphophallus konjac. Classification (NCBI taxonomy): domain Eukaryota; kingdom Viridiplantae; phylum Streptophyta; class Magnoliopsida; order Alismatales; family Araceae; genus Amorphophallus; species Amorphophallus konjac. The sequence goes on along the minus strand of JAHNEJ010000499.1, from coordinate 46,205 downwards.
TCTAATACAATAACTGACTCCCAAAAGGTAAATAAAGTGCTAACAGAATACTAAGGAGTAACTAATGTAAACAACTATGCCAACTCGGCATCTACTAACAGGTACACTCATGGGTATCACTCCTGTCCCTCTCCTTCAGTATGTGCATCGTCACCCGAATAGCCTGGAAAGGGGGAAAACAACTATATGAGCTAACGCTCAGTAGATAGTAACAGGTAAGTTTACACGATTAACCGATTAGTTACATTTTCATATGCAGTGACAAGAAAAGAAATAACTGACGAGACGATAAGACAGCGTAATATAAGATCTTGCAAGGTCAAGAAATATATGATGACAAGAATTAACAAGAATATCAAGTACAAGAATGTTCAATAGGAAATTGAAATATAGAATTGGCCAACAAGCAAGTATTTTAAACATCAAGTCAAGCACGATAATGTAACAAGTAACAAGAGATTTTCTGTCGTAGACGTCACGCTGATCATGCACTCGGTGCAATACCTCACCATGTCATTACAACCTCCCATGGGCACAAGTACTTTTCGGGCGCTCTCCCCAAGACCAGACCGGGCCCTTATGATGCGTTGGCATTGATTTGTTGGATCCAAGATCTCAAGTTTTGTCTAGACATTTAATCAAGTTTAATGGCCAATTAATCAGAGGAATTTATGTCAAAAGTACGAGGTTTAAGGACTGACATGTCCTTGGATTCATTAACTTAAAAACTCGGTATACGGTCACTTCTGGGCCGTTTGACAGGACATACGGATACTACTGGCCGCATTACAAGAGCTGGACCAAACTCAGTCCACGAGGTCAAGAATGAACGGTTGACAGTGTGCCGTTCAGGTAAGTAAGCAATATGTGACCTTAAGACACAATTACGATACTTATACGGACTACACTAGACCGTTCATGGAGACAAGCAGTCAACTATGGGCTGCTCATGTGCTGATTAGCCCAAGTTGATCCGTGACTTATAACCCAGCGATTTGGTCACAATTTCCAGGTCGTAGTCGGGTCATACGGGTCTCAAAATGGCGGATTCTAACTCGCCGGATAGAGTGTCCGGGTAGAATCGTACTAAGGGACAGCAATTTAGGCTTAATGGCCGTAATGCCATATAGATTGTTAGTGTGCTATTAGTCTATTCTACCGGGGTATAAGGGCTTTTAATTGATTTCCTAACAGCCATTTCAAAATACATTGATTCGTGAATTATTATAAATCTCAATATCAAGAGATAAGTTAATTACAAGATGGTAACTCAAGATACTAGAACAAGCCAATAATGACAATAGACAGTAATACAAGACATCAATTTACTTTCAAAATTACCATTTTATTATATGGGTTTCTAATTAACCATTTGTGCGTTGAAGTGGAGATAGTAATCGGAATGGTTTATACACTTTGATTGAGTGCATGGACTATTGTTCTTCAATTTTGGATTGAGGAACACCGGGCTTAATTTGATATCATAGGGTTGCATGTATGGGTCATTGGTTCCTCAAAATATGGTTTTTAATCAGATTGGGTTTGAATGGGTCGATCCCCTCACGGTCCGGATCGATCCTCGGGCCAAAAATAAGCCTACCGGGTCTGTCAGCATATGGGTCGACCCAATGGGTCGACCCCTGGAAAACCAGGGGTCTGCCTGTGTGTGGGTCGACCCATGGGATCGACCCCTGCACAGACAGACTGTTGTCTGCTGTCACAGACAGACTGCTGTCTGCTGTTTGGGTCGACCCAATGGGTCGACCCCTGGAAAACCAGGGGTCTGCCAGCGTGTGGGTCGACCCTCGCACGGACAGACTCCTGTCTGTGTATGGGTCGACCCAATGGGTCGACCCCTGCGTTCGCAGATGCGAACGTGACTTCCAGAAACCTATGAATCTCACCCAATTGGGGTCTAATTGGACTAAGATCTTAACCCCATGCCCCTAGGTTCTTGATGGACATATTAGGGTCATACTACAAGGGTTTGGAACACTAAATTCATCGGAAAACTAATCGAAATCACAACCTATCTAGGAAGAACACTTAAAAACCATAGTCTTAGCATGCTTCTAATCAAACACGAAATACTCTAAGCATGGTCTATAAAAATTGGGGCTTTCTACGCCAAATGATAGATAACATGCTGATGATTACAACCATGTACATTAATTAGAGTTGGGTCTGTTATCATCTACCTGAATCGAAGAGAGATTTAGAAGTTAGAACGAAGAATGCCCGTTTGACAGCCCTTCACTATTTCCACGAGATCTCCATCCACACCTAATAGAATTTGGGGCTTTTACTACCAATGGAAAGCTAACTAAGAGAGGAACAAAATGGTATATTTACTTGCATGTTTTGGCCAAGATTACCTACCTCAATCGAAGGAAGGAAGAGGGCCTAAGAAAAACCCGCGAACTCGGACACTCCTCCAATAAACGCGAGAGATCTCACTAGATCGGAATCCTCTGCGACCACCACTGCTCCCAAATGAAAATAGACACATAGGGCTTTCTTTTAATAGGTCATACTTGTTCTGGATCCTTCCAGGAAGGGAGAAATCGACCCATCAAGTGGCGTGTTCAAAACGCCGCCGAAATTGTTGACCTAGCCCATGCGCGACCAAATGCTCCCCATACGATAAAATTTTCGTGGCATTGTGAGAGGAGAAATGATCCTCTCTTTAATACCTTTCATTTGCCCCTGGTTTGGGCTCATTTGGTTAAGGAATGAGCTCGGATTGAGGATTTTAATGTGGGGTTAACATTGAGCACGAATTTGGTTAGGTAGTTGTGAAAATTTGACTAATCCCACTAATTCGGCCTAGTTAATGATTTTATAAGGGTTGGCCATAGAAGAAAAAATTGTTAAACGTAATTGATTCTACAAGAATATGATTTTTATGGATTTTTATAAAATAGTTGAAATGTGACTTATTCTATTTATTAAAGAATTAATCTAGTTAATTTTGAATTAATTCCCATTAATTCAAATAAATTCAAATAATTTCTAATTAAATTCAAATAAATTTCTAATTAAATTTTTAAAAGAATTTGGGGTATTACAAAAATACTATTATCTCTCCTCTCCTATGCCTTCACTCTCTCTCTCTTTGGGTGGGGCTAATGCCCCTCTCTGTCTCCCTATGTCCACCCCACCAAGGAAGTGCCAGCTCCAATGCTCTCCATCTCTCTCCTCTTTCTCTCTCTACAAACCCCTCCCTTGAGTGGGGGTTGGTGTAAGAGGGGGAGACTCCCTCTTCTGCTTCTCTCTCTTTGCAAATTACTTGCGTTAGAGGGGGAAACCTTCTGACACCTCTCTCTCTCTACCCTTAGGGGATAGTTCAGTGTAGGCCTAAGCCAGCTTTGGGTTGAACCCTAGGCATGACCCACACCATTGGACATAGAAGTAGACGCCCAGGATCTTGCCCTCTAGGTCACCCATCTTCACTTATGTCATGGGCGGGGCACTCAACGAGCTTGATCAAGGGATCCACAAAGAGAAGCAAAATAGGTTCTTCCCCTTTTTGGAATCACCTCACTTCACTGCAATGACAAATTGGGGAAGAGACGGTAGCTAACGTTCTTACCTAATCGACGTTATTCCATAAGAGGAAAGCCCTACCCTCATCGAAGAAGAGTACCCTCAGGTCATGAGTTTCGCTACCATCAACACCTGCCATCTCTCTCTCTACAACCCCCTTATTATGTGAGGTTTGTTGGCTTCGACGCATCCCTCACTCTCTCTCCTCTCCTTTTACTTTCCATTTCTCTCTCACTCTCTATCAGAAGATTGGGGGACTCAAAGGTGCGATTGTCACGAGATTGAAGTGTGTCCTTGGAGGTCTGGAAGATACTTGGGGTGACAACTCCAAGACACCCCTTCTATAGCACCGGCCATGGTCTATCGCCCGACTCTGAGAACATTGACTCCCTCTACTGCCACCACATATCCGCCTCTTCCATGCCTCCATGTCCCTTGGCCCCACTTTGAGTGCTTCATCGTCAACGTGGCCCACCGTGATGGGTGGCCCCTACTCTACTTCATCGCCAATGTGTTCTTAGGGTGGACCATCAAGGTGGCCAGGGACATGGGCATCTTTCATAGAATCTTCACAACGTTTGAGGGATATGACGCAATGGCCTACTTCTCCCTTTGGTTACATCTGCCGCACATTGGGATTGTAACACCTCGACTCTAAGAACTCAGATCATGTTAGATTTTCCTGATAAGTGCCCAATAGGTTGGAAATTAGTAAGATGGATATTTGAGTATTGAGAAATTATTTATGGGGATCGCCATTTGAAGCATAATTACGTGTAGAAATCCCGTAATAGGGGAATATTAGACTCACAGGAAAGATAATTAAATAATTTACAAGTTTTTTTATTAAGAACTACTTGGGACTTTGTCATTTAATGGCTCAGACATGCTAAAATACATGGTTGGAAGGAATTAGATGGTATGAGTAGATGATATAATTAGATGGAATGGTAGGCGATAAGATGATAAACTTAGACAATGCACTTAGGCGATAGAAACTTGGACGGAAGAACACTTAGGTGGAGGTAGATTTAGACGGAAGAGAAGAAGTTAGATGGAAGGGAGGGACTCATACGATGGCCATGTAAAGTAGAAGATTGGGAGTTAAGCGGAACTAAAGTTAGATGATCGATCGACCAAGTTCGAAAAGTAGACGATGCGGCAGAAACCTAGACTATGACATGGACGATGAACTTACAAATGTGAAATTGGATGGAAAGCTCCAACTCAACTCACAAATTGTAACGCCCCCAAATTTTTAGATCTTATTTTCCCAGAGTTCGGATTTATTTTTGTGAATAAATTTAATTTTAAATGTCAGAATTTAGATTACGTTCAAATCGCGGCTTTTTGGGATTTTTTCGTGAATATTTAGCCCCAAATGCAAGAGGATAAGGTGTATTTATAATTTTAGTTTTTCTAAGATTTTGGGAAAATCCCAATTTTTTTCTTCCCGTTAAACGCGGGCCCGCTCTCCTCTCTCTCTCTCTCCCCTCATTCTTCCTTTTCGCTTCACATCGCGAGATCGCTCGCCCCTCCTCTCCGGCTGTAGACAGTGAGCGCAAGGGGGAATCCGATCGACGGCGGCGGTGGGCTAGGCAGAAGAGTGGGCATGAGGCGAAGGCGGTTCGTGCGTGCGAGATGGTGATTCCATGCGTGGTTCGAGATTCGACGGTATCCGACGTGGATCGAGCCCTTTCAAGGTTTGGAAGCTTCATTGAGATAGGGGGATGGATCCCAAACTTCCCTCTCGCATTTCCCTTCCGATCGGTAGTGGTTTGGGCAAGAGAGTGGGGTGCATTGCATTTTGGGGGAAAACTCCATGTTCCGAGACATGAGCACGATTCGATCTAGTTTCCTTGCGATTTCTAGTCTAAATCGGGTTTTACAGATGCCATCCTCGTCGGGGATGAGTTTCTCATATTTCTCAGGGGTTCCCGCTCGCAATGGGGGCAAGACGGGCTTGGGATGGCCTTCCGGATGAGTTCCGGGAGGGTCCCTGCTCCAGAGGCGGCCAAGACGACTACTGCCTCTACCCATTAGGGTGGCCAAATGTAACGACCCAAGATCTGGATACAGGGAAGAACCCGATACCATTCGAATCCTGCCCCACTGCCCACGAGCCGGAGGGCTCGGAAGGGCTAAAAGAAGTGTGGAGATACAAAGAAATAGAAAATAAAGTAGGACAATTCAACAATTAACAGAAATAAATAATCTAACTACAACAGAGTCCAGTCCAACAAAAGTACAGCCAAAGGCAGAGAAGCGTACCCAACACCGAGTGAACACTCGGCCTGGCGAGCTGGCAACTAAGAACCTCCGCACAGCACCCTCGAACTTCGAGGAAGAACCGCCACACCTGAAAAGTAGGGGTGAGCCTCCTATCACTGGCTCAGTAGGGGTCCGACGGAACCCCAACCGTAAACAACGGCGGTAGCAGAAAGTAACAATGACAACAGGAACAGCAAACCGGTGGCCGGTAAAAACTCGGCACTACAGCTACTCCTATTGTACCTGAAAACACACCCCGAGCTCACAAGCGGGGGACCACCGAACTAACGGGAAAACCTCTAGCTACACCGCCAGAAAACACACCACGACAACTCCGTCGTGGAGGCCCTTCTCACAGACAAAGGCCCGACCCAAGGCCACGCGGTCTGGGTAGACACAATCACGACCTCGCAGTCGTGAACCTAACACCGTCTAGGGAAAGCCCTCGGTAACGCTTACCGAAACCCTACACCTCTGCCTCGGGAAACCACACGGAACCTACACGCAAAATCACATCTTGCAGACGAGAAACGGGAACTCAAGTCACGAGAAACTCACGTCACGTGACGGGAGCACTACCCACTAGAAGTAAGGCCGGATGCATCCTCTGACCTCTTACACCACACCCCAGTGTCTCCCAACGACACCCTAGGCGGAGATTGAGACACACAACCACTACCACGAACAAGGACTAGCTGGGGTCGCACTCGTCAGCGCGGGTCCGATGCCCCCAACCAAGTGTGCACACACAGACCATGCGCCCTAGGTCAGATCCTCTAGCTGGTTCTTCCCCAAAGCCCGGACTCAGGTTGCGTGAAGGGGCCCTACGACAACTAGCCTAAAAATCGTCTCTCTCGGGTAAGCCGCTCCACCACTCCCGGGTGGGTCAGCACACGCGTGCTGTAAGACGGCTACGACCAGTGGGAGGTCACTAAACGTGAACACGGAAAGTCACGCACGCACCCATCGCGAGTAACGCGGAGTAACAGGTGGCCCGTGCCACCAGACTCGGGATAACCTTCTAAACCTATTAACCCAACGGTCCTTGAGTCACACGACTCGGGTTAAGACTGTCGTACAGGACGGCACAACGCCGTTAATCTAGGCTAATCCCTAGGTCTGAAACCACTGTAGAACGATTCCCAAGGTAGCTCACTAGCCGCCGAGTCGATCCCCTATCCAAGAGAAAAGTGGGAAATCTCCAGCCCTAGACTGGGTGACTAGACTCACAGTCCAAGGGCCAAACTCACGGCCCACTCGAAAAACACTTATCGGAAAGCCAATGACGTGCGGGAATAACCCACCGCACACATGCCGATACACGACGACTCGTTCTAGCGAGAACATGAAAGCTCGAAACACATGGGGTCACCCGGACCCACCAAACCTATGGACGCGCTAGTCGAGGTAACACGGTACCTCCAGACACCCCAAAAACAAGGACATAGAACCCACGGGATGTCCGGGACATCCACGAGACCGAAAATCGACCACTGGGTCACAACCGAGTCGACCAGGGGCCAATACAATGCAAACGGAACACGACTAACACGGAAAACCAAGTGGCGGTCTTCCCTGGACCGTCACATCCAGTGGAGGCCCACTTTGGACCGCAAGCCACCTAATAGCGGTCAATCCTGGGCCGCTAGCTGCCCAAAAACACACGGTCAAGGGGCGATAATCCCCAAGGCCGCAACCGTAGTGGCGGTCTTGGCCTGACCGCTATTCAGAGAGTAGTGGTTAGTCGCGAGGCCGCTACTACACGGGACACAGACGAAGAAGTAGCGGCCAGCCCCCTGGCTACTAAAGCCATAAAAATGGTCATGCACTGACCGCCACTCACTGTTTGGGGGTCTCCTCGAGACCGCTACTACCAATGACGGTCCATCGCGAGACCGCAACCCACGAACCGACTTAAGGGGACAAGTGGCGGCCTCCAGAGGACCGCCTTATACAGTGGCGGTCTCTGATACGACCGCTACTTGCTCGCAAACCTGAAAACGGCGAATTCGGTGGAAAACCCCATTCCACGCCCCGTTCACACCCATGTAAAGGGAAAACTAAGGGGAAATCATTCCCCAACATCTCTAGCACCGAGAGGACCCATTTAAACCCCAAAAATATAATCAAAACACTAAATCTGGCTCACACCCTAAAATCACACATTATGACCGGTGGGAAAATAAACCCTCTCATGTCACCTCGGGCTACCAAATTCGCTGGAATTGAAGTGCATGGGTTAAGGAACCATCCCCCTACCTCCACCGAAGATTCTGCGAGCCGAGGACGCTGATCCGTCAAGAAAACGCCGTTTAAACTGTCTCCGGCTCGTGATCCCACGAACCGCCTCCACCATCGCGATCCTCATCACGTGCCCGTCGCTTCTTGCCACACGAGCATCGTCGCCCCACCCTCGTCTGCCTCAGTCGGCAGCTCAGAGAAGAGAGGGGGAGAGGAGAGAGCGTGAGAGAATAGAGAGGGTGAGGGAGAGAAATGAGAGATGGGGAAAGAGAGAAAAAGGGGTTTTATATATAGAGAATCCGAAATTTCCAGAAAATATGAAAAATGGAGAAAAATACTTCCCACGATCCTCAAAAAATGCACAACACGCCGATAACGTCCCGGAGTCGGAGAACGCAACGATTCGCCCCACACGGGGTTCCAAAGGCTCGACAGAAAAAAATACGCGTAAATCGCAAAACTCAATCCGGGACCCACGAAAGCGATCTGAAACCCACGGATCCTGATCCGAACAATGATCCGAAAAACCCAAGGTGTTACACCAGAGGTCTGGCTACTTGGGAGGGCTGGGAGGTCACTGGGTTGGCCGCGTAGGAGACTCCTTGCTGGGTGCTCTGGCCGCCCTACCCTTGTGAGGGGTGGCCACTGGGGTGGCCGCCTAGAGGGGTTTGCCCAGAGGCTGGGCGGCAAGTCTGTTGGCCGCCCTGCCCTGTCACTGGGCGGCCACAGGGGTGGCCGCCTAGGCCCTTCTTTGCTGGGCTGCCAGAGCCCTGGCCGCCCAGGCTTCTAGGCGGCCAATGGGCTAGCCGCCCAGAGCTCAGCTAGCCAATTCTTTAGATTTCTGAGATTTTACGTGATCACCGATTTCGGCTCGCGCCCTATGCACCAACAGTTGATAGATTAGCCATCCAGTCGAAGATCCTTGGTTTTCATGACATGAGCCATCTCGTGGTGCGTTCTACGTGTATAATTCGGTTAGTATGAACCGGTGGTACTCCGAAGGTTTCCACTTCTTTAGCGAGTTTTCACCTCCGGTGACCTTCCTCACTAGTCGTAGCTTTCCTGCGCACGCGTGTGTGGACCCACTTGGGAGTGGTGGAGAGTGAGTCCCGATGAGACGGTTTTTAGGTTGGTTATCATAGCGCACCTTGCCTTTGCAGCCTAAGTCCGGGCTGGGGGAAAAACCAGCTAGAGGACATGACTTAGAGCAGATGGTCTTTGTGTTCACATGTGGTTGGGGGCGTTGGACCCGCACTGACGAGTGTGACCCCAACTAGTCCTTGTTCTATGGTTATGTGGTTACTATGTCTCAGTTTCCACCTGGGGCGAGTAGGGAGACACCTGGGGCGCGGACTAAGACATCAGTGGATGCATCTGACCTTGCTTCTAGTGGGTATTACTCTTGTCTCCTGTGAGGTAGCGACTCAGGTTCCTTTCGTCACGAGGTTACTATTTCGGCGGCTCAACGTGCTTAGTTGTACGTAACCGAGATGTAGATTACCCCCGTGTAGCTGTGATATGTATGATTCATGGTTTATGAGGACAGTACTGTGGTACCCGCGTAGATCTCTATTTTTGTTATTTACTGCCTCCTTCTGTTATATGTTTATTTATTTTCTTTGCTTTTTTTACCATACTTTTGTGTTTCTCGTTGTGAGGTAGAGATCTGCGATACCCCTACTAAGTCAATGAGATGAGGCTCACCCCCTTTATTTTTTAGGTGAGGCGAGGCTTATGCGGAGTACTTTGGTGGCTCCTCGTGGTGCCGGTGGTCTAGTCTAACTGTCAGTTTGCTAGAGACGGGGTATGCCCCATGTTACTGTACTTTTTTTTGTTGACTGTACTTATTATGGACTAGGATTGTAACGACTCGAGATCCGAAGACCGGGAAGGCCCGATAACTCGAATCTCAAACCGCCACCCACGAGCCCGAGGACTCGGAAGGGTTAAAGAGATGGTGTGAAAATATACAAGAATCTAAAATAATTATAGAACTGCACAATTAATATGAATAAGCAGAAAATGATAAATAACATTAAACAATTTACATGATCCACAATACAATAGCAGTCTAAAGTATAACAGTAGTCCACAACTAGTACAGTCCAGAAAGAAAAGGTACAACTACGCGGGACATACCCCGGATCTGGCAACTAGCAATTAACCCTGGGCACCAGAACCACGTGGAACCTCAGAAGCGCTCCCCTGAAGCCTCGCCTCACCTGAAACCACGGAAAGACGCAGGGAATGAGCCTCATAACAAAATGCTCAGTAGGGATCACCCGGACCCCTACCTCGCAAAATGAGAAACTGCACGGAAAGCAGTAAAAGGCTAACACTAACCAAGCGTAGAACGGATGCCAACAAAGTAAGTAAACGGGAAAGCTCAGCTACACCAAGTACCGACCGCACGGCACAAAAATCGAGATAACCCGACAAAACACCAAGAGTCACTACCTGACACAGACATGAGTACCACCCACTAGAAGCAAGGCCGGATGCGCCCACTGGCGTCTTAGACCGCGCCTCAGGCGTCCCCCTCATCGCACCCTGCGGAACGGGGACCCGTACAAGTAACCACAAAACAAGGACTGGTCGGGGTTACGCTCGTCAGCGCAGGTCCACCACCCCCGACCACGTGTGCACACGCAGACCATGCGTCCTAGGTCTGGCCCTCTGACTGGTTTTTCCCTCAGTCGGACTCTGGTGTCAAGACATGGGGCCCTACGATAACCAGTGTAAGAACCGTCTCTCGGGATAGCCTCGCCACCACTCCCTGGTGGGACCACTCGCGTGTCGGAAGGCTACGACTAGTGGAGGGTCACTGAAAGAGTAGACTCTCTAGCCAACGGAAAACAACGTCTGAACTGGACAAGGCACAAGGACTGCTCCTCGTACTGACACTGACTCACAATGACAACGGCCGGATCCACGTCACTACCTGGGATTCCCACGGCACCCACGTACGGTCCCCACATGATGCCCAGCATCAATCAGACCACCGGTCAGCACGGGGATCAAGTCCACTCCCTCAGGGTTAGGATCGGCAAGAACGAAATCCGGTTGGCAACACCCAAGTGGCGGTCCACCCTTGGGCCGCTAAAGGGGCACAAACGGTCTAATGCCAGGCCGCAAGGGGCGAGGCACGTGAGAGCCTAGAGTTCTATCGCGAGGCCGCTAGCCCAACCCTAGCGGTCCTCTTCTGGACCGCATGGCGCAGTAAACGGTCATGCCTTAGACCGCATATCATCACGTGACTCCCAACGATCACAACTTGCGCCCCGAGAATGCAATGGTAAGAAGGAGCAAACGGTCATGGGACTGGCCGTTTGCCAAGGGAAAATGGTCTATCGCACGACCGCTTGCCCAGCAAACCTTCAACGGTCAAAAATCAACGGTCAAAACACCTCGAAGGCCACGCTGGCCCACGGGGGAAAACGGTCGACCTTTAGGCCGCCTGAGGGAGCTAGCGGTCCATCGCGTGACCGCTAGGCCCAACCAAAATCAGGGGCTCAGGAAACGGTCTATCTCGGACCGTTTACGGCCAAAAACGGTCACTGTAACGACCGCTACCATGCCGGAAAACTGAGAACGGCGGGAAACGCCCAAAATCGCCATTCCACGCCCCATTCACCCCCGGGTGAAGGGGAAACAAAGGGGGAACCCTTCCCCATGTCCCATGGCACCATTTGATGCCCACAAACCACAAAATAACGGATTAAAACTCTAGATCGGGCGCTCAACCCCAAATCATGATTTTTCCCTTCCCGGCTCAAAACAACCCTCTCTCGACCTCCCTTCGGCCTAGAATTCACGGGAAAGGTAAATGCCGAGCTAAGAATCCGTCACCCTACCTCGGGGTCGCCAAAAACACGACGGATCACCGCCGATCCTCAAAAATCCGTTTGAAACCCTCGCTCTTCACAAGCTTCCCACGAGCCACCCACGCCGCCGCGATCGTCACACCACCACCGCCGTCACCTCGCCGCCGTCTGCAGTCGGAGGGGAGGTCGCCGCCGCGTCCACGGGAGAGGGGAAAGAGGGGGGCGCCGGTTCGCTCACGGGAGGAAGAAGGAGAAGAAGAAAGAAGAAGGGGAAAAGAAAAAGAAATGGGTATTTATAGAAAATCCTGATTTTTTAAAAAAATAGAAAAATACATCTCCGCGATCCTCGGAACATGCCGGTCGCACTGGTACCGTCCGAGAGTAGGAGAACGCAACATTTTACCCGATACAGGGTTCCGTAGGTCATGTCAGGGAAAACACGTGTAAACTGCAAAACACGTTCCGGGACCTCCAAAACTGATCCGAAACTCACGGATCCAGATCCGAAAAGTGTCCGAAAACTCAGGATATTACATGGATATTCTGGACTGTATAATTATTTAGTTATGTAAATTGTTTATTTCCTGCATTATTATATTATGCTACGTGGTTCTGCAATTATTTTAGATTCTTACGTATCTCCATACCGTCCAAATAATCCTTCCGAGCCTCCCGACTCGTGGGTGGCGAGCCATGATTCGGGCCGTATCGGTTCCTTTCTGATACCCAGATCTTGGGTCGTTACACAAATCATCAATAGGGACTTAGATAATATAGAAATTAGGTGATATACATAAATTAGATGACATGCTTAGATAATGACCTCATCGAAGAATTTAGATAATGGAGTTAGACGATAGCTTTCTTGCAATGTAAAATTAGACGATGGAGCTGGTCTCTATGAAATTGGACGATTAGCCATGGTCGATACGGGGATTGGACGGTAGAATTAGGCGATCAATATGAATCATACATAAACAGACAAAGGGATTGGGTTCTAATGAACTAGACGATAGATTTTAAGCCCTGGAATTCGGACGATTGACATAAACAATATAAATTTTGATCGTGCAACATCTTCAGAATATTTAGACGATGATAAATTAAATAATGGACTTTAAGATTTGAACAGTGAGACAAAATGATGTATGGTAGGAGTCAGAGATGAGTGATAGGGTTAGTGATGTGTGACGGACATGGAGGATATGTGTTAGCAATTTTAATAGGTGAAAGGTAGTTTGTAACAGGTGGAGGGTGTTTTCCCAACACATGGAAAGCACAAGAGAATTAGCAAAGGTGTTGGGTTAAACATATTTTCTCACTAAGTGACAGTGAGAACGACCTATTTAAACCCTTCTTCCTTCCTTTTTATCTCTCATGTTACCCCTATTTCTGTCATAAGCACCCAAACTTAGAGTCAGTGGGAAGCACTGAGACTGCAAAGGGGGAGAGGAATCTTCGAGCACGTGGGAAACGTCCAGGAGTGTCCTAGAGGAATCAACGAAACTTAGAAGAGATCTTACTAGCTAGCCGTTAGAGATCTCACAATATAAATAGGCACGTGACAAACTGATAACATGTTATTTTTTACTTCTATTATTTTAATTATATTTTAGTATTTGGTACGCTAAAACCCTTGCATGGAAGCTTGTGAATATGATCGAGAGATATCTGGATTGAAAACTTAACTAGAGTTATTCACCTGAAAACCTATGAAGTGATAAATATGAAAGTCTTGTACCAAATTGCGAGCTGTGTAGGAGGAAACGGCTACGCAATAGAAAAGACTATCCCGATTAGGAGTTTCGAAGTGGAGCCGCCCATAGTGTGGAGCTGCCCCTACCTAGGGGGGCTAGGGAGCTGAATATGAACTAAAGTTACATCTAAATATGATAGTCACTGTTGTCGTCAGCTATACTAAAATGACAATATAGATGAATACGTCCTGGTGTACGAACCCGTTCTTATGCATATGATATTTTGATATGTTTTTTTTTTGGAAGCAAGGATATATCATTTCATTTCATACTAAAGACAAGATACATGACCTTAAAGGAAGATAACTCAGTCGACAGAGCGACATACATTAAGAAGTAGAAAACCCAAACCGAACATAAAGGTCCATACATGACCCCTGTTGTCATCAGAGCGACGAACAAGCTTGGATAAAGCCACGACAGCCACCATCGGAGAGAACTCCAGGGGATCGGAAGACGAGCCAACCGGTGCTGCAGGAGATATAGATCTTCCTCGGGGCTTCCATGGCAGCCGAACCGCTCTAGCATCGAGCGGTGAGAATAGAATGCTCGGGAGGCCGATATCCGGTAGGATACGGGGAGAATGCGCAGTTTCTCCGAGCTTCTACGAAATCGAGGGAAGAGATCCAAAACCTGCGACACCAAGCTGAACCCAAACTCTGACGGTGCCCGAGAGGAATCCCAAATCGGCGGGAGGGAAGACGGGGCAAAGGCTTCAAAAAGGTTTGGGGGGGAGAAAGGAGACGAGGGTGGGAGAGGGGCTACGGGGAGGGGGGCAGAGATCGGGGAGGAAGGGGAGGAAGAGAGGAGGTGAGGGGGCGGGGAGGTGGAGGAAAGGGGGTGGAGGGCGGAGGTAGGCTCGGAGGGAGCTGGCCGATGGCGAGCTCGGGGTGCGGGGAGAAAGGTGAGAGGCGGAAGACCGGCGGCAGAAGGGGAGGGAAATGGGGGCCGGCGACAGAAGGGGAGGGAAATGGGGATCGGCGATATCGAAGGGGACTGGGGGGAGGAGGGGAGGGCGGGGGATCGGCGGCTAGAAAGGGGACGGGAGGGGGGGCGAAGGGCCACAGGGGGGGGAAGATGGAAAGAGAGGGAGGGGGGGCGGGCGGGCGAAGGGCGGCGGGGAGGGGGGGGGGACCGAGGAAGGATGGGGAAGGGGCGGGGGGCGGCGACAGGAGATGGGAACAGGGGGAGGGCTGGGGACCGCAGGGAAAAGGGAGGGGAGGGCAGGGAGGGGGAGAAGGCCAGAAGGGGGGGGAGGTCGGGGAATAGGCGGGGAGGGCGGAAGGTCAGCGGAGGGAGGGGGGGAATGTTTGGGAGGTCGGGGCCGGCGGAGAGAGAAGAGCTGGGGGGAAGGAGCCGGGGAAGGAGGAGAGGGCGGAACGGGGGGGGACACAGAGAGAAAAAGGGGGGGAGGGGGAGACGGGGGAGAGGAAGGCAGAGAGGGGAGGGGAGGGCCGGAGGAAGACGGGAGTCGGCGGAGGGGGGGGAAAGGAAACGTACCAGGGGAGGGAGGAATCCCTACGGGGGCTCCCCCACCGACAAAGCCACCGCGGCCGGGGCCGACGATGAAGGTTCCGCTGGACGAACCAGCGTGCAGGGCCACCACCGGTGGGTGGTGAAGGAGAGGGGGGGGAGTTCCCGGCGGGAGCTCCCCCCCACCAACAGTTCCGCGGGGTTCCCGCGACCGGAGGGGGCAGAGCTCGGTGCGCAGCAAGCCACGGAGGATTTAAGCATATCTGATATTTTATGCATGCTATTCTTTAACTTGGAACATGTGGTAATCCATATAATTGTTGAAATGCCATGATATGTCAGCAT
This sequence comes from Amorphophallus konjac, assembly GCA_022559845.1. Lineage (NCBI taxonomy): Eukaryota > Viridiplantae > Streptophyta > Magnoliopsida > Alismatales > Araceae > Amorphophallus > Amorphophallus konjac. The sequence continues at coordinate 30,748 of JAHNEJ010000499.1, read as the reverse complement.
GTGAACAATATATAGTTCTATGATTATTTCCTTTAGCTTATACATAAGAAGAACGCTTATGAGTGCATGTCTACTACGTACTTACTGCACGAAGAAGTTACCAAAATAACTACTATATGCTGAGCATGCGGTTGGTTTTGATCTCTACCGAGTCTTAAGACTCACACATGTAAAAAAATATTTTTCAAGAGATCATTAATTGTGTAAGCCTTGGTGAAGGACTAAGACATAAACATCATAGGAGACATAGAAGCTAATCTATAGGACGAGTATAGGTTTTGAGTTATTTTGTTGTGTATGTGATGATATTTTGTGATGGAGGCATCACCCGTGACTCCCTTTGGCTCGGGTCTTCCTCACACTCCGGCACCATTTGAGATCAGGCCTCTCTCCATAAAGGCCCAATTATCCTTTTTGTGCTTTCTATTTGAGTCATTTGATGTAATTTTCATTTTCTTGAGTCATGTTCCTAGGTCTTGTGTTTATTTTCCTATGTTTGAGTGTCATTATGTTGTTTAGTTAGCTATTGGGCCCATTTCATTGGGCTTGGCCCAAGAGCCCCCCCTATCCCCTCGGTTATTTGTCATTGAGTCTTTTGTCAGGGTCTTATTGTAAAATGTGGGTTGTCTATATATAGGGCCACATTCCCTTCATTTGGAAATAATGAATCAATGAATGAAAAACTTACCATTTTGAGAGTTCAAACTTCTTATCTAGTGGAGAGATTCCATTATTTGGGTGAGAGACCCTAGGGGAGAGATTCCCCACCCATCCCTCTCTTAATTTCTCTCTTTCACTCTCCTTTCTCTCCCCTCCACACCCAATTTCAAAAATTTTCTCTCTCATCCCCTCCCAACCACCTCCACCCTCCCACCTACCTCCATTAACTCCTCTACAACTTCCTACAAGCCATCATTACTTCCCCCTAGTCCCAATAGACCCTCCACCAATCCACACCCCACCCTCCAACCCCCAACTACCCATCCCCTTCCCCAAGCAGCCCTCCACCTTCCCAAGGCACCTCTTCCCATCCCCAAGACCACCATTGATCACCCCACATTAAAGAAAATTCAAACTCACATTCCCTCCACCCACTTGTGCCCCCCTCACCTTCCCCCTTCTCCCTCCAAGCCCAAATTCGTAGCTCCTCCTCCCACCACCTGTTAGACCCCCTTCCAGACCCTATTCTTCCCCCCCCACACCTTGGAACACCCCCTCCTAGACCCCCTCACAGCCAGGGTTCTCCCCACACTCATCCACCTCCATTTCCCCTCCCATATACCCCATTTCCCCCCATCATCTTCAACCTCCAATTTTCTGTTCGCAGGCAGTAGAAGAGTAGCAGATTGCAGAGGTGACCCCAACCACATCCCAGCGAATATGAAAGCCCAAGAGGTATCCACGGAAGCGTCTACCGGTCTTCTTCGCAACGGCGGTGGTTTCATCTTCATCCGAGCTGTGTGCTGCCCGGGAGCTCCGTTCTCCCACAACTGCACAGAGCTGCCCCTGCTGATTACCAGAACCGGAGTAGAAGCTTCACCACAACAAACCTAGGAAGAATCAGCTCAAGAGCTCTTCTGAAAAGTTCTTCCCATCTTTGTCTACTTTCAGAATCAAGAAGTGGAACTCCGTTCGGCATCCTGTAGCAGGAGTTATCCATTTTCTCCCTCAGCTACGTAGTTCTGCTACCCACAGTCTGCACCAACCTGTCAGCAGTGTTTAGAGTCCCCTGGCCTTCTCCGACATCGTTTGGCTTCCCTGTCCATTTTTTGGCGAAGAGGGCTCGTCCACGGTTCCAACGACTCCGACGGTGCTTGATTCCGAGTTCGGGAGCTGTCGGGACATCCTCTGCAACCTTCTGTTGGAAATCAGGAGCTGCCAGTCCGAGAGTCTGCCTCCCTGTTCGGGCCTCCACCCAGACCGGCATCGACGACAGAAGAAATTAACAAAATTTGGAAGACTTCCCCTGCCTCCTACGAAGATTTCCCAGGTGGTTTCACCCCCAACAAAATTCGGTAGCAGCTGCAGCAGTCAACTCTTCAGTCACCTGTCAGCACCCACAGAACCGGGCAGAATCGACAACCTCCCGTCTTCGGTGTTCCTTTCTCCAATTCCCCTCCCTGCTTAGCCGGCTGAAGGCCCCTCCCTGCGTGGAGGTAGTTTTGGCTGTAATATCTATTAACCCCCACCCCAAGGTCCCCCTCCTGCGAGAGGAGTAGTGTTATAATTGGATTGAGCAGGTCAAGCTACACCGCCGCGGCGTGTGGGGATCCACTCGCCTCCCCGCTCGCCCTCGTCTCCGAGCGGGACCGGTTTCTTCAAACCGGTCGAGTAAGTGCTCAAACCTCACTCCCTTTAGTGCTTGTCTTTCAATATTAGTTCTTAGTTCCGCTGCCCGTGAGAGTGAGAGCTTGATCCTCAAGCCTCGTTGTCTTGAGTGATCACCGTGGGAAGAGAGTAAGCGGTGCCATTGGCACTTTGTCGGCCCCATTGAATTGGGCATCCACATCCATTGGGAATCAAATCTTGGCCTTGCTGGCCCTCTACCAGCAAGGGTCCAACCCCTCAACCTCACCTTGGCATTGCCAAGTTACCCCGGGACTTGGGTGAGCGACGGGAGAGCGGTGGCCCAAATTGGCCCTTTTGATTGTGAATGTGCTTGCTTGTCTAAGTCCTAGGGGGTATCACATCAATTGGTATCAGAGCAAGTCATTGACTTATCTCTACAAGTCAAGTCCTAGGGCATGCTTGCATTCTTGTCCGAACCGTGCATTGTCAAACCCATCATTGTTAACATTGAGTCTTGGGTCACATGGCCCCTCTCCCAATCATATCCCATGCATGCTTACCTAATGGAGAGCCCATAGAAATTGATTTCATTGACCTAGAATCTGAAAATTGGGTGTCCCCCGATATCATTACCTCTCTTTGTAGGACCGGACAAATTGTGCACAATGGAGACCAAGTCTTTATTGAATTCCATAAATGGTTCGGGAAAACTAAGTATTTGGATGGGACTTGGTGTCAAAAGGGAACATTGGCGGGTCCATGTATAATCCTAGGTAAGAAATGGTTAGATGAAAGGAATGCCGATATCGACCCAACACGTCGGAATTGCCTAGTGCATCCGCCACACCTTTCGGGAACCTTTAAATTCAACAACCTTGTATTCTCCCACCCGCGGGAATCCTGCCCTTGTTCACCACCCTGGGTGCACCATACTCCGGCTATCATCACCCCACCATCAAAGAACCTTCCCACTCCATTAGCTTTGGAAGAAGTCGTCCACCCACTTTACCACATGAAGACAAATACCTCTCGGGAACCTATCCCCTCCATGGAGAGCACCCATGCCCCAATTGAAGAGGAAGCCTCGCACGAGGATCTTCACCCTCCACCACCCCCTTTAGATAAGGCCGAATTCATCTTGGAAGAGTCCCTTATTAGTTGGCTAAAGAAGAGCCCAATAAGAGAGATCACGGCCCACGATTACCTTCCCATAAAGAAAAATCTTCCCATAATGCACATCTCCTCCTATCACACCATAATCCAAACATCCTACCAAGTGGAAACCTTAAAGGACCTTCTCAAGGTCTTAGCTTGGCAATATGAGTTGACCAGCTTGTTGACCCCCATGGCTCACCAATCTAGGAGCCTTGACCTCCTACACCTTTGTGTCGGGTATATCACCTCGGTTTACACCATTGGTTGCTACACTAGCGACCTCCTTCTATTCCTCCCCACACCCGATGAGCCCGACATTCTCCTCAATTTGGAGCTTCTTATATCGGGTGGAAAGTCAAGCCCTCCCCTCATGGCCGACCCACTCACAAAGAACTTCGGCCCAATTATCTCATTAGATGAGGATGACCCATCACCACTTGAGGATCTTGAGGACATAGGGCCCCTCCCCCTCGATAACCCTTTTTATGATCCCTTTGATCCCTTCCAATGGGGGTCAAAGAAACCATGGGACCCAACCACCTTATCCACCACCCACCTTTCCCTATCCCAACCCACCATGTTTGACCCAATCCACCCCATCCTAGACCCGGGTTACACCTTGGGAGCCATGACCTTAGACCACATATCCCTTAGTAATAAAGTTGTGCCCCACCCCATGATGACCACCTTCTTAGATCCATTCGATCCTTTCCAATGGGAGTTCAAAGGTTGTCCCACACATATACACATGGAAGTCACTTTTGGGAAAAGTATGCATGTGTCTAGGCTTTCCACACCCCTTGGCATGAACACTATGTTGGGTCCATTCATTCATATCACCCACATGTCAAGTAGAAAGCATGAGTGGTCCAAATTCGGATGTAGTGGTCCACCTTCACTCATTAAGAGTCATAGGCATGATAGGAGTATTCATGGATGTCCGGGTCCCCCAGCATTTGTCACCCCCATGCATGACCAGATCATCTATGGATGCCCCGGTCCTCCCCATTCCATCAAAGTCTTCTTGGCATCAAAGCATGATTGGTCTACTTTTGGTTGCCCAGGTCCACTCATCACCCCTAGAATGTCAACATTCACAAAATTACATGAAAGCCTTTGTAAGCACATAAGCAAAAAGAATGAGGCTTATAAGAGGCGGGCCGACTCTCATCGGCGTCACCAAGAATTCCATGAGGGTGACTTTGTGATGGTAAGGATGGAGAGGCTCTCCATGGGAGCCACCTTCAAATTGAGGCCACGTGGGGCTGGTCCCTTCCAGGTCCTGAGGCGCATTGGTGCAAATGCCTATGAGTTAGATCTCCCCGAAGAATATGGGGTAAGTCCCACATTCAATGTCGCCGACTTAGTGCCATATAAGGGACCCACGGTGGTACCCAGTGAGGAGATTGAGCCTATTCCTTCCCTTGAGAGAGCACCCACCGGTGAGGAGAGACCACCAGCCAAGAGAGCCCAGCGTGAACGTATAGAACAAATATTGGATGAACAAGTCACTACCACTCGGAGCAAGGTATACGAGCGCTATCTCGTCAGGTGGAAGGATCGGCCTCCTTCGGAGGATTCATGGGTGAGTCGGGAGGATCTCCAGCAGTTGGATCCCGACCTTCTCGAGCAGTACCACAGCCGGATGGACCCCTACTCGACGGAGTCGAGCTCTTCGCAGCCCAGGGGATTTGATGGAGGCATCACCCGTGACTCCCTTTGGCTCGGGTCTTCCTCACACTCCGGCACCATTTGAGTTCGGGCCTCTCTCCATAAAGGCCCAATTATCCTTTTTGTGCTTACTATTTGAGTCATTTGATGTAATTTTCATTTTCTTGAGTCATGTCCCTAGGTCTTGTGTTTATTTTCCTAAGTTTGAGTGTCATTATGTTGTTTAGTTAGCTATTGGGCCCATTTCATTGGGCTTGGCCCAAGAGCCCCCCTACCCACTCGGTTATTTGTCATTGAGTCTTTTGTCAGGGTCTTATTGTAAAATGTGGGTTGCCTATATATAGGGCCCCATTCCCTTCATTTGGAAATAATGAATCAATGAATGAAAAACTTGCCATTTTGAGAGTTCAAACTTCTTATCTAGTGGAGAGATTCCATTATTTGGGTGAGAGACCCTAGGGGAGAGATTCCCCACCCATCCCTCTCTTAATTTCTCTCTTTCACTCTCCTTTCTCTCTCCTCTACACCCAATTTTAAAAATTTTCTCTCTCCTCCCCTCCCAACCACCTCCACCCTCCCACCTACCTCCATTAACTCCTCTACAACTTCCCACAAGCCATCATTACTTCTCCCTAGTCCCAATAGACCCTCCACCAATCCACACCCCACCCTCCAACCCCCAACTACCCATCCCCTTCCCCAAGCAGCCCTCCACCTTCCCAAGGCACCTCTTCCCATCCCCAAGACCACCATTGATCACCCCACATTAAAGAAAATTCAAACTCACATTCCCTCCACCCACTTGTGCCCCCCTCACCTTCCCCCTTCTCCCTCCAAGCCCAAATTCGTAGCTCCTCCTCCCACCACCTGTTAGACCCCCTTCCAGACCCTATTCTTCCCCCCCCACACCTTGGAACACCCCCTCCTAGACCCCCTCACAGCCAGGGTTCTCCCCACACTCATCCACCTCCATTTCCCCCCATCATCTTCAACCTCCAGTTTTCAGTTCGCAGGCAGCAGAAGAGTAGCAGATTGTAGAGGCGACTCCAACCACATCCCAGCGAATCTGAAAGCCCAAGAGGTATCCACGGAAGCGTCTACCGGTCTTCTTCGCAACGGCGGTGGTTTCATCTTCATCCGAGCTGTGTGCTGCCCGGGATCTCCGTTCTCCCACAACTGCGCAGAGCTGCCCCTGCTGAGTACCAGAACCGGAGTAGAAGCTTCACCACAACAAACCTCGGAAGAATCAGCTCAAGAGCTCTTCTGCAAAGTTCTTCCTCTCTTTGTCTACTTTCAGAATCAAGAAGTGGAACTCCGTTCGGCATCTTTTAGTAGGAGTTAACCATTTTCTTCCTCAGCTACGTAGTTTTGCTACCCACAGTCTGCACCAACCTATCAGCAGTGTTTAGAGTCCCCTGGCCTTCTCCGGCATCGTTTGGCTTCCCCGTCAGTTTTTTGGCGAAGAGGGCTCGTCCAAGGTTCCAACGACTCTAACGGTGCTTGATTCCGAGTTCGGGAGCTGTCGGGACATCCTCTGCAACCTTCTGTTGGAAATCAGGAGCTGCCAGTCCGAGAGTCTACCTCCCTGTTCGGGCCTCCACCCAGACCGGCATCGACGACAGAAGAAATTAACAAAATTTGGAAGACTTCCCCTGCCTCCTACGAAGATTTCCCAGGTGGTTTCACCCCCAACAAAATTCGGTAGCAGCTGCAGCAGTCAACTCTTCAGTCACCTGTCAACACCCACAGAACCGGGCAGAATCAGCAACCTCCCGTCTTCGGTGTTCCTTTCTCCAATTCCCCTCCCCGCTTGGCCGGCTGAAGGCCCCTCCCTGCGTGGAGGTAGTTTTGGCTGTAATATCAATTAACCCCCACCCCAAGGTCCCCCTCCTGCGAGAGGAGTAGTGTTGTAATTGGATTGAGCAAGTCAAGCTACACCGCCGCGGCGTGTGGGGATCCACTCGCCTCCCCGCTCGCCCTCGTCTCCGAGCGGGACCGGTTTCTTCAAATCAGTTGAGTAAGTGCTCAAACCTCACTCCCTTTAGTGCTTGTCTTTCAATATTAGTTCTTAGTTCCGCTGGCCGTGAGAGTGAGAGCTTGATCCTCAAGCCCCGTTGTCTTGAGTGATCACCGTGGGAAGAGAGTAACCGGTGCCATTGGCACTTTGTCGGCCCCATTGAATTGGGCATCCACATCCATTGGGAATCAAATCTTGGCCTTGCTGGCCCTCTACCAGCAAGGGTCCAACCCCTCAACCTCACATTGGCATTGTCAAGTTACCCCGGGACTTGGGTGAGCGACGGGAGAGCGGTGGCCCAAATTGGCCCTTTTGATTGTGAATGTGCTTGCTTGTCATAAGTCCTAGGGGGTGTCACATCATTTTGGAGTCTTAAGTGTACGAGACGTTAGCGTTGTATATGTTGATCGGTGGAATGAATATCTCTATGTGAAGTGTTATTATAAATTATATTTTGTGAGTTTAGTATGATTATGGTTTTAGAAATTACGGATGCTCGGGTCTTGAGTGTCTCGCGGATCGATAAGGTTCACAACGTAAGAGATAGAGACTGTAGCTGTCCCTAGACTTGTGATAGAAAAGATTATTTCAAGGGTAGAGATTTTCTACTAGATCTAAGCACAGAAATCAAAGGGAATCAAGATCAAGATGAGCAAACACGGGTCGAAGCGCGTAGCCACTTTCTTTAGAGTCGTTCCGCCCCTACTCCGGTGCAGATAGGCTTCGCGATGAAACTTCCCCCAAGATACAACGACCCAGAACCGGTGGTGACGCGAAGGTGCACTCCAACTCGCGTTGCCGGGGGCGAACACCACAGTGACAAACGGCTCTTGCTAGAGGAAGAAGACGGTGGGAGAGAGGAGTTCGAGAGAGATAGTTTTCGGGTTAGAGAGAACCAAAAAACCGTGCTTCTCACAGAAAAATGACTCACTTCAAATACCCTCTTGGGAAGCGACCCTTGACCGAGTCACACACAACCGCCCAAAGAGAAGAATCCGAAGAGACGCGGAGAGAATCCAAGAGACGCCTGGTCAAACGGTCAAATAATAAAAGAAAGAAAAAGTAAAATAATATTCAAGAATCACACACACACACGCACGCCACGACCACGGCAAGACAAGGCAATTCGTGCGTGTGTGAAATAGAGGATACGAGACAAAGAGCCCACCAGCCCAAATGGACCAACCTCCATAGTCTCCTCAAATGAATACACAACAAAGACACGAGTCCCAACTAAAAGTAAATGGAAACTTTTTCCATTTTCCAATGTGGGACTAATCAACACAAACTCAAACCTTTTAAAATTTAAACATAGATTCCAACATTCGCCCACCAAGAAAAAATTTTAAAAGTTTGAGACACGGATTAACAAGAGCCTGAGATGACACGCATAAGTGAAGGTGTCTTCCGACTTGAACCTTCACATAGTGATATACTTCCCCTCCTCCACAGATCTAAGTGAACTATGTCTTAAACTTATACCCTTATGAAGAAGGTTTCAAACAGCACACATATCATTAGTCAATAGTGGTGTTCTCACGGGGTAGCACTTTCTGGCCATGTGCTATGTATCTTGTTTCATGAGTGCTCTAGGGATTAGCCCAAAATATCCCATAGATTGCGGCCACACAATCACACTCACATAGGTGAGTCCTCCAAGGTGCACTGAAACGTATCTACACCTCGCCACGTAGGCCTTTAGACTCATTAAGAGTTGTAACTCATCCTTTACCGTTCCAGAATAAGCACTTCATCATAGGGATGGACATTGAGACACCAGTCTCCAACAAGTGCTCTCTAGTATACACCCATTCAACTAGTTTTCACATTGAACCTGTGTTATGGGATCTCCAAACATCAGGTTGGATTACTATTGATGGTGTTTAAAATGGGCTTAAGTCCCATCCCCCTCGATGATTGTTCAACCAAATTTCTATTCAATCCCTTGGTTAGAGGATCAGCAAGATTCTTTACTGATTTCACATAGTCTAAAGAGACTATTCCTTTGTTCAAGTACTCTCTCACAAATTTTAACTTCAATCTTATATGAGTACTCAATTTATCATTTATTTTCTCACTTTTAGCCTTAGCTATTGCAGCTTGGCTATCACAGTGAATAGAGATAGCAGGAATTGGCTTACTCAGCAATGGAAGCTCAACCATAAGGTTCTTCAGCCATTCTGCTTCTCTACCAGTCACTTCTGCTGCCACTAACTCAGCCTCCATGGTAGATCGAGCTAATATAGTTTGTTTGGTGGATTTCCAGGCAACTGCCCCACCACCCATCATAAACACATAGCCAGTGGTACCATTTCCTTGGGCTTTTCCAGTCACCCAACTGGCATCACAGTAGCCTTCCATTACAGGAGGATATCTTCCATAATGCAGTGCATGAAATAAGGTACCTTTTAAGTATCTGCAGATTCTTTCAAGTGCATGCCAATGAATTTTGTTAGGACAATGTGTATATCTACGAAGTCTATTCACAGCAAAAGAGATGTCAGGTCTACTGCAATTTGACAAATACATTAAACTACCAATTAACTGTGAATATCTAAGCTGTTCAACACATTCACCATGATATTTTTTAAGTATGACACTTGGATCAAAATGAGTACTCACAGGTGTGGACACCAAAAATTACACGTCCATATGTCTCGCTGAGCCCCGCATTAATGTCAAAGTCAAAGGAAGAGGACCCGGAGAGACTGGCCATCCAGGGCTCTCGGAAGATACTACCGCCTGGCAAATCCCCGCATTTGCACGGGCGCATTAAGAGACCGAGAAGTCACAGGATGTCCTCCTGATTTAACACACTGCTACGGACCCACCCTCGGGCCCCTAACGGTGAAGAAATATCTCAGAATGCACAGCTTCAAGTTCCCGAAGCAAAAGCAAACGCCCCTGTCAAAACGGCACCTTTGGTGCCTCCAGCGGCACGGGCCTGAGGCCCTTCAGCGGCACGGCATTTCAGCTCCCAGCGGCACAGCCCTTCAACCCTTCAGCGGCATGGCCATTTGGCCCTTCAGCGGCACGCTTCATTCAGGGTTTCACCAAGTCTGTACAGCCGTCAGCCCAAGTCTGTACGTTGGCAGTTGCACACGAAGTCTATACAGCTGTCAGCCCAAGTCTGTACGTTGGTAGTTGCACACGAAGTCTATACAGTCGTCAGTCCAAGTCTGTACGTTGGCACACCAAATCTATACAGCCGTCAGCCCAAGTCTGTACACTGGCTGGCTGCTTCAAACGAAGTCTATATAGCCGTCAGCCCAAGTCTGTACGTTGGCTGATTGCACAATCGAAGTTTGCACATCCACCAGTTCAACTTCCAAGTCTATACATCGGTGAAGCATTGGAAGTCTATACATAGGTAGCTTCACCGATGTTGCCCCTACAAGTCTATACATTGCAGCTGAGTTGAAGTCTGTACAGCCCTTGCTTTGCCAAAGTCTATACATTGTGAACTCTCAAGTCTGTACATACCTTCCTTGCTCAAATCTGTACATCGTCCAGTTGCCATGCCAAAGTCTATACACCCGTGAGGCAAGTCTGTACAGAGTTCATACGCGAAGTCTATACACTCATGTGGCAAGTCTGTACAGAGTTCATGCACGCGAAGTCTATACACTCATCTACCAAGTCTTGGCCCTTCAGCGGCACAGGGTCCTTGGCCCTTCAACGGCACGCCCTCCTGGCCTTCAGCGGCACGCCCATTTGCCCCTCCAGCGGCACAGCCCTTGAGCTCTTCAGCGGCACGCCCTGGCAGCCGTTCAGCGGCACGCCCTCCTGGCCTTCAGCGGCACTCCCCCTGTAGCCCTTCAGTGGCACGCCCTCCTGGCCGTTCAGCGACACGCCCTTTGGGCTCTTCAGCGGCACGCTTGCCATGTCTTCCAGCGACACACCTTTTGGCCCTCTCAGCGGCACGCTTGTTGTTCCTGCCAGCGGCACGCTGTCCAGGCTCTTCAGCGGCACGCTCCGGCAGGACGACGTGATGCCCATGCCCTATAGATCCTTGGCGCGCAGTGAGCTGTCCGAGGTGTCGATCGGAGGCTGAGCCACGCATGCTACTCCTCTGCCACCAAGGACGGGGAGGTCAAACCCCATTCAATGCCCGTCACCTCCCGCCACCGTCATTCGCGCCCGAACGCTCCCGCCGCTGGGGTATAAAACGCCCCCCTTCTTCGGCCAAGAAAAGCGAACAGAGGGGAGGGGAGAGGCATACAGACACAGACAGACACACGCAGAAGAGAATAAGAGAAGAGAAGAAGAGAAGAAGAGAAAAATGGAAAGAAGAAGAGAAGAAGAAGAGGGAGTCGTCTGCCCTCCGGCCGCTCCACCCACCGCCGCCGTCTGTGCGAAGAAGAGAAGAAGAGGAAAAGAAGAAGAAGAGGAGGGGAAGCTTTGACTCCCCCCCCCCCCCCCCCCCCCCCCCCCCCGCGCTGCTCCGTCCACCATCGTCCGCATGATGAGAAGAGAAGAAGAAGGAGGGAGCTCCGCCGTGAAGCCCTGACGATCACCAAAAGGGAGAGAGCTGAGAAAGAGAGAGAGAGAGAGCATGTACTAGAGGGGAAGGGGAAGTGCAGCGAGCCTTCGCCCCTGCTCGACCCCAGCTCATCCCTTTCCTTTCCCCCCTTTGCTTTTCTTTCCTTCTCCTCCGTTGTGCCTCATGTTCCAGCGTTCTGAGGTGTATGTAGTCTGTTGCGGCCTTTGTCGGCTATGAATAAAATCGCTCTTTTGAGTTCTTTCTTCTTACCGTCTCCGTTGGTTTGAATCCGTGCGCGTGTTTAAACGCTCCCCCCTCCGCCTCCCGATCGTTTGATCCTTGGCGTGGGCTTTCGTCCCCCTCGTCATTGCTCTTTTCTTCTTCTTAGCATACCCAAGCCCAACACCATCCTTGGCCTTCCTCCCTTCTCCAACTCTAGGCCACCTGGCCAACTCTCAGCCTTCATCCCCTTGCTCAGCCACCCACCGGTGCACCCCTACCGCGGTGCAGCCTCCCCAGCTCCCAGCGGTACGCCCTAGCTAAGCCCCTCGCCGGTTCTTTGAACCCTTCGCCTGTACACCCCTACGGGCCTTCCCCGATACGCCCCTACGGGCCTTCCCCGGTACGCCCCGGCCAAGCCCTTTGCCGGCACACCCCGTGGGTCTTCCCCGACACGCCTCGGCCAGGCCCTTCGTCGGCACGCCCTCTCGTGCCTCCCTTGCCCTTCCTTCTTGCCCGGTGCATCCCCCCCAGCCAGTCCTAGAGTAGTCTTCCACTCGCCGTTCCCTCCGAGTTTTCCGAGGCTTATAAAGGTGTTGCCGCTCTCGGGCGCCCACCTCCAGTTGTCGGGTTCCGCCACTCCATGTGGGCCCGTTCCCTTATCTCCCTTACGCTCGGGTCAAGGGGAGATGCTGCCGAATTTTTTGTTAGAAACGATAACATATTAAAAGACAAAAGGAAGCAACAAACAAATGGAACAACCACACCTTAAAAAGGACTAAAAGAAAGCAACAAACAAACGAAAAGAACAACGGTAAAATGCGTTCACCAAGGCAAGGGAACCGCAATCGACATAAAGAGAGCCAAATCGATCGATAACTAAACAACTTGAACATTCGTCCTCATGGGAGAAAGAATGGAAATTGATCAAGAGAAGAAAATGAGAAACCCATGCAAACTTAATAAAAATCAGAAAAGAAGAAAAGAAAAGCCTTAAAAGAACTAGAGGGAGAGTGGGCCCGCATCGGTATTTTCTAACCTAGCCCTTCAGCGGTACACCCTTTTAGCCCTTCAGCGGCACACTCCTAGCCCTTCAGCGGTACACCCTATTAGCCCTTCAGCAGCACACTCTCTCAACCCTTCAGTGGTACACCCTTTTGGCCCTTCAGCGGCACACTCCTCGGCCCTTCAGCGGTACACCCTTTTAGTCCTTCAGCGGCACACTCCCTCAGCCCTTCCCTTCAGTGGTACACCCTTTTAGCCCTTCAGCGGCACACTCCCTCAGCCCTTCCCTTCAGCGGTACACCCCTTTTAGCCCTCTAGCGGCCCACTTTCTCTCCAAAAATGTATATAATGATAATAATAATGATAATGATAATAAGAAATTAATAAAAATTATGATAAATAAATAAATCTGAATATACATAAGAAATAAACAAAAAATGTGAAATAGTAATAATAATAGTAGAAAAGAAGAACATAATAATAAAAAATAAAATAAAATAAAATAAAACAAAACAAAAATCATTCAGAACAAATATATAAAGGGGAATAAACATCACCAAATCTTATGACTAAAAATCCCAGATAAAGAAGATGGTGAAATCTATATCGCAGCCCCGTCTCTATGACTAAAAATCCCAGATAAAGAAGATGGTGAAATCTATATCGCAGCCCCGTCTCTCCCGTGACCCGGTGCCGAAGGAACAATGATGCCGCCCTTGCGGGTTGGGCCTAAGTCTTGGAAATTATCCCGAAATGGCCATGACCCGACCTCGCCTCGGGCCGACATTCCGACTAAACCGGACTCGTTTCTCAGCCCGGATCCCTTCCGAGCCGTTACTAAAAAAAATTGCCGTGCATTCGGCAGACATTTGAACGGGTCCACCCCGATTCCCGTCGCGTTTCTACAACGGACCCGTGTCCGAACATGAAAAGACCCGTGAGCGACCAACAAGGCCGACGGCTCCCACCCCGACGTGGTCGTGACCCAGTATTGCTCCGGGCCGATAGCTCGTCAAATCGGATTCACTCTATCGGGATTCGTTCCCGCCCCTTCATTGAAATTATCGTAAACTCGGCATACATTTGTACGGGGTTGTTCCTATCCACGTCGCACCTTCAATATGGACCCTTGTCCGAATATCAAGTGGTCCGCAAGTGACCGACAGAAATCTGAATAGAACGAGATGGCTCCTGTCATCCCTGGACCCTATATAGGGGAATATCAATAAGGCCTTTGTGGGCTGTGCTTGGACCTCGGGTCCGTCCCGATTATGGTCATTGTCTGACCCACACCCTCGGCCTATAGCTCGCTTCCTTCGAAGATGTTTTAGTTTTGGAATCTAGTCTCGAGACTCTTCCCCGTTGCCCTCCGGCACCAGGAACATTAATGATGCCCACGCAAGCCCCGTTTGGACCGCGGGAGCCGCCCCCGGTATGGTCCCAACTCGATCTCGCACCGGGCCAATAAATTTGCTAGTTTCCTGCTACACTAATCGAGATTTAACCGAATGTTTTCAGTGTCTCGGAATAATGTATTTGTCGTATCACAGCATACAAATGTTCCAGGTCCTCCTGCGACGATTATGATACTCTCAAGCCGGACACCCGTCCGAATATTAAACGGTCTCCCGAATGACCGACACGTTTCGAACGTCCGCTTCCCTAGACACAGGGCTTTTCAGCCGATTCAAGGGATATTCCCTCGTTGCCCCTTGGCACCAGAAATATTAATGACGCTCATGTGAGCCAGACTTCGACCGCGGGGGGGCCACCGCAGTATGGTCGCAGCTTGATCTTGCACCGGGCCAACAGACTTATTGGTTTCTGACCGCTCTAACCGAGATTTAGCCGAACGTTTTCCGTTCTTCTGAACAATAAATTTGCTGTATCCCGGCATACATATGCTCCGATTTTCCCATGACGATCGCGCTTTTCTCAAGCCGGACATTCGCCCGAACATTAAATGGTCATTACACGACCGAGATGATCGCGAATGGTTTTCTTCTCACCCTCGCGCGAGGATTTCAACACCTCGTAATAGATTTTTCATGCAATTAATTTCTTGGCCATGAGGCCCTGAATCCCGGCGATTAATCAAGGGTGTTCCCTCGTATGGGGGATGTAAATGACTGTAGACACGCCATTCCTGACGTCTCCTGAGAAAGTCTCATATTACTATACAACGCCCCGCGACGGCTTACGCGTTTTGAATCACTTGAGTGCTTCCTTTTCTTGAGTCTTCTTCCGCCCTTTTCGGCATCCGGAATCATCTCGTCACGGCATTCGGACGGCATCAACACCAGTCAGACGCATCAGAGGTTCTGGAACCAAGAAGGGTATCTGCCGGGCAGCCGCCAACACGTTGTCCGAGGACCCGGGTGGGTCTTTTTTGGGGCGTCTAGGCCCCTGGACGCCCCCAATCTTTTAATTTCTTTTATTTTTATTTTTCAGGGCCCAAAATTAAATAAAAAATAATAAATTAATGGAGGCGTCCAGGCCCCTGGACGCCTCCATAAAAACAAAATATAAAAATATATATAAAATGCCAGTTGGCATAAAAAAACAAAAAATAAATAAAAATATATATATATTAATGGAGGCGTCCAGGCCCCTGGACGCCTCCATAAAAACAAATAAAAAAATCAACATGCCAAGCCTGGTATAAAAGACAAAAGAAAAATAATAAAATAATATAATTTTGGAGGCGTCCAGGCCCCTGGACGCCTCCATCAACTCCCTCACGAGCGCCGCCCACCGAACGACGGTTTGTTGTGTGTGAAAAAAGCCAAATTATAGAGACGTCCGGTCAGCTGGACGCGCCCATTTCTGAATCACGAGGCGCCGCTCACAAAACCACGCGTTGTGCCAAACCGCGTGCGGCCGTCGTCGGTTTTCGGTGGACCTGTTTGAGGCGTCCGGGGCCCTGGACGCCTCCACAAAAGTATTCCAAAAAAATATATAAAAATAGAATAAAATATTAATTCGGCCCTGATGGAGGTGTCCAGGGTCCTAGACGCCTCCACCCTCCGGAGCCCTATAAATAGAGGCCCACCCCCTCAGTTCTAGGGGAGCCAAGCAGTGATCCGATAGGCTGCCGGAGCCCAGAGGCTACGGAGTCATTTTCTAACCCGCGGGTTCTTTTGTAGGTGGAGGTTCTGCCGGCTTCTCGGGTGCTCACGCTCGCGAGAGGAAGGTCGTCTTCATCCACCGCGCTTCTACGTCGTCCCCGCGCTGCCGGAGCTCCGTCGGATTTCACCCTCGGCTCATCCAATAAGCCTTTTCTTCCCCTTTTTCTTCGTAGTTCTTTTGCATTCATCATCTCGCATCCCTTATCCCCTTCATAAGGGCGCCTCTTCTTTCATACTTCTTGCATCCATCATCTCATTTTCCTCCTACTCGAGTCCGAGAGGGGTTTAAAAGATAACACCAATCAGGTGTGTGTCTTGCCATCATTTCGTTATTTTTATCGCAAGGATTTGAATACTACACCTCCATCTTTCTAATCCACTTGTCATTTATTTGTTGTTGTTTTGCAAGGGTACCCGAGGAAAGCCCTCTCCGTCGGTCGGCCGGAAGGAGAGGAAGAAGCAACCCGCCATCTCCCGCTCTTGAGGTAGGCGCGATCACTTTCTTATTTTGGGGTCTTTCGGCCCCTGGCGATCACATCTTTTCATCGAGGCCGCGGCGAGTCACTTCCCCAATGGCCGTTTAAATTTCTGTTCTCATATTCTCTTTATATCCTGTTATATTTTGCTCATATCATCGAGGCCGCGGCGAGTCACTTCCCCAATGGCCGTTTAAATTTCTGTTCTTATACTCTCTCTATATTCTGTTATATTCTGCTCATATCATCGAGGCTGCGGCGAGTCACTTCCCCAATGGCCGTTTAAATTTCCGTTCTTATACTCTCTCTATATTCTGTTATATTCTGCTCATATTCTCGAGGCCGCGGTGAGTCACTTCCCCAATGGCCGTTTAAATCTCTGTTCTTATATTCTCTTTTATATTCTGCTCATATTCTCGAGGCCGCGGCGAGTCACTTCCCCAATGGCCGTTTCAATTCTTGTTATTTAATTTCTGCACCATTCCCGTCCCCCCGAGGCCGCGGCGAGTCACTTCCCGCTATGGCCGTTTGAACCCCATATCTTGCTATATTATACTTGTCCCGCTCGTCCCACCGGAGCAATCTCCCGTGGTGGCCCCTTCTCTCTTCTCTATCATTTCTGTGTTGCAGCAAAACAACAAAACAAACAAAAAAGAGGAGCCCGCGCGCGCTCCGCGTCCTTCTCCGCTCTCCTCCGAACTCCGAACCGCGTGACGTCGCTCACAGATTGGCGATCACGGTGGGACGTCTACTGCTTCCTTTCGGCTACCCTTGCAAGTTCGGCACCACCCGTGCCTCTCCACCTTGGCGCCCGCGCGCGCCCCCGTTGTGCTCACGGCAGCACTATCAGTTGTGATTGGTTGTTTGTTTATTATATGTCTGTTATTTCTGTTGTTTTCTTACCCTATGTATCTGTCAGCATTCCATTGCATACATCCATTCCTCTTTTCTATCCTTTTTTCATTTTTTTGAGGATCACCCTTTCCCGGTGAAGGAAGGACTCTCCGTTTGGGAATTCCTCTCAACGGACTAGAATCTCCTACACTGGGACCTCCGTAAGTCCCCGACATCGAAGAATCTCCTCTTCGTTCACTGGGCTGGTTGTACCATTGAAGTTCCACGAAGTTAGTCATTTCATTCGTGGTGAGACGAGAGACCCTAGCTGACACGACGGTGAAACAAAAATAAACTAGGGTCCCTATCTTGTGTGAACTTCGGATCTCGCTAAAAACACAAAAAAAAATCATCAAAATCAAAACAAAAAAAAGGCGTAAAGGCATCCACTTGTTTGATAATCTCTGCTACCTACTTGCTAGTGTATGTTTTTGCGTTCTGGGAAAACTGTGAGCATGTCTCACGAGTCTTCTGAGGAGAACCACCCTAGTCGTGGTTTGACAGCCGACCCGCGAGTCTATGCTATGGACTCGGGTCCTTCTCATGACCCCTCGCATGAGGTGCATGTTACCGCCGGGGACACGTCCCCACCACAGGATATCACTTCCTTACTGGGCGTCCTCGCCGACACGGAGCTTACCTCTGAACAGCTCCGGGCCTTCCAGGCCATTCTAAAGGGGAAATCTGTTTCCCCCACGCCCCAGGAATCAACTCCGGCCATCGCACCTCTCCAAGAGTCCGTGCAGCCATTCCATCTCCTTCATTGGCGCAAGCCATCCAGTCTCCCTCGCTTCAAGGTCAAGCGAGCCAACAACCACCCTCATTCCAATTCCCGTCACAATCTCAAACTCCCGTTGTTCCCCACACACCACTTCAGCCAGGGCCAACTGTCGGTGGTCCGACAGTTCCCTCTCATTTCGGATTTCCCCCTCAAGTCTCCGGGAGACAGTTTCTCCCCCAGTGGCAAGTGCCACCTTCACCCCCAGAGGAGCTCGCCCAATCGCTCCTCAATAGGTTCAATCGCATGGACGAGCAGTTTCAAAATCTGAGAAGAATGGTGGACGTGAAAGCCACCCCGGAGGTTGCTTTGCCAATCCTCCCCGTCATTCATCTTCCTCCCTCCGAAATGCCCACGTACCGCAGACACAATGGTACCGGCAACCCCTTCATTCACCTCAAGGATTTCATGTATGAATCCTCCTATTGGCAAAACGATCAGAGGTCCCTGGCATACCTCTTTCGGAGATCATTGGATGGTCCCGCGCTTGAGTGGTTCTATTCTCTGGAGCCCCGCGAAGCCGAGAATTTTGAAATAGTCCAGAGAAGGTTCTTGCAGAAATATAGGGATAGGGTCGGTCCCTCACTCTCCATTACCGACCTAGTGGCCGAAAAGATGAAACCCGACGAGGATTTTATCCGATATGCTGATAGATGGAGGTCCCTGGCGGAAAGAATAAGGGATACCCTCTCCGAGCCCGAACAAGTGAAGATGATTGTGTCTAATGCAACCCCACAGTTCAGACACGTCCTGGCCATGAATAAACTTACTACAATGGAGGAACTCTATGAAAGGGCCCGATACATCCAAACCCAGCTAAAAGACTCCCCCATCATGAACATGTTTGAGTCGCCGAAGCCCAAAGTGGTCAGAAAGACAGGCGCTGGTGTCCCGGGCAGAGCCACAGAAGGGGTCGTGACAAATGAGCAAGTCAGTGCGGTCAACAATGCCAACTATGCAGTCAACCCAAGGCCTCTACAAATGCCCCGACTTCCCCTTTAACCGGGTCCTTTTCCTCTTCGTCCTCCACCCCAAAATAATCCACCCCAGGATAATATGCCTCCATTACGCCAACCCCAGCAACAACAACCACAACCTCAGCAACAACAACCACCGCTTCAGTACAACCAAGTTCCACCCCCGGGGAACTATGGTCCCCAACAGCAACAAAGGAGGCCGCTCGGTCCCAAGAGAGCCTAC
Source organism: Amorphophallus konjac (assembly GCA_022559845.1). NCBI lineage: Eukaryota > Viridiplantae > Streptophyta > Magnoliopsida > Alismatales > Araceae > Amorphophallus > Amorphophallus konjac. The sequence goes on along the minus strand of JAHNEJ010000499.1, from coordinate 11,433 downwards.
TATCCACCATTGCCAGAAACCTTAACAGATATTTTTAATGCCCTCATGGCATCAAACCAACTCGCCCTACCCAGAGAAAGGCCCGCGTGGCCCCCCAATGTTGATACCTCCAAATACTGCATCTACCACAGGCAGCCGGGACACACAGTAGATTACTGCTTCCATTTCAAAGATTACATCCATGATATGAATAATGAACATCAAATAGATTGGGATGAGATGAGACGATACGTCGCGGCTCTCAAGGCTAGGAGACCTCCTCATAGGCCACAGCAGCAGTTACAACAGCAACAGCAACCACAACAACAACAGCAGGCTCAGCAGGCCCCACAACAACAGCCCGACATGGGCATAATCCAGAATCCATTACCGGAGCACCAACAGCCCAATCATCAGGTTAACCCCATCTCCTCCTTCCCAGAAGTCGGGAGAAAGCAGGTGTGGCACCAGGAAAGTACCTCCATTCTTTCTACCTCCAATCCTACCATCACGCAACACCCTTGCCTTGCCCGGGTAGCACCTCTCTCTCATCAACCCACTTCACTATCGCCTTCGCCATTTCCACTACCATTACGCCCTCTCATCCGTACCCCGACCTCCTATCAACCGACACTCTCCACTACGCCTTCACACCCTCTCACCTTCTCTCACTCCCCCACTTTACCATCCACCTCTACCACATTTACCCCTACGCCTTCTAAACCCCTTATCATCCGTCAACTATACATAACCCCGTCTTTCTCCACCACATCACCACTAATGCCTTCAAAACCACTCATCACCCACCATCCACCTCAAAACCATTACCCGTTTCAAACCTTACCCACTTCCACTTTGCCTCCGCCTCCACCTTCCAGACCCCTTATCCTTCATAATCCGCGCGATATCCCCTCTACCTCCACCATGCCTCCACCTAACAAACCCCTCATCAGAATCCCTGCTCCCGTTATCACCCCTGCTTCATCAACCATTCCTCCACTACTACCCCTCAAACCCTTGTTAAAACCCACTGCTACCCCCGCAGAGGTACAAAAGCCGCAGGCAATGGTGCTTCGGAGTGGAAGGATTTTCCACAGAGTTTTCCCCCACAACAGTCAGAATCCAGAGCAATCTCAGCCAGAGAAGGATGACGGAGAACAACCAGAAAAAGCTATCCCTGGAACACAGTATGATCTATTGAAACACCTGGACAAGACGCCTGCTCGGATCTCCATCCTGGAGCTTCTTCAAAGATCCACATCCCACCAGGCGGCCTTGATGGAATATCTTCAAAAAGTCATGGTTAATGAAGACCTCCCCGTGGAGAAGATTTCGACCGTCCTGACCCCAACAGACACACAACCGGCCATCATGTTCCACAACTACGAGCTCGCTCCCAAGGAGGCTCGGAAATATGCACTGTGCATTTCAATAAAAATTAATGGGGTAACCATAAACCCGTGTCTTGTGGACACGGGTGCGTCCATAAATGTGATCTCCATGTGCACTCTTCAGTTGTGTGGGATCGACGAGGAACAAATAAGACCTTCCTCGATTACGGTCACGGCCTATGACAATAGCAAAAGGCCGCCGCAGGGGATGATTATTCTGAAGGCAGAACTAGGCCCCATGTCAATTTCCACGGAATTCCATGTCCTCGACATGGACCCCACATTCAAGGCTATACTGGGTCGCCCTTACATCGAAGCCATGGACGCTGTGCCTTCCACCAACCATCAGTGTCTGAAGTTTCCTTACAATGGGAGAATTATTAAAGTGGTCAGTACACCTGTCCTTCACGCAGTGGATGCTATCAACACCTCTCTGCCTTCTGTTTGGCCGTCTCATCGGCCCATATTGTCACTGCTGGACGTACGTGATCCGTCTCATGTTCCACTAGCACCAAAGGAGCCGGTCAGGGCAACCGCAACATCATGTCTCCCTTTTCACTCCAAAGGTTGGGAGATTATGAGGAACATCGGCTATCAACAAGGAAAAGGTCTGGGCGCACAGTCACAGGGTATGCTCAAACCGCCAAAGGAAATTAGGCCGAACCGCAGGTTTGGCCTAGGCTTCAAAGGACCGTTCAAGGCAGATTGGAAGCCCCTCACGTGGACTCTATCAAACCACTTCAACAGAGGGCCCGTTGTTCAGATGGGAGATCACCCACGAGAAGCATATGGGGGATCACATGCTGTATATTTGGCTGAAAAATATCCGAGGATCACCAAAAGAGGCAAGATCAAAGATCCGGAATGCGAGTGGGACAAATGGTTCGACATACGGGACATTTCCGTTGCACTGGAAAGGATGTTCTCGTCTCCGCAACTTGAAGGACCACCATTGATCTCCGAAATACCAGAGAATATTACCACTCTTGCCAAGGTTCCAAACTATCCTCGTCCTCGCCAGAAGGACTCTGTCATCGACGGATCTTCATCCGTCCTCAACATTGCCGTCGACGGCTCATTAGCCGCCATCCTCTCCATCCACTCGTCTCAGCCTTTGCTGATATCTTCTTCCTGGGCCAGACGATTGTCTGATGATCTTCCCAGGTCCCCTTCTTTGCTTACATACCTGCGCGGGCTTTTCAACCCGCGCCAGGTCTTCAACCATGATCTGCTCTATGAGCCTCACAATCCCCTAGCCATAACCCCTTTTCTCTCTCCTCCAATCTCTTTTCACTGCTTTGTCATTAAAAATGAAAACGAAAAAAAAACGTCAATTTTCAAACTCCCCAACAACACATCTTCGTTGAGGAAACCTCCTACATCTCCCACGGGTGCGTACCGCCTTGCGGACCACCCATCCAAGGTCCGATGAGCGACCTTTTCTACCCCTCCTCTGAGGGGTCTTCTCCTGTACATTCTACATCATCCTCTTCGTCTTCCTCTTCTTCTGTAAATATTGTCAGTCAATCTAGGAATGATAGGCCAAGGGTAGTACCTAGGAAGAAATCCAAGGGTAGGCAGATCCCTCGTCGATTCCTTCTGGATTTGGCCGCCAGGTGTCAGGCCCTTCTTGTCATCCCCCAGTTGTTAGAAAATCCCATCCAACTATCCGAAATAGAATGCGAGGGCGACTGTGTATCTGATGAAGGGTATGGAGTCTACGAGATCACGGATGAAGAATGCCCCACTGAAGATGAGGTTGAAGAATATGAAGATGCGGCGGGCGCATACGCAAGTGGAATGAGGAGATTCGACGAGCCGTCAACCGCCGTAGAAGAATCCACCAAAGAAGTCAACTTGGGAACTGAGGAAGATCATAGGATCATCCTCATAAGTGACAACCTACCACCCTCTGAAGAAGAGGCAATAATTGAGGTTCTCAAAGAATATAAGGACACGTTTGCATGGAGCTACGAGGATATGCCGGGTCTGGATTCAACCTTGGTCGAACACCGTTTAACCCTAAAACCAGGGTCCATCTCGGTAAAATAAAGGTTAAGGCGTTTCCACCCTCAGATGGCTTTGAAAATGAAGGAAGAGGTCGATAAGCTCCACAAAGCCAGGTTCATTAGAGTCGTCCTTTATCCTCAATGGGTGGCGAACATTGTCCCGGTCATGAAAAAAGATGGGAAAGTCAGGATTTGCATCGACTTCCGGGACCTTAACCGCGCGTGTCCAAAGGATGATTTTCCCTTACCTCACATTGATGTGCTAATTGATAACACGGCAGGCTATGAAACCCTCTCTTTCATGGATGGATTTTCAGGATACAATCAAATTCGCATGGCAGAAGAGGATCAGGAAAAGACGTCATTCACTACCCCTTGGGGAACATATTGTTACGTGGTCATGCCGTTCGGATTAAAGAATGCTGGAGCTACTTACCAAAGAGCGATGATGGCCATATTTCATGACATGATGCACATATATCTGGAAGTGTATGTGGATGACTTATTAGTGAAATCAAGGACCAGGATGGAACATCCAGAAGTTTTGGCTAAGGTTTTGCAAAGGTCAAGGGAGTTCCAATTGAAAATGAACCCGAAGAAGTGTGTGTTTGGTGTGTCATCGGGTAAATTGTTGGGGTTCATTGTGAGCAAAAGAGGGATCGAGATAGATCCCTACAAAGCCAAGGCTATCAGGGATATGCCGCCTCCCAAGAATTTGAGGGAAGTCCGAGGTTTAATCGGCAGGCTGCAGTTTATTCGTCGGTTTGTGTCCCAACATTCACAAAGGTGTAGACCTCTCTACGAGCTGACCAAGCCAGGAGTAGAATTCCACTGGAATTTTAAATATCAGAAAGCTTTTGAAGGGTTGAAGGAATATCTGGCTAGTCCACCCGTTCTCATTCCACCTAAACCAGAAAAACCTCTGATCCTTTACATCTCAGTCTTGGATGACTCCGTGGGAGCCGTCCTCGCACAAGCTGATGAAGAAGGCAAGGAACGGGCAACCTATTACTTGTCCAAACTTCTCAATCCCTGTGAGCAGAAGTACACCGGCATGGAGAAAACCTGTGCTGCCCTCGTTTGGGTAGTGCAGAAATTGAAGCACTACTTCTTGGCTCACGAAGTCCACTTGATTGCTCGAATGAATCCTATCAAATTCCTTCTGGAGAAAGCCGTCCTTACGGATAGGCTAGCACGCTGGCAAAGTTTTCTCTCTCAGTTCGACATCACCTACATCCAGCAAAAGGCGATTAAAGGCTATGCCATAGCCGAGCATCTCGCTCACCATCCTCTTCCCAAGTTCGACCCCGTCCAATCAGAGTTTCCAGATGAGGAACTAATGTCCGTCAACCAATCGGATGAGCCAATGTGGACACTATATTTTGATGGAGCTCTGAATTCTCAAGGGAGAGGAATCGGCATCGCCCTCCTGTCGCCTAAAGGCCTCACATTCCCATTGGCATACCAACATAAATTCCCAGTTACCAACAATATAGCCGAATATGAAGCTCTTCTAGCTGGCCTAGAACTCGCCCATTCTTTTCGTATCACTGAGTTGCGAGTCGTAGGTGATAGTCAACTCATCCTTCGCCAGGTGCTCACTAAGTATCGCACTCGCGATCCCAAACTCAAGCCATACCAAGAACTCACTACTGCATTTGCCAAACTGTTCACAAAACTGATCTTTGTTCATGTCCCTCGTCATCAGAATATTCTCGCCGATGCCCTCGCCTCGTTGGCATCATCCATAAGGTTCCCTCTAGGAAGATGGTTTAAGTCCATTTCCATCTACAAACTTCACGCCCCTACAATCGATGATGCTTCCTACGTAAATATCAAAGACAGGATAGCAAGGAAGATCATGCAGGAAGATATCCTTGAAAAGAGGGAGATCATGTTGGCAGAGGCCGAAGAAGAACTGGCTGATGAAGAGAAACCATGGTTCTATGAAATTGTCAAATACTGCCAAGATCAGTCTTATCCTGAAGGGGCCACCACAGAGGACAAGAAAGCCATAAGAAGGGTGGCTCAGAAATACATTGGTTGGAGGTCTACTCTATAGGAGGAGCCTTACTGGTATTCTGTTAAGATGTCTTGGTGACGATGAGGTTTGGAAATGTGTAGAGGAGACGCACTCGGGTGTGTGCGGTGGCCACGTGAATAGTCAGATGCTCGCCAAGAAGATCATTCGTCAAGGCTTTTATTGGCCCACTATGGAAGAGGATTGTGCTATCTATGTCCGTAGGTGTGTCAAGTGTAAACTTCACGCCGATAAAATCCATTCACCATCTTCCTCACTTCATCCAATATCCTCCCCATGGCCTTTCTCCATGTGGGCATTCGACATCATTGGTCCCCTAGGTGATCCCAATTCCCTCACCAAGCAGAAATCTTTCATCCTTACTGCGACGGAATACTTCACCAAATGGGCCGAAGCCGAAGCTTACGCGGAAATCAAGGCGTCAACAGTCTGCAAGTTCATCATGAAGAACATCCTCGCCAGATTCAGCGTCCCAAGCACGATCGTCACCGACAATGGGCCACAATTCATTTCTCAGGACCTACAGGACCTCTGCAAAAGGTACGCAATTGCATTGCATCATTCATCGCCATATTACCCACAAGGTAACGGCCAAGCGGAGGCCACCAATAAAACATTGCTTAAAATCATCAAAAAAACCTACGAGTCTAGTAAGTTTTCAGACTGGCCAGAAAAGCTTATCGAAGCCCTATGGGCCTACCGCACTTCAATCCGTACCCCCACCGGGCAGACTCAATTTGCCCTCACTTATGGTATGGAAGCGGTAGTCCCGTACGAGACTCTGATCCCTTCTCTCAGGGTACAATTGGACGAGGAATTTCCCCTCGACGATCGTCGTAATTCACTCCTCGCCCAGTTGGAACTCTTGGATGAGAAGCGGCTGGCCGCCGCCGAACACGCGCGTGTGTATCAAAATAGACTCGCTCGCTTTTACCAAAAGAAAGTCGTTGAGAGAAAATTCAAAGTCGGTGAGATGGTCGCAAAAAGAATTTTTGTCAAACCTGGAGGGCCGCGTTCTAAGCTCCAACCCAATTGGGAAGGACCATTTGTAATTCAAGCCGTGTACCCTGGCAACGCCTACAAGCTAGTCAACGCCGAAGGGACCGAGTTATCCCACCCTTGGAATGGGCTTTATCTTAAGAAATACTACCCTTAGCACCAAAACAACAAAAAATGATGAAAAGATAAAAAAAACATCAAAAACAAAGAAATATTGAAAACCACTAAAAATATGGAAAATTCAAAATGCCGATGCCTGGCAGTCATCATGTAGTTAAGTCCCTGCATCTAACCTTCATGTTAGGATAGGGCCCATTAAGGCTTGGTAGACACCGGGTCTTGGTTTGCCAGAACCGTGGAGACCCCTGTCCGGCCACGTCGGCCTTTGCTCGCTCGAAGGAAGCTAACATGTGTTCACTTATGTATTTTATTCAAAAAAGTTGGTAGCATCACCTACGGTAGGGCCACACCTAGAAGATCTCCGGAAGCTGTAATCTTTATTCTTTTCTCTTCGACCAAATGAGACAGTCGGCGCCCTTAAAACACTGAGCATGAGAAACCGAAACTCAAACCCCAAGGGCAAGAGTAGGGTTCATTTCCTCGAGTATCGATCAGTGCACGAGAAGAGGGTAGTGTCCCCGCAGGCATACAAAAAGGGAGCCCACAAACGTCAAACGACTATATCTCCCTCACAAAAAGAAATACAAAGTCAAAATCAAGAGAAAAGCCTGGTCGTGACCGTGCCTGTTGCGATAAACGGAACCCCTCAAAGCAAAAGTCTGAATCCACAAAAGGGGCCGTGGAATGTAAATGCTCGAGATTTGGTCCGAAGTTGTCCGAAAGGAAAGAGTTAATGGGCCCTTATTCGCTCGCCGGGTTAACGGCTTTGTCGGTCCTCTCAGGAGGTTTATCCCCTACACTCTTCCTTCTCCCTCTAAAGATGAATGTTCGATGGAGTTTCTGAAGGGTGAAAACTGCCCAGGGTCTGCGACCTTATTTTAATATACACATTTGGTTGCCCCTTTGAAAAGCAAAAGCTATCGCTGCGAAGTAGTCTCCGTGTTTCTGGCTGGTCAAGACCCCTGTTTACCACCTTGATGTCTTCTTGTTTAACCTCGGGCTTAGGCCAATGCAAGCGCGTCACCTATGGGTGCGACGGCGTCTGATTCCGGGTCAGCGTCGCGCGGTTGGTCGTTAGGGTTCCAGGGTGTTCCATCTTATACCATCTAGAGTTGTGAGGAAATAGACCCGGGTCGGGCAAATCTTTTACCTCAAACACCTTTTGGGCGAATCCCTGTTGTCGGAAGCAACTGGGAGCCTAAGCATGGCATGACGGTATTGTCATCATGATAAGTCTTAGCCGGCGGGATCATCATTCGAGGGGTCTAGATGCCCAAATCAACCTAGATGTGCACTTAGGATACCTGGGAGGTTAGTAAGAAACCCATGTTCTCACAAAGGTTAGGTGCCATTTGGGTGCTTGCCGGGCGTTAGCAATAAAAAAAATTGAAATGATAAAAGCAATAAAAAAATGGAAAAGAGAAATGTACATATTTGCAAACAAAAAAAAATCTTTTTATGATAAAACAAAAAAATATCAAATATAAAAAAAAAGAAAACAAATCAATTTTGCATGATTACATTTGCGTGCAGCATCTCACTTTTAATACCGCTTGCATTCGTGTGCTTGCCTGTCGCATTTATCATCACCGCATCTTTCCCTTGCCTTCGTTAAATAAAGACTTGCCCCCTTGACCAGTTATCAAGGACAATCACAGTGACCATTTGCTTATTGAGCAAGGGGCCAAGTCAGAACAGAAATTCTGATTTGTTTATTTCAGTGATGTATGCAGGCAACAGAAGCATATGTGAAAAACAAGCAAACCGGACCTTGTACTTTATTCCAAAAACTAAAAAATTACATCAAGTTCCGCCCTCTCTCTTTGCATTACTCGTCCCACTACTCTCCGGGTAAAACACTCTCAAAGGTGCTACCCAACTACGAAAAGCGGTACTCCTACCGCTCTGTACTCCTCTTCCTATTCTCGCATCCCGGCGTTGATCTACGGAAGCAGTAGAGAAGCTACCAACACGAAAGCCACGCTCTCGTGCTCTTCGGTAGCGCTCCTCACCATCTCTCAGCCACTGTTCAGCAAGGCCAAGGCTGATTCAGAGTTCGAATAGTTGGGCCTCCATGGCCCTTCGTTCCTCCCTTTCAGTCAATCTGTTGACTCTTTCTCTCTCTGCGTCTCTTTCTTTCTCTGCACGTTCTCTCTCGCGGTCTTCCCTCTCCAACTGGAGAGTGATCCTCAGTTCCACAGCATCCCTAGAAGAGTCGTCATCGGGATGACGCCGCAGTTCCCTCTCCAGTTCTGCTATCCTAGCCTCCTTCTGCGCAGCTTGGGCAAGCGCTTCTTCCGTCTCCTTTTCCTACCGAGTGTACCATCTCAGATACGCGATAAGGCGTAAACAGAGAGAACTCAACGCTGAAACTTTTACCTGTATACGGAGCATCCCTTCTGCCTCCGCAGCACGCTGCGTGGCGTGAGCAAGTTGCTCACGAAGCGAGTCAAGTTCTGAGGTAGGAATCCACAAGCTGGAGGAGGTACCACCCACTCCCATCGCTGGGGAAGCCGCGCCAATCTGGGCATGCTACGACCGCGTGAATTAGCAGCCAACATCTGGAATCTGGGGTTTTAATTAGGAACGTACTGTACACCTACCAAGGCGCTCGTAGCTCCGCGGGCATCGCCCGACTGTTGTTCCATCTCTGCCAAGCGAGTTCGTAAATTCGCTATCATGGCATCCCGGACATCCTGCAGCCATGCAAGTCAGCATTTCCACCAGAAAACCAAAAGGGGAAGAAGAAGAAAAGAAAAAAGGGGGGAAACCTACCTCCGCAAGTCCCCGGGGTTGGAGCCGCTCTGCGTACTTTGTCCTATATAGACGCAAGTAGTCCTCGCTATCCCGCGCCTGTGATTCTATAATCATGCCACCCCGTTACCAGTCCTCATACTGTTCGGGGAATCGCACGCGCCAGTCAATGCAGGTCGCCGGTCCCCGCGTCTTTCTCCTGACACGAGGTGGCGCAGCTGAATCCACCCATTCTTGAGCCAGTCCTAAAGTCCTCATAACTAATCGTAGCCGAAGCGGCTCGATTTCATTCAGGCAGTGCATCCACAGTTCCCGTCCGAATCGGGCACAACTTGCTAGAACCCACGGCTGGTCGGCATCGACCATGTCTGAGTAGGGTCTCCAGTTTACCATCGCTGCAGGGAACTCCTGTAGCTCCCGCCTTAGCACCATCAGTTGGTAGGTTAGGGGTGCCGCACTTATAATGGGTTCCCACCGCCTGGCTAGTGGCATCATCGCAGGTCGCCAATGTCGAGCTCTCCCCATAGGGAGGTAATAATAGCTCCACAGCTGCTCGGCGCAGGTCATCAGAACTTTGCAAAAACACAAAAAAAATACAAAACAAGCAAAACCAAAAATACCTGGATGAATGGTGTGAAACCACTCACAGTCATCTCACGATCCGTTTCTTGGAATAGGCCTGCAAATAAGTGTGCCAGCATGGCGGCTCCCCAGGCATACTACCCTACTCTTTCAAGGTCTGACAGCAGCTCCAGGAAGCAACATTGGATACCGTCCCCTTTCGAGCTCAGTACCAATCTCCCCAAAAGGAAGAGGAGAAATCTCCTCAAATCTATGTTGCATCTTTCCCAGTCGCCGAAATCTGTGCAGTACACGGCACGGCATCCTATTTCCATCCTTTCCATGAACTCCTCTGAGGATTCATCGTCCCGTCGACGAGTGTCGGTGAGCCCTAATGCATCCATCAGGGACGCCCTAGCTACCGACCTGTTTTTCCGACCATCCAGGTCCAGACCCAGTAACTTCTGGGCACCTTCTCTGTAGTCCGCGTAAGTGACTCCGGTCACTGCCTCGCCCTCTACCTTCAGGCTTGTGATCCGGACCACATCCTCCAAGCTGGGCACCATGTGCCCCCAGGGCATCAGGAATGCCCGGCTCACTAGGTCCCATCTCTCACACAAGGCTTGGATCAGAACCAGGTCGGGCTTGATCGGCTCGATCCGAAGGAAGGTACCAAATCCCATCACGTCTAGCCTCACCTTCTGAAAATCTGGGAGGCCCCTATACGCTGCTACTACCAACTCTCATAAGATTTGTGATTTCATCACGACCTACACATACAAGGAATGGGGGTGAGGTTTGGTCAGAAGAAAGGAAGAAAGAATGAGAAAAGGGCAAGAAAACTTGGCTTACGAGTTGTGATTGGGCCCTTTCGCTGAAGTGCCCTTCAAGGTCTGAAAGCCTCCTGGAACTACTACCACTGGACCTGCTTCTCTTCGAGGAATGGGAAGATTCGCCCTCCATCCAACTCTCAGAATTTTGAACTCCTCCTCTCCCGTAAGAAATTATGTTCCTCGAGTTAGCTCTCGATATATCTGGGAGGATAAAAGGGACAAGAATTTATAGAAATGGAAGGAGTGCGGGCCAAGATTGCCTCCATCACCTGTCAATAATAGCCCTCGCAATGAGGCACCGCCCAAGCGATCCCATGTGTCGCTTCACCGCTCGCACAGGGTGATTGACTGGACGAAGAATATGACGACTAGCCCCCTATGTTGTCTAGGGATACCCTATCATGATTTGGAGGACGTCCGCAAAATTTGACACAGCATTCGGGAAAAGAAACTAGGGCCGTCTTTTTTTTGACTTCGACGGCAGATTCATGTGGAAAATGGTCACAAGACGCGATTCTCCGCTTGGGGCGGAGTCTCGACAGACCTATCACATGGGAACAGTGCAAAGGAGAAGAAGTGTAGGGAAGAAGGAATGCACAAAAGAACAAATAAATAGCAGAAAATCAAATCACTCCACTCATAATTCTACATAAGCTGTCATAAACACTACAATCATAGAGAGGTGGCGGGTCCACTAGCTCGCCAACTCTTGACATTATTTTCAAGCTCGCCACTCACCATCACTC
>JAHNEJ010000498.1:0-127560 GCA_022559845.1 Amorphophallus konjac | reverse complement strand
GTAAAAAATAGGATGCAACAGCTAAACTAAACAGTAACAGGAATCACCAACGCTTACCTGAGTGGAATAAGCGGTCTGGCGAATGACCGTCACCTGCATAAAACGGCCCTGGTAGGACCGAAACAAGTAAGACACACATAAAACTCTGACAGGAACACAGGGGGTGAACGTACCTGATGCAGAACAAAGCGGTCTATTGACCGAACGCCTGGTGACAGAAACGGCCTACAGAGGACCGCAATCAATCCAGAGAATAGAAAACGACAGGAGATGAAACAAAAAATCCGTGGAGACACAAAAATGACTCAAACCAGCACAGAGGAGCAGGTCAGCAATGTTAGAAGCACGATGGGCATAAGGCGCCCCACCGTGATCGCCAAAAAAGGGGCAATGTTGATATTCTTTATCCAAAAGAAAGATGTGTGGCGTGCATGTGTGAGAGAGTGGATATGATTAATATGGCATTAAAGGAAACACGTGGAGGAATAAATGTCACAATAAACTCAACCACTCACGCACACAATCAGATCGTGATCGCCACCAAGATACCCAGTGCAAAGAGAAACACACTACGTACCTTGGAAAATGAGACGGATGAAGACACTCGCCAAACCAAAAATAGCGCTGGTGCAGGATGAAGACGGTCATCTGACGACCGCCGCAGGGTGAAAATGGCCGGACGATAGGCCACTACCAGCACTGAAGCAGAGCACGGAAAGAAGACTCAAGCACAGGACTTGTCCGGTCTTCGGTTGGCCGCATGCAGAGGAGAGATGGTCTGAGGGAGACCACTATCCCTTGTAGACGGTCGAAGGCAAACCGCAACAACTTCCAGATCCAGAGCCAGGGAACTCGATCCTCCACCCCTTCCGGCTGGCCAGAAGGGATGGGTCTCGTGCTGAAACACTTGCTGACCTGCAAAATAACACAAATGATAGATGAAAATGACCCCAAATTAATTAATGAAAGTGCAATATATATGAATGGGAATGATGGAGGGAACACATAATCAAAAGGGGAAATACCTGGGGGGTTTGGGTTTTTAACCCCTATGGGGCGTGAAAAACAATAGGAGGGTGTGAAGATGCTAGAATGCCAGTGAAAAGCGTAGAGAAAAGTGAAGAAAAATGGAGATTGAATGACTAAAAATGTGACCAAAATGACATGAACTACGACTCAAAAACACAACAAAACCAACTACTCCCTGGACCAAAAGCTTAGGGGATGTAGAAAGCCTTTCTCCCTGACTGGATTTCACTCCGGAAAGCAGCAACACTTCGACGTGAACTCCGGAATCTCCCCCCTTGCGGCCATGAGCCAAGGGTTCTATTTATAGACCCTTGAAACCCTAGCTCGAATGGAGGGCTTTTGGGCGGGAATTAGACCTGGATTCTGTTGAATAAAACGTAGATAATACTCCCAATTTTTATCAAGATCAATCGGCGCTCGATTTGGCTGAGAATCTGTGGATAAATCTATGGATCAAGCAAGGGGTTTGACCACGGATAGAGAGAGAAACCGCCCGTCGACATAGGAATCTCAGCTGATAAAAAGGGTCCATCGATAGACCTCCCAAGATGCTAAGTGGCCCATCAAATGACCGTTATACATCAAGCCGTTAGAAAAAATAAAATGAAGATGAATACGCCCATTTATCCCAAAGACCAGGTCAAAGAAGAACTCCCGCCAAGTAGAAACGGTCTTTTGACAGCCCGCCTATTAGAGCAATGGTCTATCGCATGACCGCCTTTACCCCGGTCAGTGAAAATAAAAACAAGATAAATACACTCAATTATCCGCTGACCGAGTCAAACGAGAATTCCCGCTAAGCAGAAATGGTCTTTTGACAGACTGCCAGTTTTATGAGATGGTCCATCGGGAGACCGTTTACAAAACAACAGGTCGACGCAAGTCAGAGACAGGTCGACATGAAAAAGGACAGGTCGGCGCAGGTCAGGAGAAAAAGGATCGTCCAATAGACCACCACGTTCATGAAACGATCTATCGTGAGATCGTTATGAGGTGATCGTTGGAAAACAAAATAAAAGAGATAAATGTGTTTGCTTATCCAATGACCAAGTTTAATGAAGCTCGTTAAGCCCAAAACTTGAGACATTATGTGAGCAGCCCCAGCCAGGGAGAAAGTACCCATAAAATGGGCCTAAAACCATCTAAAAATGGCCCAATGAGTGACGGACGACTTGGGACATCATAAATAAAGGCAAGAAAGTAACCTAACTGAATGGTATAAAACGGGTGTCGACAATGGGCTCTAGCCGTAAAGGTGCATCGAGCCTCACCCACTCCTCTACGCTCCATCAGAGAGAGTCAAAAAAGGGTCAGTGATGCATCCCAGTGTCTCAGACTGTCAAACACCCTTGCTACTTTCCCCTCGTTTGCGGTGTAGGCGTCAACTATACTGTATTCCTGATCATATTTCAGTGAACCGGCACGATTCTATCATGTAAGCTCTTGCAAGATTTTAATCCCCTTTTCTTCCCCTCTGGAGCCCGTCAGAGAAGGAGAGAGTTGGTCTGAGGTCTGGCCCTGTACGCCTAGGAGATTTCCTGATCCTTTGGCCCTTCACACGGCGCCCTTTTCCATTTTTTGTGACACTCTGTTTCTCAAAAAGATGATCTTGCGTGCCCTCAGTGTTGAATCAGTGCCTCTTTGGATTGAACCGGCGCAGATCCAGTGACCGATTCATCAGCCACTCGCGCGGGCTGATCCGACGGTCACTTCCTATTGGCTGATCCGTCCCGCTCTTGCGTTGCGGCCGGCCGCTTCATTCCAACCCTTGATCCGGCATTCGCATGCATTCCCTTTGTTTTAGCAAATTCGGCGCCCTCCATCGCGAATGATCTCTCCTTCCCTCTCGAGACATCAGGGCAATCTTGATCCCTTCATAGGTTGGCCCTCAGGGATACGACGCCATGGATAACTTGGTATGATGTTGTACTGGGCGCATCCGAATGTTTATGGGACCATCTCGGATTCTCCGATGATGTGCACCCGATATCCATTCCCCCCAAACGCCTTGCATCTAGGGGAGGTGCTGTCGAAATTTCGTCAGGTACCCAGATCGACTGTGAAATCAACAAAAAAAATTGGTTGAATAATAATGATAAAAAGGGGGAAAGAAATGAATGAAATGAGGTGATGACGAAAGACGTATGATAAAAAAACAAAAAATGATAATAATAAAATAAGAAGATAAGATAAAAAAGTAATATGATAAGCAATGAGAAAAAAAAAAGAGAGGGGAATTATATAGATGAAACAACGAAATAAGGAAATAAGTAAATAAACAAAAAATATGTGTACACATGAATAACACAAAAAAAAAGATGATCACAAAATAGTGATAATGAAAGGAAGAAAGAAAGTGCGATAAAAGAAAATTTTGATGAAAAAAAGATGGGCAGGTCGACACATCCTGAAGACCAAGTCAACACACCTTTAAATAGGTTGACTTACCCTACAGCTTAGGTGGCCACACCCTCAGGCCAGGTCGACACATCCTGAAGACCAGGTCGACACACCCTTAGATAGGTTGACTTACCCTACAGCTTCGGTCGCCACAC
Organism: Amorphophallus konjac; assembly: GCA_022559845.1. Lineage (NCBI taxonomy): Eukaryota > Viridiplantae > Streptophyta > Magnoliopsida > Alismatales > Araceae > Amorphophallus > Amorphophallus konjac. The sequence continues at coordinate 123,976 of JAHNEJ010000498.1, read as the reverse complement.
CCTCAGACCAGGTCGACACGCCCTTAGATAGGTTGACGTACCCAGCAGCTTAGGTCATCACACCCTCAGACCAGGTCGACACACCCTCAAGACCAGGTCGACCAACCATCAAGCCAGGTTGACCTACCCTTATATCAGGTCGACCTACTTCCAGCCTAGGTTGACAGAGTTATCGACCAGGTCAAGCAACCATCAAGCCAGGTCGACCTACCATTCGACCTGGTCGACCTGTCCTCAGCTTACGTCGACGACACATCCCTTGGCATAGGTCGACACACCCAGGGACTCAGCGGACTAACCTGCAATGGAGTGGGTCGACCTACCCCAACTTAGGTCGACACACCTAGGGGTCTCTATTGCCTAATCTGCGATGGGTAGGTCGACCTACCCCCTGGTTCATGTCGACACATCCAGGGGTTCAGTCAACTGATCTGTGTTTTCAGTCGATTGACCCCTTGGTAAGTCGACCTGCCTATGACTCAGGTCGACCTACCTGGTCCCGATTGGCCATTTTCACTTCTTGAATATCTCGATCTTTCCTCTGCTGACCCAGACTCGTGATCCTAGGTGTTCGCAAATGGCTAAATAGCAATAATAAAAATTATATAACTGATTAAAAAAGGGGAAAGGAGTGGTAGAACTTGAAACAAAAGCAATAATAATGTGTGATCAAACTAAAATATGAATGATAATAATCAGGAAACCAACAGTGTTTGATCCAGGCCCCTCGTCCCCTAGGCCTTGTGTGAAGGGAATAGAAATAATGCCCTTGCAACCCGGGCTTGGATGTCGGGAACCACCCCTCCAAAGCCATGGCCTGACTTTGCCTTAGGCCAACAACTCTTCGAATCTGACTTGCCGTCACCGAGATTCTTCCCACTCCTTTTATTATCAAATATCAAACTTGCCGCAGCCCCGACAGATATTTACCCAACGATTATTCATGTCTTCGTCATGCTTTCGACTTGAAATACTTTCCGAACATGAAATGGATGATGAATAAATGAAGTGGCTTAAACGCCCTTGCCTTAGCACGAAATATTTCACTACGCTTCGAGTTATCTCTCTCCTTTTTCATTAATGCAAATTTTAGGCTATAGGGCCCCTATTCTTGGTGACTAATCAAGGGTTTTATCCCCTTCGGGGAGATGTAATTAATGCTGTGGGCTTTATAGAACGGCGGGTTCCAGTCCCGACACGATACCCACTATCGTCTGACTAGTCAGATGGTGCGCACTAGTGGCTCCAGACCACCTTGGTATTTGGAGTCCGAATAAACTGTCACCTTGTGACTGGCACGCCTACACACTGATAAATGAAATAAATAAATAAAATAGAATGAGAAAAAAAGTGCGTCCACAATAACACATATGAGATGATAATTAGTGGCTAAACATTAGAAATCTAGGAGCGTAATTAGGAGCATGCATTGCATATACTCACCAAGGCATTCAAAGCTGCACGAGTGTCAGTCAACTGCTGCTCCATGTCTGCCAAGCGAGCCTACAAGTCTGCTATCGTGGCATCACGGGAATCCTGCATCCATGACATGTAAGTTAGCACCATATGTATACAAAAAAAGCTGCATTTCACACTTACCTCCATAGGCCTCCTAATCTGGAGTTGCTCTGCATACGCCACCCTATAAAGGTGCAGGTACACCTCACTATCCTACGCGTGCGACTCCACGAGTGTGTCACCCCACCGCCAGTTCTCATATTATTCAGGGAAGCGCACCCGCCAGTCAACACGAGCTTCCCTCCCCTGTGTCTTCCTCCCAATGCGAGATGGCGCTGCCACATCCACCCACTCCTAGGCAAGCCCCAAGGTCCTCATAGCCAATCATAGTCAAAGCAGCTCAATCTTGTTGAGGCAATGGACCCAAAGGTCCCGTCCAAACTGAGCACGACTTGCCTCAACCCACTGCTGGTCGGCATCGACCATGCCCAAATAGGGCCTCCAAACCACCTACATTAGCATACATGTATCTTATAAGTCATTAAAAAATAATAAGAATAAAATAAAAATTAAAAAATTCCTACCATCGCTGCAGGGAACTTCTACAGCTCACACCTCAATGACATCAGCTAGTAGGATGGATGGGTTGTGCTCACGATAGGCTGCCATAGCCGAGCCAATGGCACCGCCACCAAATGCCAATGTCGAGCCCTCCCCATTAAGATGTAGTAGTAGCCCCACACCTGCATTATTACATGTCTTGAGCATCACATGAGGTAAATTAATTGCATTAAAAAATTAGAAAAAATAAAAATAATAATTTACCTAGAGGAACGGTGCGAAGCGACTCATAGTCATCTCTCGATCTGTCTCTTGAGACAGGCCAACAAACAAATGTGTCAGTAGGGCAGCCCCCCAGGCATACTGCCCTACCCACTCAAGGTCTACTAAGAGCTCCACGAAATGACAGTGGATGTCATCTCCCTTTGAACCCAGCAGTAGCCTCCCCAGTAAGAAAAAGAAGAACCTCCTCAAGTCCTTGTTCGACCTCCCCCAGTTGCTCACGTCCGCATAATGCATAGCATAGGACCCTCTTTCTATCCTCTCCATAAAATCCTCAAAGGATTCATCACCACGCTGATGAGCGTTAGCAACTCCCAATGCCTCCATGATGGACGTACTAGCAATCATCATGCACCCTCTATCCTCTAATGCCAATCCTAGTTGCTTCTGAGCACCCTCTCGGAAATCAGGGTAGGTAACTCCAGTCACTGCCTCGCCATCCACTCTAAGGCTAGTAATTGGGACAACATCCTCCAAGCTAGGCACCATATGCCCCCCAGGGCATCAGGAAGGCCCGACTCACTGGGTCTCACTGTAGAAGCCTAATTTTTGGACATCCCGCGGACCTTGTCAAGCCATCATAGAAGTGACACTTTTTCTTGGTTGATTGGGAATGTGGGGTCTCATCCTTGTTTAGGTAGGCTCTACCCTGTCACTTCGCGGTAAGTTGGCGGGGGCTTAAGGTCGGAAGTTCGGGGGCGTGGGTCCCCGAGGCTAAGTTTTTTGAGGTATCTATATGTTCCCTGCATTGATTCCTAGGCGGCCAGGATGCTGGCCGCCCAGAACCCCAAGGCAGCCAGATACCTGGCCTCCCACACATCCCAAGGTGGCCAGACTCCTGGCCACCCATACCTCAAGGCGGCCAGACTCCTGGCCGCCCAGGTCCTTTGAACGGCCACACCCTTGGCCGCCCAGCCTCCTTTGAACGGCCATCAACTTGGCTACCTCTTGATAACCGCCCGTCAACTCCATGATCCGCCCACTCCGGGCACGTCCTCTACAACCACTCCCACTCGGGAGGTCGAGGTGCACGAAGTCTCACGTGTTATCACCTCCGAATGGGTCAAAGCTTACACGTAATCCATCTTCAAAGGTTTTTGGAGGGAAATTGCCCCCACATATAGAACCTGTTCCAAAACCCATCTCATGGGGGGGGGGGGGTTGGACATTTTGGAGGAGGTGGGGCTAGCATTTTGGAAAAAAAGGAGGCACTGGCAGCTCGGAGAACCCTTTCTCGCCTTCTTTCGTCAAAGAGCTTCATCCGCGGGAGAGAGCTTGTGTCCGCGGCCGGAGGAAGCGAAGCTTGTTGAAGGTGGCCATCGACATGGCCGCCCACCATCTCTGAACGGCCATACATCTGGCCACCCTCTGTTGGTCGATGGGCAAACCCTATCCTTCTTCCCTTATTTTCCATCTAGCTACATCTCTTTCTGTTTTACTGCATTCATGCATGATAGACTTGCCTAGATCCTACTTTTAAAGAGGTTTCCCAATCCAAAACATAGGGATGGCGGATGGTCAAAAGTCTCGGCCATCCCCCTTCCCGCCCCCTTCTTGGTACGATAGACCCCATTTGCATGTTCTCTTTACTTCTCTGAGCATTTACTGCATTTCCATAGTCTAATAGTATATTCTCTATTTGCTGGTTAATTTGCAGGAACTTCATCATCGACTCGCAGAGCTCCTCATTCTTGGCCGGCCGAGAGAGAAGATAGGAAGAACCCACATCTCCCTCCCATTCCTAAGGCATTCATGATCATCACCCCTGTGAGGCTCAGGTATAAGCCTTTGGTGATCACTCTTTTTCTTTTTTTCTAATACGTGCACTGTAGGTCATAGTAGCATAGTTCGGGAAGAGGCTCAGACACCCCACGCCGTGCGACCCTTTCCGGTGCTTACAACCTTCTAGCGATCACGGTGGAACTCCACTTGCTTACTGTGAGTCTTTAGATTGAAGTTCATTGCATCTATTTTCCAATATATAGCCTTTCCCCATTTTATCTTTCATTTTTAGTTGCCCACTATGCCTGCTACACATTTAGTTCACCTGCAGGGCCAAAATAGGTGGCGGCCATCCACCTAGGTCCCAAGGCAGCCAGAGACCTGGTCGCCCAAGTCCTCTGAGCGGCCATCGAGTTGGCCATCTCCTGTTCATGTTTCTGCTTCCGTTTTGATCCTATTTGCGTGGTTTAGCCTCTGTTTTGTGTATTCTTGGTTCTGTTTATTCTAACACTGCAGGTTTTAGTCCGGGGTGGGCTTAGGAAGAGACGGCATTACATCAATTAGGAACACCCTCCCTTTGATTTGGACTCTTCACCTGGGGATTCCCACTCGGATGTAACTAGTCCTTCTCAATTAGGAACCTCCATAAGTCCCCGCGAACCGTGGATACCCACACAGTCGCCGGGCAGGTTGTACCTTTGAAGTCCTATTAGATCTCCCAAAGGGTTTGAGTGAGAATCATCTTAGGATTATCCTGGAGTTTGGCTTTAATCCCCCTAGAAAATTTCATGCTCATCTAAGAGGGAACAAATTGAAATTGGACTAATCACGGGATTAACCTAAGTTAAAAATTTAGGGCGCATTGTTTGAAAACATGCTTGTTGTTAGATACCATTAATTCAATCCTAATTGGCCTTAAAAATTCCACTTCAATTTCTAAAAATTAATTAGGTTGAGTTACAATGGACCAATGTCATTCTAACATGCATGTTGTTGACGAGGATGATTTTGAATTCTATGACACACAAACCCGGCTTGATGCCAAGGAAGATACACCCAATGATCTCATTGGGATGTGTCAAAATTTACCAATTCATGTGGACCAAAGCACAAATAGTGAAGAATCATCCTCTGAAAGTAAAGAGTCCATCAATGTCAAAACCCCATCAATCTTCCCGAAAGAGGACCAAGAGCTAGCTAGGGTGTTATGTCGATATTCCCCTAACCATTTGATTGCTCTAGCTTCCCTAGGAAGATCACATATCACTCCTCAACCCATTCCAAGGGGATCCACAACTCCAATTCTGATGTCAAACTCATTCAATAGGACTCCTTTCCGTGTTCCTAGTCAACCTCACCATCCTCTTCATTCTCAAGGGGTTGCGTCCTCTCCAATATCTCATGCTATGCCTAATGTCAATGCACCCCTTGGGCAATCCAATCTCATATCCTGAAAAGAGGTGGAAAGGTATGGCTGGCAAGCGATTGCCGAAAGCCTCCCCAAACCTCAACCTCAATCCTTCACTAGCTATTGCAAACTTCCGAATGCTTATTTTCCCCTCGAGTTTCAAAGCCCCCAAATATCGGAAGTATGATGGTTCCACAGATCCACATGAACATCTTTCTTATTTTCTAATGGATTCTCATCAATGGCTTTATGATCGGGTCCTCCTAGTCCATCTCTTTCAAAAATCTCTAGAAGGAGAGGCCTTTAGGTGGTTCTCTTCACTCCCGGCCATTAATCTTATCAATGTTGATGTTGTGTCCAAGCGTTTCATCGCTCATTTCAGCCACATGGCTAGTGTAGCTCCCACTCTCACGGACCTTATCATGGAAAAGATGAAGCCCGACGAGGACTTCATTCAATTCGCTAATTGGTGGAGAGCTATGGCTTCTAGGTCTGGGATTGTCATCCCGAAATATCAAGCCATCACTGTTCTAGTCAATAATGCAACTCCTCAGCTCCGTGCTATCTTGATACTTAGCAAATTTCACACATTCGCTCAGCTCTACAAAAGAGCTCATGTTGTCCAAGCTCAGCTCAAGAATTACTCCTTTCCATTCTTCCTTGATGATTGCGATGTCCGAACCTCGAAAGGGGCAAGCTCCAATGATCATATCAATGCCTTCCATCAGCTCCCCGATTCTACCTATCCCATGGATGCCACTTCAAACTCCAAGGTGCCCACGAGAAGTGTGGAGAACATCCAAAATTCATTTCCCTTCCATCAATCACCTCATGTTCCATCTTACACTCAGGAAAGGTTAGCCATGGTTAGGGGCAATCAAGAATCTAGGCTAATGGAAAGAGGACAACATTGGCAATATGATGAGGATGAAGTGACGGATGACCCACCCATAGTGCACTCGGACACAAGAAACATGATTGGCCATGGACAAAGGACAAGACCTTTAGTCTTGGTCCTACCCAAGTGTGAACCACCCCAACAAAGCCAGGACATCCCTCCTTCCACTCCAACTCCACCTGAAGGGGAAAGACCCTTAGTCCTCATTCTGCCTAAGGGCTCATCTACCCGATAGTCAAATCAAGGTGTCTCTTCTCCGCTCATGGCGGAGGATCACTCAAGTTCATCCACTTTTCACCATGACACCTCGCGGGAAGAGCTACTATCATCGTTTGATCTAATCAAACCAGCTCCTACCCCAACCATGCTGCCAACTCAGTTTGAGCTAGCCCCTATTGTTGATGAGTCTTTTGCGACCCCTACCCCAATTGATCCAGCTCTAATTCAGCTTCCACAACATGAGACCATCCATTTTGATGAATCAAATGTTGGATTTGCTCTCCCAAATCAAGAGGTCATTCCAATTATCCAATCAAGCTCCCACATATCTTTAACCCTAAGATTGCTCCTGCTCTAGAAATTTTGGCTGACACATCCGCGGTGTTGAACCCGACCATGATCATGTCATCAAAGGACAAGGAGCCCATCATCTCTACCTTGGATGCCCACCAATCTACTCCATTCCCCGAATCATTAGAGTCATTCATACCTAAGGAGAAATCCCAAGAGATAGGATGGCACATAATGTCGAAGATGGGTTATTCAGCTGGCGCAGGGTTAGGAAAGGAAGAACAAGGAATTAAAGAGCCGATTGAGGAAAATGGAACATTTGAGAGATTTGGATTAGGGTGTCAACCAACCAAGGTCAACAAAAATGAACCAACAAGGTGGAATTTGCACGATCATTTTGTAAAGGAGTCCTATCCATTGGAAGAGAGAATTGCAAGTGTAGAAACATGCCATGAAGATGAACATGTGGATTCAAAAGAAGAGCTAGATGGTGTAGACATAGAGGATTTGGGTTTATCAAAACTATTCTCTGAAGAACCATTGTCCCACCCGATAACCCAGAAGAAATTCATGTAACAAAAGGAGATCTGACTTTGTTAGTCCTCTCTTTTCTATTCTTTCTATTCACATCCTTCAAAAGTGGTTCCATCTTCAAAATTGATTGAAAAGAAAAGTCTGAAGCTATCATTGAGAAGCCCACTCTAGGGGCAAAACTCTTCAGCCATGATTCCCTACCTCGGGAACCTTCACCCTCCATCCTTAATCACACAGCTCCAGTCAACAGCCCTGCCAGGGGCATTTGCCTTGTACATAATAGGTCAGATTTAGGAGAGTCCAAACCTTCGGTTACACTACACAAGAAGGTTAGGGGCACCCAAGTTCTCTACCAACTTTGGTCAGGTCTAGCCGAGAGTTATAACTTGTTAACTCAAATCTTAGTGTTTAGTTTAATAAATTCAATAAAATTGTTACAAGATGAGGAACAATCTAACCCGCCTCCTATGGCTGAACATATTCAAGTCAAAGAATCTATTAATCCTAGTAGGTATAGGGGTCGTGTCCACGGCCACGTACTTGCTTACCATCCACTTGAACCTTGTTTCTGGCCTACTAAGGAGGTTGATTGCTCTTCCTCTATCCAGCAGTCCATAGAGTGCCCAGATGACACCATCCGCTCTGTAAGAACCCTTGTACATAGCTAATAACCCAAAATCTAAAAAAATAGAAAATCCAAACTAAAAATCTAACAAAAAAATCAAAAATCATGAAAATCAACAGCCTGGCAGTTGTCATGCATTTCACTCTCCATCCCATCATGAATGTTAAGGTTAGGTTGCATTAGAGCCTCGGTGAGTAAAAGACTTTGATCTATCGGAACCGAGGAGAATTCTGTCTAGCTAAGTCGCTAATGCTCCAAGGGGCAAGCAATATGCACACACTCACATGCTTTCAAAATTTGGCAACGGCCTAAAACGGGTAAATATCCCAAAGATTTCTTGAAGACTCTAAAATCCTCCTTTTCCTCTCTTTTTAACCGATCAAGAAAGTCAGCGCCTGTAAGGCCTTAAGCTTAGCAGTTGAAACACAATACCCTCAGGTGAGAGTAGGATTCACCTTCTCTTCAAAAATGAGACCAGAGCACGTGAAGAGGGTAGTGTCCCCGTAGGTAAACAAACAAAAAAAATCAAAAGGGAGCAAAATTCCCAAAATTCTCAAAATCGTGTGCAAATGAATGAAAAGAAAAGAATGCAAAATCCTAAAAGGGAACAAATGAAAAAGTCTGGTCGTGACTGTGCCTGGTCAAGATAAAGAAATCCCTACAAATCAAGTCCAGATTCAAGGGGCAACACAACAAGCATAGTGTCCCGAAGGTGGTCCGAAATCACCAAAAGGGTGGAGTGAACTACACTCACTCATAGCTCATCGTTTTAGCGGCTTTGCCGATCCGCTTGTGAAGTTTATCCCCTACATTCATTTTTCTTTGAGGACTCAGAATCCGATGGAAACTCTGAGGGATATAACACTATTGACGGCTTGTAGCCATTTTTTGAAAACACACTATATGATTGTCTACCCCAAAAGAACAAAAGCCTTTGCTACAAGAAATCTCCATGTTTCTGGTATGTCAATATTCTCATCACCTTTAGTGTCTTCTTCTTTCATCAACCTCGGGCTTAGGCCAATGCATGCGCGTCACTTGTCGGTGCGACGGCGTCTGGTTCCGGGTCAGCGTCGCGTGGTTGACCATTAGGGTTCCAAGGTGTTCTATCATATATCCTCTAAAGTTGTGAGGAAATATACCTGGGTCAGGCAAATCATTTATCTCGAACACTTTTTGGGTGTATCTCTGTGGTCAAAAGAAACTGGGAGCCTAAGCTTGGCATGACGGTATTGTCATCAGGATAAGTCTTAACCGACGGGATATCATTCGTGGAGTCTAGAGACCCAAATCAACCTAGATGTGCACTCATGATACCTGGGAGATTGTAGAAAGAGCCTATCCTTTCTTCATTGATATGATGTCTCATGGGCAGTTGCCAGATGTTGGCCAAAAAAATCTGAATATGTCAAAAAATTAAAAAAAGTTAAAATATTTAATTCAAAAAAATCAAAATATGTGAAAATCCTAAAAAAATCTAAATATCTACAAACAAACCCCCAAAAATGGAGGGGCATCTCCCCGATACATACACCACAACACCACCTCCTTTCCCTCATCACTACCCCACAACTGCGAACTCCAAAGGCTACTCCACTTTCTTCATTCCTCTCACCAGGAAATTTATACCTACACTGCTACCAACACCCAAACTAGGGGCAAATTTAACGCCCATCTGCCAATCCAAGCTAGCCAAATCCTTGGCTACCCTGTCGGAAGGAAGAGCGCTCCTCATTCCTTTACTTCCACAAATCCTAATGGTAATTGAACTCCGCCAGCTAGGCGCTTCAACTTGAGTCCTAAGCAAATGAAACCTTCATATCACCTGATTTTTATCAGATGCCTGGTTGCATTACCAATACCCTTTTCCTTACTCTCTCTACTCCATAACCCCCTGATTGGACAAACGTCCTACTTATGTCAGCGGGTCCAAGACGGACTTCGGCTATGGAGCTTGAATTATTCTTTTAGCTAGTCTTCCCCCAACCAGACACCTCGCTAGAGTCAATTGATGTGCTGGGTGAAGTTCGCGCAGGCTCTCCTATCATCGGGAATGGTCACTTCCGGGGACATACTTACTCCCCAGTGATCATCCCCGCAGAATTCATTTTGTCCATTAGGCCCACCGTTAAGCCAAGGGACAATGTTTGCTTTCCCACTCCCCTTACCTCAGTGAATGCTTCCTCTTTGAATGCTTATTTATTTATGAACTTCACTAATGTGTGTTTATGCAGCTACAGGTCATATAGCATCGGGATTCGCTCTTCATCGCCTTCTCCTACTATTATATATACTATATTATATAGAGCCCGGAGGCTAATAACTTCGAGCATATAAACTCTGAGTTCCTCTCTAATAAAAACAATGAGGGGTTTATGTTCCCTAAGTTATTCGATGGTCGTCTGGTTTCTTGATTGACCTCGGGATGACGGACTCGTCGGACTATTGACCGACGTCTTTCCCGGATCCAGACAATAATACCTCTAGATATGCATTAGATAGATTTTTACTTTAAACCCAGCACGCATCATATAGGTCCTTTCTTTTGCATCTAAAACCAAAAAATGCATTTAGAAAAGCATGGCATGCATTCGTGCAGCAAGAAGGAAACAAGGGTCGAGAGAAGGGTTCACCATTGATCGGCCCTGGACTCTATCCCTCTTTTGTCAATCATCCAAGTTCTTCAATTCCATCACTTTTTTGTTGTCTACCTTATTCCACTCCGATTCGACAAGTTGAGAGTGTGTTTTGTATGCGACCGCCATAAGTATACTGAGATTTGAAGGTCATTTTCCCATTATCCTGATTTATTTACCTACCATGTTTAAGGTCTTGTATCTCATTGAGTTGGATTTCTATCGTCCCCTTAAGTCTCGCAACGCTATGCTAGGGGGTCCCATGGACCGCAGATACAAGCCCTCTTAGATTAATTTTCCTTCCTCCCCTATTGAATGACCTATCTTGTCGCATTAGGCTTGTCCATTCATATGTGAAGCTCAATCTCAACTTAAGAATCACCTTGAGCGAGACATCCTAATTAGGCTTGTTGCTTTACTGAAACACCCATTTATCAGTCCGCTGGGCTCCCTTGCAAAACGGGCGTTCCAGATGGGCATTTATATATGCCTAATTTTGAACATCCCATGGACCTTGTCTAGCCATCATAGAAGTGATACTTTTTCTTGGTTGATTGGGAATGTGGGGTCTCATCCTTGTTTAGGTAGGCTCCACCCTGTCACTTCGCGGATCCAACTTCGCGGTAAGTTAGCGGGGCGTTAAGGTCAGGGGTTCGAGGGTGTGGGCCCCCGAGGTGAATTTTTTTAAGGTATCTATATGTTCCCTGCACTGATCCCTAGGCGGCCAGGATGTTGGCCGCCCAGAAGCCCAAGGCGGCCAGATACCTGGCCGCCCAGCTCCTTTGAACGGCCATCGACTTGGCTACCTCCTGATAACTGCCCGTCAACTCCACGATCCGCCCACTCAGGGCACGTCCTCCGCAACCACTCCCACTCGGGAGGTCGAGGCGCACGAAGTCTCATGTGTTATCACCTCCGAATGGGTCAAAGCTTACACATAATCCATCTTCAAAGGTTTTTGGAGGGAAATCGCCCCCACACACAAAATCGATTCCAAAACCCATCTCATGGGGGGGTTTGGACATTTTGGAGGTGGAGGGCCTAGCATTTTGGAAACAAAAGGAGGCACTGGCAGCTCAGAGAACCCTTCCTCGCCTTCTTCCATCGAAGAGCTTCATCCGCGGGAGAGAGCTTGTGTCCGCCACCGGAGGAAGTGAAGCTTGTTGAAGGTGGCCATCGACATGGCCGCCCACCATCTCTGAACGGCCACACATCTGGCCGCCCTCTGTTGGTCGACGGGCAAACCCCATCCTTCTTCCCTTGTTTTCCATCTAGCTACATCTATTTCTATTTTACTGCATTCAAGCATGATAGACTTGCCTAGATCCTACTTTTAAAGAGGTTTTCCAATCCAAAACATAGGGGAGGCAAATGGTCGAAAGTCTCAGCCATCCACCTTCCCGCCCCCCTTCCTGGTACGATAGACCCCATTTGCATGTTCTCTTTACTTCTTTGAGCATATACTGCATTTCCATAGTCTAATAGTATATTATTTATTTGCTGGTTAATTTGCAGGAGCTTCGTCATCGACTCGCAGAGCTCCTCGTTCTTGACCGGCCGAGAGCGAACACTTGCCTAAAATATATAATGCATGAAAATGACTGGAAATTGAGGGCTTTTACTCTTAAGTTCACGTTTAAGCCGTTCATGAGATAACCTACCTCTGATCTGGGCTTTAGACTTCGAATTTAGGGCTGGAAGTCAACCCTAGTTTCTGCTCGTTCAGAATCGAACCAGCAACTTCGTGGCCTTCTAACTTCTGATTCTCTTCACCTATGACCATGAATTTTAGAGGGTAAGTAGATAGTACTAAAAGGAACAAATAACTCTAAAGAACCCCGATCTAGTTATCTCGGTTTGGACTTTTAATCTGCTGATCTTCCTGGGCCCTTCGCACAAGTTCCTGGGTCACTTGCACTGAACCAACATCTTTGCAGGCCTCTAACTCCTTGTGGGCTTGATCTCCTAGAATGAAATTTTGAGGGCAGTTAGACCTTAGTATTATGAACCAAATATTCTAAAGAACCTATCTCAAATAATGCTTCCTTACCGTAGTTCCACGTGAGCCAAGCGTAACGGTCGCTTAGGTTGAACTTAAGGTCTATTTATAGGGTTAGCTAGGGTTTTGAGGATATGGACGACCCTAGAGTCCTAATTAGGTCATTAATTCAATCTTAATCTATCCTAGAACCTTCTAGCTAATAGATTGCTTCGATCTCCAAGGATTTGGCCTGAAGAATTTGGGGTTTTTGACGCGATCAAACTGCTCGCGATCGGACTCTTGGCAGCGGTCCAGTTGAGACCATTTCTTGCTCCTTGCGGTCACCCGATAGACCGTTTTCAATGTTGGGCATCAAAATTTGAATTGGTTCAAACTCTTTTGTTATTTATTCTTTATTTATGCTTATTTAAATCTACTTATCTCTTAATTCCGTAAATACATCAATTTAAGGTTCTAGAACATGGGCCAGGGTCAAAAACTATAATTTGGGCCAAGTGGGTTTAATTAAATGGGCCTATTCCTATTTAATTAGTATAGAGCCTTAGATTAATTAACCATAATTTATTTAATAGCCCATTTAGTCTATTTAAATGCATAATAATTATATTTTAATCCTAAAAAATTCCTAGATAATTCTCGGACGTTACACCCTCCCCTACTTAAAAAGAATTTGGTCCCCAAATTCAATGCATGGATTTTATGGAGAGTGTACTTATAGTTGAATAGCTCAGGAAATCTCCTGTGCATGACTTCTTCCATTTCCCATGTAGCATCTTGATCTGATCCTTTATTCCACCAGATTTTTACCATTGGAATGGTTTTATTTCGAAGCTGACGTACCTCTCGATCAATAATTTTGTAAGGCTTTTGTTCGTACGTCAAATCTTTCTGAATCTATAAATTGTCATAAGACATAATGTGGAATGGATCATAGACATATTTCTTTAACATATAGACATGGAATACATCATGAACTCCTGCCAACTGTGGAGGTAATGTTAGACGATACGCCACTTCTCCCACTCTTTCAAGAATTTCAAAAGGGCCAATGAATCTTAGCGTAAGCTTGCCTTTAATACCAAACCCGCGAATACTACGACCAGAGGAAACCTTGAGAAATACATGATCTCCTGCCTGAAATTTCAAGTCTCACCTTCAGTTATAGGACTTTTGCCTATCTTAAGCCATCTTGAGTCTTTCTCTTATCACTTTCACCTTATCAGTTGTATCTCGAACAAGATCAGGGCCTAGAATTTGTCTTTCACCGACCTCGTCCCAGCATATTGGTGTTCGGCAACTTCTTCTATATAATGCCTCAAACGGTGCTATTTGAATGCTAGCTTGGTAGCTATTGTTGTACGCATATTCCACTAAAGGTAAATGATCGTGCCAGCTTCCACCAAAATCTATAACACATGCTCTTATCATATCTTCCACCACTTGATTGGTCCTTTCGGTTTGTCCATCAGTTTGTGGATGAAACGTAGTGCTAAAATTCAATCGGGTCCCTAAGAAGTATTGTAGCCCCTTCCAAAACTATGAAGTAAATCGAGGGTCTTGATTAGAAATAATAGTGACAGGGACACCATGTAATTGAACAATCTCTTTTATATATAAAGCAGCCAAGATGTCCACAGACCATCGGCTTTTAATAGGTAGAAAATGAGCCAATTTTGTTCGACGGTCTATGATCACCCATATCCCATCATGTCCACCTCTTGATTTAGGTAGTCCCATGATAAAATCCATTCCTATACCTTCCCATTTCCATTCTACAATTTTCAAGGGATGTAGTTTTCCAGTAGGCTTTTGATGTTCTGCCTTAATTTGTTGACAAGTAAGGCAACGTGACACATAGTCTGCTATCTCTCTCTTCATATTGGGCCACCAATAATTTCTTTTAAGGTCTTGATACATCTTGGTAGCTCCAGGGTGAACAGTATATTTAGATTTATGAGCTTCTTCTAAGATCATCTTCTTAGTATCAGCATGATCCGAAATATAAATACGACCTCGAAACAATAATCTCCCGTCATTTGCAATAGAGAAATCCGGTCGTTGTTCCATGTTAGCCTTAATCTCCACTAGTACAGGATCATTTTCTTGTAACTTGATTAGATCTTTAATCAATGTAGGTTGAGTCCGGATATTGGCTATAAAGCAACCTTCTTTCTTCATATCAACGTCTAAATTCAACTGAGCAAATTTAGAAATAAGATTGGTCATACCTTTCATAAGACTTGATAACTTTCCCATTGGTTTTATACTGAGCGCATCGGCTACAGCATTTGCCTTACCTGGATGGTATTGAATTTTGAAGTCAAAGTCCTTGAGATACTCCAGCCATCGCCTTTGCCTCATATTCAATTCCTTTTGAGAAAAGAGGTATTTCAGGCTCTTATGATCTGCATATACAGTAAATTTCTCCCTATAAAGATAATGGCGCTGAAGGGGCGTGATCTCGCGCTGGTCCTGAGCTGGGAGGATGATCACCGGATAGTGAATTGTAAAGAAGCGAAAATGGATCAGGGGTCTCAGGGATGGTTCTCTGGGGAAAACCCTCTGATGCTTAAGTCAGTAGAGCAATGGTGGAAGTTATGAAGGGAGGAAGAAAGAGGTGCACGAGATCCCCCTACACCGAGGTGGTGAAGTGGTTCCTGCTCAGGGAGTTTAGGCGTATGTTGGTCTTACTTTTCATTGGAGGGAGTCCCAGGTTTATATAGTGTGCTTGCCTCATGAGTCCCATAAGCTGAGGAGTTTCAGGCGGGAGTTACATCCTCATCGCGGGGTCTTTACGTCTTCATCGTGGGATCTTTACATCCTCATCGTGGGATCTTTATAGCCTTGAGGGGTCATGGGTCCCTTATCCTCATAAACTCCTGCTCATAAAGGGCTCTCAACGGCAGCGTGGATAAGCAATCGTCAGTCGAGCCGAGCATAAAAGGTGCCACCCCCGTCCGGGCGATAGGCATAGCTCGGATGAAGATAGGTCGGCATGGGCACTGAGCACCTGCCTTTATCCCGGCGAGGGGATCGATCGAGCGTGGGTCTTTTTCTGACCTGACCGACGCTCGAACCTTTCGAGCCAAAGGGCCGCTGAGGAAGGGTGTGATCCCGAGTGATCTTATTGGGCTTTTTAGCCTAAGTGGGCCCTGTGGGACTGTCACTTGGATGAGCTGGGCCTCATTTGGTCCTGATGGACCTAGTTTGACTGCTCTTTAGATAGGCTACAGAAATCCCCCTCTCCACATGTCCCCCTCCTACTCCCGAGCCTTGGTAGTCTCAGAAGAGTAGCCGTTAGGGTTTCGGACCAGCGTGGCTCGGGTGGGTGGAGATCTGGCGGTGTTAAGAAGCCACGTGTTGTGGTCACCTTGGCCCATAATAATGATAATCCTGACGGATTTGAAATGAAGGGCCCCCTTTTTCTCGGAGGTCGGAACGGCGCGCCGCCTTCCATGTGGGGATATAGGCGTTGTGCGCTTGTTGTCATTCCAGACTCCCTCAGTCTTTAGGGTTTGGCTCACCTTCGTGCTTGCTTTTGGGCTCTTTGATGCGTCGTGAGGACACGAAGGAAGAGCAGAGGCTTGCAACAGCGTTCGCGGAGTTGGCGGAGATAACAGCTGAGGCAATCCGGCGGCTTCCTCTCCCTCCAGAGTCTTCGTTGTCCCGGGAGTGTCTTTCTTCAAGTTCTTCTCCGGATTCCATTGCGGATCAGCGTCCGGATGTTGAAGAGTGGGAGGATGAGCTGGTGGTGAAGGCGGTGGTTCCAAACTTTAGCAAACTGGGGGAGGCGGAGGTGAAAAGGCTGGAGCACCAGTTTCGCCTGCCCCACAAGTTTTGCTTTACCGCGGCCGCTCCGCACGAGACAAGCTTGGACTCTCGTACATGCCATATCTGTACCTTCCTTCTATCGTGGAAAAGCGGGTTCTGCCTTCCCTTCAAACCTTTCATTCTTAAGCTTCTCAATTTTTTTCGGTTGGCACCCATTCAGTTGGTAGCCAATTCCTATCTCCTTCTTTCCGCCTTTCGCTTCCTCTGTCGCTAATGCGGAGTTCCTCCTTCCTTGGACCTCTTCCACTACTTTTTTGAGTTGAAGGCGCATCCCTCGGTCGGGAAGGGTTTTTATTTCATCCAGGCGAGGTGGAATAGGAGCTGCATCTCCTTGGCGGTGAAGGATTCTTCACATAAGGGGTGAAAAACTCAATTTTTCTGGGTGGGGATCTACTCGGTGGAGGAGACCTGGAAGTGCCCCGTGATCCCCAATTTCCATCCGAATATCCCTCCCAGGCAGGACGAGTTCCCTCCGTTCGTGGAGGAGTACACAACTATCTTGTTGAAGCACCGTCAGTCCACAAAAGAGCTGGTTACTCCAAAGAACATCGAGTAGTGTCTTCTTACGCGGCTGCATCCGTCAGGCTCTCCTTTGGATGTTAAGACCATTTTTCTTTTTCTGACTATGTCTTCCTTTTTGTGCAGACACCAGGCGGCCGGCTTTGGAGGAGGCCGCAGAGGTGATCGACCTCGGTGATGACTCGGCTGCCGATGAGTCGGCTACTCCCACAGGTCGCACCCGAGCCAGAGATAAGGGCAAGGGGGCGGCCCAGGGTGAATCCTCCTGGCCGCGGGGGTCCAAGCACAAGGATCCCGTGGAGGGCATGATCTGGGCCGCCGTGAAGGCCAAGAAGCGGGCCAAGAAGGTCGGGGTCGTACTCGTAGTCGAAGGCGACCTTGTCGCGACTCGCCCCTCCGTCGAGCATGATGGGGCCGACCCTACCGGGTGAGCTCTCCCACCCGCCGAGCAAGAGGGGGCCGAGGAGGTTGGGGCTGCTTCTGGGGTCGGCGACGATGCTGGCTCTGCTCCTCCTTCGGCCGGAGCCAAGGGGGCCGGGGCTGCTCCTGCGACTGGAAACGGTGCTGGCCCGGCTCTCCCCTCGGTAGGAGCCGAGGGGGCCGTAGACGAGGAGGGTGACGCTGGGACCACGGCCAAGATTGGGGCGTTGACTGAGGCAGGGTGACGCTCCAGGTGGCGGTGCAGTTGCCGAACCGGTCCAAGCTGGGGGGTCGCAAGAAAAGGTGATGCAGCCCCGACCAACCGAGGCACGAGGGGCGAACGAAGTCGCGGCTCGATCCGGGCCATCCGGCGGGACGTCGACCGAAGAGGGGGTCTCCATTCTGGTGGCCCTGGTGTGGCTCGGCATCCAAGGCCCTCTGTATCAAATATGTCATGGTATAGCCGCGAAGGTGAAGGGGGGAGATAGGCAGCACTCCTCTTCCGTGGCCCTTGAGACAGTTATGGAGGGCGGCTTGGTCCTGGCCCAGATGGGGGCCACTCTGGCAGAAGCGTACGCTCGGTTGGTGTCACGCCCCAAGCGCGGAAGGAACTCGGAGATGCGTGACGAGTTTATATCGATCATGTCAATCAGAGCATTAGTGTATTCAACACAAAGACAAAGTGAGCAAAAGTAAAGATAACCCAATCCTTTATTCAATCACAACCTCAAAAGTACTTCTATTACAATCCACTTAATGAAAGTGCTAAGACTCAATAAAGGGAAAAGTACAACAATTGACTCAAAAATATAGAAAGATAAGACTAGTAGACGTTTGGATAGACGGTTAGCACTAATCTCTTCACTCTTGACCTTCCCCATCCGATTGAGTCTCGTCATCAGACTTACCTGAAAAATAGGGTAAAACACTGAATGAGCGAACGCTTAGTAGGAATTATATCTCAAGAGCTAGCTTGCTTTAAGTAATTTACATGTTACATGAATGCAATAAAGCTATGCATGTTTGCGTAAAACGACAAGAGAGAGAGAGTATGACAAGAGATAGTTGAGTGAACTAGCATGTCTTTCAAGAACTTATATCAATAAATGTTAAGATATTCAAGCAAGTATATTCATTATGTCATGTCGGAAATTGGCTATCACGTTTCAATCAAGTATATCAATACCCTTTTCGGGTCACGCAAGTCATGTCATGTCAAGTCGAGTATGAGATTGTGAAATGTCTAATCAAGCTAGTCATGCACTTCGGTACAATACCATACCGTGATCATTACAACTCCCATGGGCACAAGTACTTTTGGGTGCTCCTCCCAGGACCAGATCGGGCCCTATATGCGTAGGCATTGATCGTGTATTTTTCGACATCCACTATAGTTCTAGCCAATATGGAATTTCAAGGAATAAACTTGTATGAACTTTTAAGGTAGATCTAGTGGAATAGCATTTCAAGGATTTGAACATGTGGTATAATGACGATAATAATGGTATAATCACGATCAACGATAAAACTAGGTGGAATTGGCTCCCTAACTTGGGTGCCATGATAATAAGAGTAAGCACTCATATAGAGATGGTCGCTCATTCTTGGACATGATAAACTAGATAGAATTGAGGTCCACAAGTATGGCACCTAATTCATAAGAATACCAATGGCATGGGATGACATCAAAATAGTATATCATGAGGGCCGGTACCATGTTTCTTTAGAGTGACATGGAAATCAAGTGGTGTCATGGGTTTTGATGGTACAACCAGCTCGGCTGCCTTGAGGGAATCCAAGGCTAGCGGAGTCTTACGGAGGTCTCTATGATAAAGTCACTGATCCAAGGGAACGGAATGTCCCATGGAGAGTTTGTCTATCACCGAGAAATAGGGGGTAATCGATAAAACATCATGAATCATGGGACTATATTCATGGAATGGAATATAATGCCTGTATATATATAACCCACTGTCAGGGGTTACAGAAACCACGAAAAATAGGCTATCAGCAAATTGACGTCTTGGATTAGGTCTTCATTTTATGAATTGACGCCCTTTTCAGGGTCATCAGTTCAATAAATGACGACTGTAAACGCAGTCGTTATATCCAGATTAATATCTATAAACATTTCCAAATTCTGATTATTATAAAAATGACGCCTTTCAGGAAGGCTTCAATTCTGCAAATGGCGCCTTAGTCAGGAGCGTCATATATAAAATTACAGGTAGTGTATAGGTCGTCATTTTAATATCAGGAACATTATTACTCATTTCTATAATTTCATAGTTTATCACTAATTTAGGGCCCGTTTACAGGGGCGTCCATTTAATTTGACGACCTAATCAGGGTCGCTAATTCTTTGTCATAAGATTTGTACCGGGCAGGTACAATCACAGCCACAAGGTTTATGAAGTAGGTATGATCAGGAAACAAATGACATGTACAGGTAGAGAAAAATAACAGAAATTTACTAATATAATCATGCATTAGTTAACTCATTAGAATTCATAGTTATTAAATTTTGATCATGCGTATTTATTAATTGACTAATGAAATTGACGACTATTGTCAAGGGCGTTAAATAAAAATAACGCCTTAAGCTGGGGCGTCATTTCAAGAAATACAAAAATCATGAAAAACTGATATATCAATAACACCTACTAACAATTCTACATGCATGCAGATGGCCTAATAACCATAGGTTTTGCTAATCTCTTGAGAAAACCTACCTTGGTTGGGTGATTTAGTTGACAGACGCTGAAGAACGGTGAAGAAAATAATTGTGAACGATACTCTGTTTCAAACAGAGCTTCTGGAAGTTGAAATAGCAACAACTCTTTAGCCAAAGCAATAACAGCACCCCTCGGAAGATGCAGTAGGATGATGAGGGTGATAATAGCTTCAACAATGCAATGGGAACAAGGAAGAAGAGGATGATTCTTCTACGTTCCCGGCAGGAAGATGATGGTAAGAGCAACAATTGCAGAAACTCCTTTGGTCCAGATTAGAACAGCAGGAGCTTCCCACGAACAACCAAAACCTTCAGAAGAAGAAGCAGAAGACAGCTTCCTCCCTTCAAGGTATTGACAGCAAGAGGAAGATGCTGATGAAGAACTGCTATGCAGCAGCACAATAGGAGCAGTAGAACGAAGAGGAACTTCAAGGCAGAAGAGCAGTAGCAGCAGCAGCAGGACGTCTTTGGCAATTAGTATCAACGTGAGTTCGATGGAAAGGGGATGGGTATTTATAGGATTCTGGAGACTCTATAGGGTTGGAGTTCGAGGGGAATTGAAACTTCCTTCTTAGAGTCCTTATTAACTTAGACATCCCACGTATTGATCCTTTCCTCAATCAAGCTTACCCATGATAACATCTCAGTTCGAACCGAACACTAACAGGTTTAGTTTGAAAATGACGCCTAAGGTTAGGGCGTTAATTAAAAATGACGTCCGTCAAAGGGTCTTCAATTTATAAAATGGTGTCCGCCAAGAGGGCGTTACTTACTATTACATTTTCTTGCGTTACTGCAATATGAAATTTGACGCCCATACATAGTGGCGTCACTTCTGAAACTGACGCCTAGGATAGAGGCGTTATTTTATAAATTGGCGCCTTCTTAGGGGTCTTCAATTAAATGACGACCTAAATGGAGGCGTCTTTTAATTTGGCTCGTTTTTGATGTGTATATGGGTGATAGGTTTAATCATATAGCGTATAAGTTGATTATTTCATTTTTGAATATAGTCATTCTTGATTATTTATTCGGGGTCTTACACCCTCCCCCACTTAAAAGAATTTGGTCCTCAAATTCAATCGTATATAGACGTGGAGAGTGTAGAGTACATACTCTTTTAGAATAATTCTGGGAATCGTTTCCTCATAGACTCCTTGGTTTCTCATGTGGCTTCGTGTTCTGAGCTTTTACTCCTTTGCACTTTGACCATGGGAATAACTTTGTTCCTTAATGTACGTACTTCGCGATCGAGGATCTTCATGGACTTTTGTTCATAAGTGAGATCCCTTTGAATCACCAGGTCTCCATGGTCAATGATATGTGACGGATCGTGCACATACTTCTTCAACATAGATATGTGAAATACATTATGAACCTCGGACAATTGAGGAGGTAAAGCAACACGTAAGCAACCTCGCCCACTCTTTCTAGTATCTCAAAAGGTCCGATAAATCTTTGCGTAAGCTTGCCCTTAACACCAAATCTCCTTATTCCACGTCCAGGTGATCTCTTGAGAAATACGTGATCTCCAACTTGGAATTCAAGATCTCTTCTTCTTGTATCAGCATAAGCCTTCTGTCTATACTGAGCAACTTGAAGTCTTTCTCTAATCAACTGAATCTTTTCAGTGGTATCACTTACCATGTCTGGACCTAATAGTTGTTTCTCGCCAACTTCATTCCAACACAAGGGTGATCGACAACTCCTTCCGTATAAGGCTTCAAAAGGTGTCATTTGTATACTTGCCTGGTAGCTGTTATTGTATGCAAATTCAACCAAAGGCAAGTGATCATGCCAGCTCCCACCAAAATCAATGATGCAAGCTCTAAGCATATCTTCTACCACCTGATTCGTTCTTTCGGTCTGACCATCCGTCTGAGGATGAAAAGTGGTACTAAAATTAAGTCTCATCCCTAGCGAATGTTGTAGACCCTTCCAAAAGTGAGAAGTAAAACGGGGGTCTCTGTCAGAAACGATTGAGACAGGTACTCCATGTAACCTGACTATCTCCTTAATGTATAATGCAGCAAGAACATCAACTGACCATCGACTATTGGTTGGCAAAAAGTGTGCCGATTTGGTCAATCGGTCGATGATAACCCATATTCCATCATGTCCTCCTTTTGATTTAGACAGACCCATAATGAAGTTCACACCGATATCCTCCCACTTCCATTTGGGAATGTCTAGAGGATGTAGCTTACCGGCAGGCTTTTGGTGTTCTGCCTTGACTTGTTGACACGTGAGACAGCGAGACACAAAGTCTGCCACTTCTCTTTTCATATTGGACCACCAGAAGGACCTTTTCAAATCTTGGTACATTTTGGTAGACCCTGGATGAATCGTGTACCTTGATCTGTGAGCTTCATCTAAAATTTTCTTCTTTAGCTCTGGACAATCCGGTATACATGTTCTATTCCTGAACATCAATCTTCCATCTGATGCTAACTTGAACTCCGATTGTTCTTCAATTTTGTCCTTGTTTCCACTAATAATGGATCCTTATCTTGCAGTTCTTGTATTTCTGAGAGTAGATCTGGCAGTATGCTTATATGGGATAGTGTAACACACTTATTCTCCTCGTCGAGGCTTATATCAAGTTTAGAGAATTGTTCTAGCAACTTCCACTCCTGAATCATACAATTTGCTAAAATCGCTCTTGGCTTTCGACTGAGGGCATCAGCTACATGATTACCCTTTCCATGATGATATTATATTATGAAGTCAAAATCCTTGAGATATTCTAGCCAACGCCTTTGCCTCATATTTAATTCCTTTTGAGAGAAGAGATACTTGAGACTCTTATGGTCAGAATATACTGTAAATTGTACTCAGTACAGGTAATGCCTCCATATTTTTAATGCAAATATTACCGTGGCCAACTCCAAGTCATGAACTGGGTAGTGTTAGGGTGCAAGCCCTGAATACAGAGGGGGGTGAATGTATCCTGCTCGAAATATCGCCCAATTAAACTCAGAAGCTAAACACAAATCCAGAATAAAAACTAATTCAATTGAACATATGAAGAGACACTTGGAGCGCTCCTAATCAATCATCTAGCGGAAGCAAACACACAGACAAACCACTGCTCAAGAGATTTTTAGGTGGTTCGGTCCAAAGACCTATGTCCACCCCTCACTCCCAACCGGAGTGAGGCTTCCACTAGCTCAGGCTAGAAGACTGCAGACTCAGTCTGCGAACAAGATGCTGCCACACAGCTTGACCAGGGGAACAGCCTCCCCTCTTCCTCCCAACCGGAGGGACACCCCAAGTGACTCCCAGCCACTTGGAAACCAGAGACGCACAGTCTCTCTTCCTCCAGACCAGGAGGGAACCCACCAGTGACTCCCTGTCACCAGCAAACCAGAGGTCGAAGACCTCTCTTCCTCCAGACCAGGAGGGACCCCTGGACTTGCAACCCACAAGCCCAAAACCGAAGACGAATCTCCCTTCCTCCAAACCAGGAGGGAACCTACAAGTAGCACCCAGCTACTTGCAACCGGAGATAGCAATCTCCCTTCTCCTGAACCAACAAGAGGGACCCCGACCTCTCTACAGAGTATCGAAAGACAAGATATCAAATGAAAAAGAAAACAGAAAATAGAGTCACAGCGACTGAAAGCTGTAAATGAAATACAAGGAATGTGGCTCTCGTAGGAGCTGACTGGATTGGATCTGATCCAAAGTCCAGTAGGCAGAACTTCAACTGAAGCTTCTTTCTTCTTCTTCACGAGCCCTCTCTCTTTCTCTTTTTCTTCTTCTTCTGGATCTCTCGATCTCTCTTCTGCTCTCTGGCTCACTCTTCTTCTTTCTTCTTCAGCTGCTCTCACTCTCTTTCTTTCTCTTTTTCTTCTTCTTCTCTGTTCTCTGTATCGTGGAGGCACTCACTGCTCTTCTACTTTTCACGATGGCTCACTTCTCATCAATCCTCTTTCAGCCGATGGAGGAAGCTCCATTTTTATACCAGCAGCAGGCAGCTAGGGCGTGAGCTCTCGATGATTCCCGCCCAGAAGGTTCGGTCCACGTGTCAGCATCTCAACCTCTAGGATCACGTGCCAGTCTTAATAACCTCGTCCACTAATCCTGTCAGATAATCAGTCGAAGATAATATTAGAAGGGTGTACAGAGTTGCTGCTTAAAGAGCGTTGCAATAACAAGGCATAGCAATGTATAGACTTAAGTGTTTCTATGCATGACAGAACCAATGTACAGACTTGCTTTCTGAACGATGCACAAAAGTAGTGTATGGACTTAATAGCACATGCTGCAGTATGCATATGGTGAAGTGTGTACATTGACGATGAATGCTCAGCCAAGCCAAACCGAGTGTGTAGACTCAGCCAAGCCAAACGAATGTGTAGCCTCTGCGTAACAATGTACAGACTTGCTTATAAGATGCCTGAACACAACAGCAGAATGTGCAGACTTGAAGGACTTTCAGCTAGTGCAAAGAATGGCGATGTATAGACTTAGACAAGCACACAATGGAACAATGTATAGACTTGGCCCAACAAACAATGTATGGACTTGCGTGAATGCAACAGTAATGTATAGACTTGCTCCAAGCTCAAGGCACAGTACGATGTACAGACTTGACGTTGAAAGCTTGAAGGCACAGGACGATGTACAGACTTGGTCTCTAGACCATGGGCTGTACAGACTTTGAAAGAACGATGGCCAAGACGATGAGTGAGACGATCGGATGTACAGACTTTGCTTCGTGCAACAGAGCAATGTATAGACTTGCCTAAGACGCAGCATGAGACGCTGCCAGACTGTACAGACTTCGAGTGAGACAAGACGCTGAACAATGTATAGACTTTAAGCATGAAACGTAGGTAAAAATACCCCAATGTATAGACTTAGCCAGCGCCAAGTCGATGTATAGACTTTGTGAGCTGAACGAAGGTAAAGGTGAAGAATGTGTAGACTTGGAAGGTTCAACGGTGGATGTACAGACTTGGAAAAACCATGCCAATGTTCAGACTTCACCCCGTGCATGCTACAGTGATTGAGTGTATAGACTTGGAGAGTTGAAGCCAATGTACAGACTTGATGATATCAAACCGATGTACAGACTCGCAGATGCGAAGCCAATGTACAGACTTTAAAGGCTGTGAACACAAGGCATGCTGTACAGACTTACTCAATCAAACTGATTACTCAATCAAACTGATGTATAGACTTTGAAGGATTTGAACGGGAGAATGTGTAGACTTTAAGAACCGAAGCTTACGTTGTACAGACTTTGTTACCCAAACGATCAATGTATGGACTTGAAATTCTGGAAACGAATGAATAGACTTTCCCACAGTCTAATGTATAGACTTCCGGTGTGAATGAAATGATGTACATACTTGCTCAAACAGTCCGATGTATGAACTTGAAATTCTAACAGAAGGATGTATGGACTTTGATAAGAGAATGGCTGTACAGACTTCAGGTGAAGACCGAAGACAGTGTGTAGACTTGAGAAGCTCAAGGCCACTGTATAGACATTAGGGTTCAGCTGAGAATGTATGGACTTCGATGGAGTGAGACAATGTTCAGACTTTGAAGTTACACTGTGTATGTATAGACTTGAATGAGCAAGGAGTGTATCAACTTGAAAGTCTGAAGGCGATGTACAGACTTCAGCTAAACAGGCCACAGGCCGATGTGTAGACTTGGCCAATGTGCAGACTTTGACTTGGAACGAAGGTAAAGATGAGGAGTGTATAGACTTAACAGTGCCAGTGTATAGACTTGCAAATATGCATGAACAAGTGTCCGATGTACAGACTTGAACGCTTCGAAGGCCAAAACAGCGATGTCTACACTTTGAAACAAAGGCAATGTATCGACTTTAAAAACCAAAGGCATTGTATATACTTGATGCAGTTCCTCTGCCAATGTACATACTTTGATTCCCAAATGCGAAGCACACGATGCAAAGACTCTATACAGACTTCATGGCATGCAGCAATACACTGGACGATGTATGGACTTTACATTCAATATGCATGAGACCTTGTACATGGGCTGTACAGACTTAGTGTGTGCTAGCATGTGGATGTATGTGTTATGCAGGCAGATAAATGAATGCACAGATGCATATTACACACTTAATCATGGATGTTCGGACATGCACCACTGTACAGACTAAAACATGAAATGCAGCTATGCTCACAGTTAAACAATGTGCTGTATGACATCATCAAACACATGTAAACATATATGACATCAAGATATCCATATAACAAGCAATCCAGATAACAATCAATTGAGAAATGCATCAGCAATAATGAAATGCACCAAAGCACACACCACACAGCCATATTTAAATGCAGCAATAATTCAGATAAGATTTTCAATGAAATATTCATATGCACCACAAACAGAATTGTATGCATTCAGATGACTTATAGTGTTTGCTATCATCAAAATCACAGGGACACAACAATCTCCCCCTTTTTGATGATGGCAACACTATGAGTACTCTATGAGTCATACTGACTTGATCAAATATTTCTCCCCCTTTGACTTCAGCAAAAAGACATGAATTGAAGAGGAAAGAATAAGACTGCATAAAATGAGTGAATTACAAACTCCCCCTTTGACTAAGCTCCCTCTTATCAGAAAACGTTTTGATGAATGAAACCCATTGAGATGAAGTGAGAATGTCAACAAAAGTACAGGGACACTCAAGAATGCTAACTTTTCATTAGCACACTGCAAGGATGAACTCTGGTTATCCAAAGAACTGCAAGTACACATGTTAAACTGAGAGAAGTGATAAAGAGCCATAGGATGAGCAGATTCAACAATTAGTGATAATTGAGATATTGAACTTTTCAGCAAGATACCAACTTCATAGAGCATAATTTTAAGTTCTAGATTCCTCCATTATAGAAGCTTATGAAACCTTGATTGTCAGATGTGGTTTAAGAATTATGTAAACCTAAATTTTTCAAAGAGAAATTGTACTCATATCTGAACCAACTCTTAATAAAAAGGAACTACAAGCTCATATAAGATTCTAGTTCAACCAACTTCTATCTTACTTAGTTTGCTTTCCATGACAGCTTTAACAGAAACATAAGTGAATGCACCTGAATTTTAATTGTTCTTTCAGAAATTGATTTACACAAATTCAATTTTTTTTTAATGAACAATTTTGGTTCATCAGCACCTTTTGACGTGGGGAAACACCTTGATCAGAGGCTAGAATCCCCAGTTACTCAGTGTGACAACCGTATTGCTTCTTCCATTTTAGAGAATAGAGGTAGCATTAAAGGTATCTTTGACATGAGGATACACCTTGATCAGAGGCCAGAATCCCCAGTTACTCAATACTACTATGCCATTGCTCTGCCATATTTTCACAATAATTTCCAATCATCTCTTTAAACAGAGTTAACCATGGTACTTCATGACTCAATCCTTTGGACAGGTTTCTCAGTAACCACAGTCATTGCTCTGTCCATACTTTTACTCAAAATGGATTCAGAACAAATTAGATGTTTAGGAACAACCACATACACTATATATCTCAGTCAGCATAGACATGGATATCAAC
This sequence comes from Amorphophallus konjac, assembly GCA_022559845.1. Classification (NCBI taxonomy): domain Eukaryota; kingdom Viridiplantae; phylum Streptophyta; class Magnoliopsida; order Alismatales; family Araceae; genus Amorphophallus; species Amorphophallus konjac. The sequence continues at coordinate 96,275 of JAHNEJ010000498.1, read as the reverse complement.
TTTTCAGATTTCAGAAAGTCTTACATGAATTTACATGAAGCAGACAGTTAAAGTTTATTAAGAGGTTGAAACAGATATTTTCAAGTTCCTTGTGACCAAACAAGAGTACATAAGACTTAAACCAGTTCTAGTTAACAAATGTTCTTAAGCATGTATAATGGAAGGTTCCTCATTGAAGATGTTTTAACTTTTATGAAGTAGTATTCAGGCTGAAGATTTACTTCATATCTCAGCTTAGTAATTCAAGCGAGAATATTCAACAGACAGCATGGATTCTGAAAAATTGTAGCAAAGGAGCTACTCTTGAGCATAGAAGTTCAAGGATGACTGAATAGAAGTGAAGCTCTCCTTCAGCAGATTTAGGAGAGACAGACAGATACCTATAAGGTATGAATTCAGATTTTGAACAACTTCAGAAGCAGTCAAGAAAGATCTTTTGATACCACTTTCGTGATGGAATCACTGACACTATAGAATTGACAAGATGAATCAAGTAGGTGGATAGGAAGAATTCAGATAAAAACACAACTGAACGGATTAAGCATGCTCCCCCTATCTATATGCAGTGAGACACTACCTTCCCCCTTTTTTTTTGATTTTTCAAACATAAGTGTTATGCTATGCTATGACTCCCTTTAACTAAAAACAATAAATCATCTTATATGTCATGAAGACAATGCAGATGATGAATGACTATGCAACAACAGATTTAACATGCTATGCAGTAAATCTAAAAACAGTTGTGAGATTTCAAGAGTAAGAATAATGCTCCCCCTAAATGTATGCATTCAATCTATCTTTTTGGCATTTTCAATGTAATGAAATGCAATGCAATTAACTACATGTATGCACGGGCATGAAGCAAAATATTCACATGAAGATGCAGACATTCTCTAATATGTAAATTTGACCCTTGGTACTTGGCGGAGAACTTGGTCTAAAAGACCATCTCACACAAAGTAAGAACTTCCAGACAGATTTCCTCTGCCCTTTAGTAGCTTACCATTTGATATACCAAAGTGGTCATGCATGACAATGCAATACCAACAGTCCTATATGCATCAGATTTTCAATGATTGTGTGTCAAGTGCATGATTATGCAATACTCATATATGCACTCAGCTCAAAGTACAAACAAGAAAGCCCACAAAGCTCAATGCAAGAGTCAAACCAAACAAAAAGCATGTATGCATGCAACTATGACTTATCAGATCAACCATAAATGTCATTTGAACAGATGTGAAGGATTTACCTGAATGGGGTTTTATCAACTCGGGTGCCTTGATTTATTTCCCCCCCTTTTTTTATTATTCTTCAGCTTCCAAGGCACACCTGCAAGTTAGCACACTATGTTGCATGGGTAGGTACCCAAACTGTCTTGGGCCCTGCATGGTTAATAGTGACACCTTTGGCAGGTGTTCTAAACAACCTCTTAGCATGTAGGTCATCAGATCTCATCAGTTGGCAATTATTCATTGAATGACCTAATATACCACAATAATAGCAAGAGGCAGCAGATTTCAGATTTGATTTATGCACATTCTGATTAGTATGAGTTCTATGTGCATATGCATGAAATTTTCTGTTAACAGAATTAAGATTCTGTTTACCAACATAAGCCAGCCAACAGTCAGCAGCTCTATGGCCTGGCTTCCCACATTTAAAACATGTAAGTGTTTTCTTTTCAAACACAAATTCATTTCTATCAGAAGTATTTCTATTGACAGGGAATTTACCAGATTTATTGTTAAACTTCCTTCCCTGAGCATGCCAACAATGGGCTGCAATGTGGCCCATCTTGCCACAGTGAAAGCATGAACTAGAATTTCTTCCACCAGCCCTCAGCCAGCATTCAATGGCCCTGTGGCCTGTCTTTCCACACTCAAAGCATGTAATGAGCTTATCTTTAAAAACAATTTGTTCTTATTAGGACCATGTTGGCTTGCAGGAGGTTTACCATGATATGAATGAGATGTTTTCTTATCATTTGCAAACCAGCATTGTCAACTGTGTGTCCTAATTTACCACAGTGAAAACATTCAATTTTCTTTTTCTGGAATGAAGGATTTCTATCATGAAGGTTCCTAGCAGTCATATCATCCTTCTCCATCAATTTACATTCATGCATCAGATGACCAAATTTATGACAATAATGGCATGACATTTTCTTTTTAGATGCATGTGAATGTGTGTGTGAACTTTGATCAACATGCCCTAATGAACCCTTTTTATTTATTTTCTGTTTTCCAATCTTTTTCTGATTTTTGTTCTGTTCTTCAGTTTTCTGAACAATGGGCTGTTTATCTTTTGAAGTGGTGGCTACATTTGAAGCCTTTACAAAAGATGTCATCAACTTGCTCTGAAATTCTTTCTTGTTACCATTATTGTAGCCCAGCCCTCCTTCCTAGTGTTGATTTTTACACCTAGTAGCTTGTCTAGGTTTTTCTGCCCACTTACGAATTTTGACAAAGTATTGTTCAGATCATTTATTTCAGATTGAAGGGAAGAGACCTGATGTTCATAGTTGACTATATCTTCTTCACAGACCAGAATTTGTTGATGCATCACATCATTCAAAGTTTTAAGGGTATCAATTTCTGATTTCAGTTTGAGCTCATTTTGATTTTCATCAACATATTTTCCTTTTTCAAATGTCAGCAATCTCTCTGACATGGTGGAGTTCAACTGTTTTAGTTTCTCAATTTCCTCCTTTAGACTAGTGTTCTCCTGCTCAAGTTTATCATCATCAAACAAAACATCAGTTAGGAAACTTGGATATTCTGATTTACAGTTTTCAAAGTTTTCCTGAAATTTTAAGTTCGCAACACTAACAGCCTTGAACTCTTCATTGATCAATTTGTTTTCATTCTCAAGACTGATTAGTTTTTGTTCAGATTCTTGACATTGGTTTCTGAGTTTAGTGTTTTCAGATTTAACATGATCAAGTTCTGATTGGATTCCATCTAGTTTCGACACTTGTCTTCTGAGTATCTCATTTTCAGTTTTCAGAATTTCAGGATTTTCAAGATTTTCAGTTCCAGAAATAGGATCCCCTAGACTTGTTAATTTCTTTATCAGACTTTTATTCTTCTTCCTCAATTTTTCATGGGAGTTTAACAGATTAGCATAGGCATCCTCCCAGTCATCTAAAGTGAAACTATCGAAAGGATTGATTACCTCTTCAGCATCTTCAAATTCATCTTGATCAGTGCTATGGTCGCTCTTATCAGCCATCAGGCAGCTGTCCTCATTCATCCTCTGAGCTAGCTTCAACTGATCCAGAATGTCCTTTGCGGACCTGCAGTCATAAAAATAAGAGTGTAGAGCCTTGTCAGTAGCTTCTTTCATTAATCTCAAAACTTTCTGATTCTCTCCATTTCTTGATCTGTCACTTTTAGTCCATTTGGACTCTTCCTTGGCAGTCTGTGAGGACCATGTGAAATTAACTTCCACAGATCCGGATCCATCAATTCCACATAATTGTGTAGACTGCTAACCCAAGAATTCAAGTTAGAACCATTGTAAACCGGTGGAGAACCCATGGATTAAATCGGCAAGTAGATTTATGCAGCAGAGAATAAATTCAGAAATGCACCAAGGGACAACAGGATCCTCTGCAGATCGTTGGATCTGATCAATCAGAGAACCTTGCTCTGATACCAATTGTTAGGGTGCAAGCCCTGGATACAGAGGGGGGTGAATGTATCCTGCTCGAAATATCACCCAATTAAACTCAGAAGCTAAACACAAATCCAGAATAAAAACTAATTCAATTGAACATATGAAGAGACACTTGGAGCGCTCCTAATCAATCATCTAGCGGAAGCAAACACACAGACAAACCACTGCTCAAGAGATTTTTAGGTGGTTCGGTCCAAAGACCTACGTCCACCCCTCACTCCCAACCGGAGTGAGGCTTCCACTAGCTCAGGCTAGAAGACTGCAGACTCAGTCTGCGAACAAGATGCTGCCACACAGCTTGACCAGGGGAACAACCTCCCCTCTTCCTCCCAACCGGAGGGACACCCCAAGTGACTCCCAGCCACTTGGAAACCAGAGACGCACAGTCTCTCTTCCTCCAGACCAGGAGGGAACCCACCAGTGACTCCCCGTCACCAGCAAACCAGAGGTCGAAGACCTCTCTTCCTCCAGACCAGGAGGGACCCCTGGACTTGCAACCCACAAGCCCAGAACCGGAGACGAATCTCCCTTCCTCCAAACCAGGAGGGAACCTACAAGTAGCACCCAGCTACTTGCAACCGGAGATAGCAATCTCCCTTCTCCTGAACCAACAGGAGGGACCCCGACCTCTCTACAGAGTATCGGAAAGACAAGATATCAAATGAAAAAGAAAACAGAAAATAGAGTCACAGCGACTGAAAGCTGTAAATGAAATACAAGGAATGTGGCTCTCGTAGGAGCTGACTGGATTGGATCTGATCCAAAGTCCAGTAGGCAGAACTTCAACTGAAGCTTCTTTCTTCTTCTTCACGAGCCCTCTCTCTTTCTCTTTTTCTTCTTCTTCTGGATCTCTCGATCTCTCTTCTGCTCTCTGGCTCACTCTTCTTCTTTCTTCTTCAGCTGCTCTCACTCTCTTTCTTTCTCTTTTTCTTCTTCTTCTCTGTTCTCTGTATCGTGGAGGCACTCACTGCTCTTCTACTTTTCACGATGGCTCACTTCTCATCAATCCTCTTTCAGCCGATGGAGGAAGCTCCATTTTTATACCAGCAGCAGGCAGCTAGGGCGTGAGCTCTCGATGATTCCCGCCCAGAAGGTTCGGTCCACGTGTCAGCATCTCAGCCTCTAGGATCACGTGCCAGTCTTAATAACCTCGTCCATTAATCCTGTCAGATAATCAGTCGAAGACAATATTAGAAGGGTGTACAGAGTTGCTGCTTAAAGAGCGTTGCAATAACAAGGCATAGCAATGTATAGACTTAAGCGTTTCTGTGCATGACAGAACCAATGTACAGACTTGCTTTCTGAACGATGCACAAAAGTAGTGTATGGACTTAATAGCACATGCTGCAGTATGCATATGGTGAAGTGTGTACATTGACGATGAATGCTCAGCCAAGCCAAACCGAGTGTGTAGACTCAGCCAAGCCAAACGAATGTGTAGCCTCTGCGTAACAATGTACAGACTTGCTTATAAGATGCCTGAACACAACAGCAGAATGTGCAGACTTGAAGGACTTTCAGCTCGTGCAAAGAATGGCGATGTATAGACTTAGACAAGCACACAATGGAACAATGTATAGACTTGGCCCAACAAACAATGTATGGACTTGCGTGAATGCAACAGTAATGTATAGACTTGCTCCAAGCTCAAGGCACAGTACGATGTACAGACTTGACGTTGAAAGCTTGAAGGCACAGGACGATGTACAGACTTGGTCTCTAGACCATGGGCTGTACAGACTTTGAAAGAACGAAGGCCAAGACGATGAGTGAGACGATCGGATGTACAGACTTTGCTTCGTGCAACAGAGCAATGTATAGACTTGCCTAAGACGCAGCATGAGACGCTGCCAGACTGTACAGACTTCGAGTGAGACAAGACGCTGAACAATGTATAGACTTTAAGCATGAAACGTAGGTAAAGAATACCCCAATGTATAGACTTAGCCAGCGCCAAGTCGATATACAGACTTTGTGAGCTGAACGAAGGTAAAGGTGAAGAATGTGTAGACTTGGAAGGTTCAACGGTGGATGTACAGACTTGGAAAAACCATGCCAATGTTCAGACTTCACCCCGTGCATGCTACAGTGATTGAGTGTATAGACTTGGAGAGTTGAAGCCAATGTACAGACTTGATGATATCAAACCGATGTACAGACTTGCAGATGCGAAGCCAATGTATAGACTTTAAAGGCTGTGAACACAAGGCATGCTGTACAGACTTACTCAATCAAACTGATGTATAGACTTTGAAGGATTTGAACGGGAGAATGTGTAGACTTTAAGAACCGAAGCTCACGTTGTACAGACTTTGTTACCCAAACGATCAATGTATGGACTTGAACTTCTGGAAACGAATGAATAGACTTTCCCACAGTCTAATGTATAGACTTCCGGTGTGAATGAAATGCTGTACATACTTGCTCAAACAGTCCGATGTATGAACTTGAAATTCCAACAGAAGGATGTATGGACTTTGATAAGAGAATGGCTGTACAGACTTCAGGTGAAGACCGAAGACAGTGTGTAGACTTGAGAAGCTCAAGGCCACTGTATAGACATTGGGGTTCAGCTGAGAATGTATGGACTTTGACGGAGTGAGACAATGTTCAGACTTTGAAGTTACACTGTGGATGTATAGACTTGAATGAGCAAGGAGTGTATTGACTTGAAAGTCTGAAGGCGATGTACAGACTTCAGCTAAGCAGGCCACAGGCCGATGTGTAGACTTGGCCAATGTGTAGACTTTGGCTTGGAACGAAGGTAAAGATGAGGAGTGTATAGACTTAACAGTGCCAGTGTATAGACTTGCAAATATGCATGAACAAGTGTCCGATGTACAGACTTGAACGCTTCGAAGGCCAAAACAGCGATGTCTAGACTTTGAAGCAAAGGCAATGTATCGACTTTAAAAACCAAAGGTAGTGTATAGACTTGATGCAGTTCCTCTGCCAATGTACATACTTTGATTCCCAAATGCGAAGCACACGATGCAAAGACTCTATACAGACTTCATGGCATGCAGCAATACACTGGACGATGTATAGACTTTACATTCAATATGCATGAGACCTTGTACATGGGCTGTACAGACTTAGTGTGTGCTAGCATGTGGATGTATGTGTTATGCAGCCAGATAAATGAATGCACAGATGCATATTACACACTTAATCATGGATGTCCGGACATGCACCACTGTACAGACTAAAACAGGAAATGCAGCTATGCTCACAGTTAAACAATGTGCTGTATGACATCATCAAACACATGTAAACATATATGACATCAAGATATCCAGATAACAAGCAATCCAGATAACAATCAATTAAGAAATGCATCAGCAATAATGAAATGCACCAAAGCACACACCACACAGCCATATTTAAATGCAGCAATAATTCAGATAAGATTTTCAATGAAATATTCATATGCACCACAAACAGAATTGTATGCATTCAGATGACTTATAGTGTTTGCTATCATCAAAATCACAGGGACACAACAATCTCCCCCTTTTTGATGATGGCAACACTATGAGTACTCTATGAGTCATACTGACTTGATCAAATATTTCTCCCCCTTTGACTTCAGCAAAAAGACATGAATTGAAGAGGAAAGAATAAGACTGCATAAAATGAGTGAATTACAAACTCCCCCTTTGACTAAGCTCCCTCTTATCAGAAAACGTTTTGATGAATGAAACCCATTGAGATGAAGTGAGAATGTCAACAAAAGTACAGGGACACTCAAGAATGCTAACTTTTCATTAGCACACTGCAAGGATGAACTCTGGTTATCCAAAGAACTGCAAGTACACAGGTTAAACTGAGAGAAGTGATAAAGAGCCATAGGATGAGCAGATTCAACAATTAGTGATAATTGAGATATTGAACTTTTCAGCAAGATACCAACTTCATAGAGCATAATTTTAAGTTCTAGATTCCTCCATTATAGAAGCTTATGAAACCTTGATTGTCAGATGTGGTTTAAGAATTATGTAAACCTAAATTTTTCAAAGAGAAATTGTACTCATATCTGAACCAACTCTTAATAAAAAGGAACTACAAGCTCATATAAGATTCTAGTTCAACCAACTTCTATCTTACTTAGTTTGCTTTCCATGACAGCTTTAACAGAAACATAAGTGAATGCACCTGAATTTTAATTGTTCTTTCAGAAATTGATTTACACAAATTCAATTTTTTTTAATGAACAATTTTGGTTCATCAGCACCTTTTGACGTGGGGAAACACCTTGATCAGAGGCCAGAATCCCCAGTTACTCAGTGTGACAACCGTATTGCTTCTTCCATTTTAGAGAACAGAGGTAGCATTAAAGGTATCTTTGGCATGAGGATACACCTTGATCAGAGGCCAGAATCCCCAGTTACTCAATACTACTATGCCATTGCTCTGCCATATTTTCACAATAATTTCCAATCATCTCTTTAAACAGAGTTAACCATGGTACTTCATGACTCAATCCTTTGGATAGGTTTCTCAGTAACCACAGTCATTGCTCTGCCCATACTTTTACTCAAAATGGATTCAGAACAAATTAGATGTTTAGGAACAACCACATACACTATATATCTCAGTCAGCGTAGACATGGATATCAACTTTTTAGATTTCAGAATGTCTTACATGAATTTACATGAAGTAGACAGTTAAAGTTTATTAAGAGGTTGAAACAGATATTTTCAAGTTTCTTGTGACCAAACAAGAGTACATAAGACTTAAACCAGTTCCAGTTAACAAATGTTCTTAAGCATGTATAATGGAAGGTTCCTCATTGAAGATGTTTTAACTTTTATGAAGTAGTATTCAGGCTGAAGATTTACTTCATATCTCAGCTTAGTAATTCAAGTGAGAATATTCAACAGACAGCATGGATTCTGAAAAATTGTAGCAAAGGAGCTGCTCTTGAGCATAGAAGTTCAAGGATGACTGAATAGAAGTGAAGCTCTCCTTCAGCAGATTTAGGAGAGACAGACAGATACCTATAAGGTATGAATTCAGATTTTGAAAAACTTCAGAAGCAGTCAAGAAAGATCTTTTGATACCACTTTCGTGATGGAATCACTGACACTATAGAATTGACAAGATGAATCAAGTAGGTGGATAGGAAGAATTCAGATAAAAACACAACTGAACGGATTAAGCATGCTCCCCCTATCTATATGCAGTGAGACACTACCTTCCCCCCCTTTTTTTTGATTTTTCAAACATAAGTGTTATGCTATGCTATGACTCCCTTTAACTAAAAATAATAAATCATCTTATATGTCATGAAGACAATGCAGATGATGAATGACTATGCAACAACAGATTTAACATGCTATGCAGTAAATCTAAAAACAGTTGTGAGATTTCAAGAGTAAGAATAATGCTCCCCCTAAATGTATGCATTCAATCTATCTTTTTGGCATTTTCAATGTAATGAAATGTAATGCAATTAACTACATGTATGCACGGGCATGAAGCAAAATATTCACATGAAGATGCAGACATTCTCTAATATGCAAATTTGACCCTTGGTACTTGGCGGAGAACTTGGTCTAAAAGACCATCTCACACAAAGTAAGAACTTCCAGACAGATTTCCTCTGCCCTTTAGTAGCTTACCATTTGATATACCAAAGTGGTCATGCATGACAATGCAATACCAACAGTCCTATATGCATCAGATTTTCAATGATTGTGTGTCAAGTGCATGATTATGCAATACTCATATATGCACTCAGCTCAAAGTACAAACAAGAAAGCCCACAAAGCTCAATGCAAGAGTCAAACCAAACAAAAAGCATGTATGCATGCAACTATGACTTATCAGATCAACCATAAATTTCATTTGAACAGATGTGAAGGATTTACCTGAATGGGGTTTTATCAACTCGGGTGCCTTGATTTATTTCCCCCCCTTTTTTTTATTATTCTTCAGCTTCCAAGGCACACCTGCAAGTTAGCACACTATGTTGCATGGGCAGGTACCCAAACTGTCTTGGGCCCTGCATGGTTAATAGTGACACCTTTGGCAGGTGTTCTAAACAACCTCTTAGCATGTAGGTCATCAGATCTCATCAGTTGGCAATTATTCATTGAATGACCTAATATACCACAATAATAGCAAGAGGCAGCAGATTTCAGATTTGATTTATGCACATTCTGATTAGTATGAGTTCTATGTGCATATGCATGAAATTTTCTGTTAACAGAATTAAGATTCTGTTTACCAACATAAGCCAGCCAACAGTCAGCAGCTCTATGGCCTGGCTTCCCACATTTAAAACATGTAAGTGTTTTCTTTTCAAACACAAATTCATTTCTATCAGAAAGTATTTCTATTGACAGGGAATTTACCAGATTTATTGTTAAACTTCCTTCCCTGAGCATGCCAACAATGGGCTGCAATGTGGCCCATCTTGCCACAGTGAAAGCATGAACTAGAATTTCTTCCACCAGCCCTCAGCCAGCATTCAATGGCCCTGTGGCCTGTCTTTCCACACTCAAAGCATGTAATGAGCTTATCTTTAAAAACAAATTTGTTCTTATTAGGACCATGTTGGCTTGCAGGAGGTTTACCATGATATGAATGAGATGTTTTCTTATCATTTGCAAACCAGCATTGTGCAACTGTGTGTCCTAATTTACCACAGTGAAAACATTCAATTTTCTTTTTCTGGAATGAAGGATTTCTATCATGAAGGTTCCTAGCAGTCATATCATCCTTCTCCATCAATTTACATTCATGCATCAGATGACCAAATTTATGACAATAATGGCATGACATTTTCTTTTTAGATGCATGTGAATGTGTGTGTGAACTTTGATCAACATGCCCTAATGAACCCTTTTTATTTATTTTCTGTTTTCCAATCTTTTTCTGATTTTTGTTCTGTTCTTCAGTTTTCTGAACAATGGGCTGTTTATCTTTTGAAGTGGTGGCTACATTTGAAGCCTTTACAAAAGATGTCATCAACTTGCTCTGAAATTCTTTCTTGTTACCATTATTGTAGCCCAGCCCTTCCTTCCTAGTGTTGATTTTTACACCTAGTAGCTTGTCTAGGTTTTTCTGCCCACTTACGAATTTTGACAAAGTATTGTTCAGATCATTTATTTCAGATTGAAGGGAAGAGACCTGATGTTCATAGTTGACTATATCTTCTTCACAGACCAGAATTTGTTGATGCATCACATCATTCAAAGTTTTAAGGGTATCAATTTCTGATTTCAGTTTGAGCTCATTTTGATTTTCATCAACATATTTTCCTTTTTCAAATGTCAGCAATCTCTCTGACATGGTGGAGTTCAACTGTTTTAGTTTCTCAATTTCCTCCTTTAGACTAGTGTTCTCCTGCTCAAGTTTATCATCATCAAACAAAACATCAGTTAGGAAACTTGGATATTCTGATTTACAGTTTTCAAAGTTTTCCTGAAATTTTAAGTTCGCAACACTAACAGCCTTGAACTCTTCATTGATCAATTTGTTTTCATTCTCAAGACTGATTAGTTTTTGTTCAGATTCTTGACATTGGTTTCTGAGTTTAGTGTTTTCAGATTTAACATGATCAAGTTCTGATTGGATTCCATCTAGTTTCGACACTTGTCTTCTGAGTATCTCATTTTCAGTTTTCAGAATTTCAGGATTTTCAAGATTTTCAGTTCCAGAAATAGGATCCCCTAGACTTGTTAATTTCTTTATCAGACTTTTATTCTTCTTCCTCAATTTTTCATGGGAGTTTAACAGATTAGCATAGGCATCCTCCCAGTCATCTAAAGTGAAACTATCGAAAGGATTGATTACCTCTTCAGCATCTTCAAATTCATCTTGATCAGTGCTATGGTCGCTCTTATCAGCCATCAGGCAGCTGTCCTCATTCATCCTCTGAGCTAGCTTCAACTGATCCAGAATGTCCTTTGCGGACCTGCAGTCATAAAAACAAGAGTGTAGAGCCTTGTCAGTAGCTTCTTTCATTAATCTCAAAACTTTCTGATTCTCTCCATTTCTTGATCTGTCACTTTTAGTCCATTTGGACTCTTCCTTTGGCAGTCTGTGAGGACCATGTGAAATTAACTTCCACAGATCGGATCCATCAATTCCACATAATTGTGTAGACTGCTAACCCAAGAATTCAAGTTAGAACCATTGTAAACCGGTGGAGAACCCATGGATTAAATCGGCAAGTAGATTTATGCAGCAGAGAATAAATTCAGAAATGCACCAAGGGACAACAGGATCCTCTGCAGATCGTTGGATCTGATCAATCAGAGAACCTTGCTCTGATACCAATTGTTAGGGTGCAAGCCCTGGATACAGAGGGGGGTGAATGTATCCTGCTCGAAATATCGCCCAATTAAACTCAGAAGCTAAACACAAATCCAGAATAAAAACTAATTCAATTGAACATATGAAGAGACACTTGGAGCGCTCCTAATCAATCATCTAGCGGAAGCAAACACACAGACAAACCACTGCTCAAGAGATTTTTAGGTGGTTCGGTCCAAAGACCTACGTCCACCCCTCACTCCCAACCGGAGTGAGGCTTCCACTAGCTCAGGCTAGAAGACTGCAGACTCAGTCTGCGAACAAGATGCTGCCACACAGCTTGACCAGGGGAACAGCCTCCCCTCTTCCTCCCAACCGGAGGGACACCCCAAGTGACTCCCAGCCACTTGGAAACCAGAGACGCACAGTCTCTCTTCCTCCAGACCAGGAGGGAACCCACCAGTGACTCCCCGTCACCAGCAAACCATAGGTCGAAGTCCTCTCTTCCTCCAGACCAGGAGGGACCCCTGGACTTGCAACCCACAAGCCCAGAACCGGAGACGAATCTCCCTTCCTCCAAACCAGGAGGGAACCTACAAGTAGCACCCAGCTACTTGCAACCGGAGATAGCAATCTCCCTTCTCCTGAACCAACAGGAGGGACCCCGACCTCTCTACAGAGTATCGGAAAGACAAGATATCAAATGAAAAAGAAAACAGAAAATAGAGTCACAGTGACTGAAAGCTGTAAATGAAATACAAGGAATGTGGCTCTCGTAGGAGCTGACTGGATTGGATCTGATCCAAAGTCCAGTAGGCAGAACTTCAACTGAAGCTTCTTTCTTCTTCTTCACGAGCCCTCTCTCTTTCTCTTTTTCTTCTTCTTCTGGATCTCTCGATCTCTCTTCTGCTCTCTGGCTCACTCTTCTTCTTTCTTCTTCAGCTGCTCTCACTCTCTTTCTTTCTCTTTTTCTTCTTCTTCTCTGTTCTCTGTATCGTGGAGGCACTCACTGCTCTTCTACTTTTCACGATGGCTCACTTCTCATCAATCCTCTTTCAGCCGATGGAGGAAGCTCCATTTTTATACCAGCAGCAGGCAGCTAGGGCGTGAGCTCTCGATGATTCCCGCCCAGAAGGTTCGGTCCACGTGTCAGCATCTCAGCCTCTAGGATCACGTGCCAATCTTAATAACCTCGTCCATTAATCCTGTCAGATAATCAGTCGAAGACAATATTAGAAGGGTGTACAGAGTTGCTGCTTAAAGAGCGTTGCAATAACAAGGCATAGCAATGTATAGACTTAAGCGTTTCTGTGCATGACAGAACCAATGTACAGACTTGCTTTCTGAACGATGCACAAAAGTAGTGTATGGACTTAATAGTACATGCTGCAGTATGCATATGGTGAAGTGTGTACATTGACGATGAATGCTCAGCCAAGCCAAACCGAGTGTGTAGACTCAGCCAAGCCAAACGAATGTGTAGCCTCTGCGTAACAATGTACATACTTGCTTATAAGATGCCTGAACACAACAGCAGAATGTGCAGACTTGAAGGACTTTCAGCTCGTGCAAAGAATGGCGATGTATAGACTTAGACAAGCACACAATGGAACAATGTATAGACTTGGCCCAACAAACAATGTATGGACTTGCGTGAATGCAACAGTAATGTATAGACTTGCTCCAAGCTCAAGGCACAGTACGATGTACAGACTTGACGTTGAAAGCTTGAAGGCACAGGATGATGTACAGATTTGGTCTCTAGACCATGGGCTGTACAGACTTTGAAAGAACGACAGCCAAGACGATGAGTGAGACGATCGGATGTACAGACTTTGCTTCGTGCAACAGAGCAATGTATAGACTTGCCTAAGACACAGCATGAGACGCTGCCAGACTGTACAGACTTCTAGTGAGACAAGACGCTGAACAATGTATAGACTTTAAGCATGAAACGTAGGTAAAGAATACCCCAATGTATAGACTTAGCCAGCGCCAAGTCGATATACAGACTTTGTGAGCTGAACGAAGGTAAAGGTGAAGAATGTGTAGACTTGGAAGGTTCAACGGTGGATGTACTGACTTGGAAAAACCATGCCAATGTTCAGACTTCACCCCGTGCATGCTACAGTGATTGAGTGTATAGACTTGGAGAGTTGAAGCCAATGTACAGACTTGATGATATCAAACCGATGTACAGACTTGCAGATGCGAAGCCAATGTACAGACTTTAAAGGCTGTGAACACAAGGCATGCTGTACAGACTTACTCAATCAAACTGATGTATAGACTTTGAAGGATTTGAACGGGAGAATGTGTAGACTTTAAGAACCGAAGCTCACGTTGTACAGACTTTGTTACCCAAACGATCAATGTATGGACTTGAACTTCTGGAAACGAATGAATAGACTTTCCCACAGTCTAATGTATAGAGTTCCGGTGTGAATGAAATGCTGTACATACTTGCTCAAACAGTCCGATGTATGAACTTGAAATTCCAACAGAAGGATGTATGGACTTTGATAAGAGAATGGCTGTACAGACTTCAGGTGAAGACCGAAGACAGTGTGTAGACTTGAGAAGCTCAAGGCCACTGTATAGACATTGGGGTTCAGCTGAGAATGTATGGACTTTGATGGAGTGAGACAATGTTCAGACTTTGAAGTTACACTGTGGATGTATAGACTTGAATGAGCAAGGAGTTTATCGACTTGAAAGTCTGAAGGCGATGTACAGACTTCAGCTAAGCAGGCCACAGGCCGATGTGTAGACTTGGCCAATGTGCAGACTTTGGCTTGGAACGAAGGTAAAGATGAGGAGTGTATAGACTTAACAGTGCCAGTGTATAGACTTGCAAATATGCATGAACAAGTGTCCGATGTACAGACTTGAACGCTTCGAAGGCCAAAACAGCGATGTCTAGACTTTGAAACAAAGGCAATGTATCGACTTTAAAAACCAAAGGCAGTGTATAGACTTGATGCAGTTCCTCTGCCAATGTACATACTTTGATTCCCAAATGCGAAGCACACGATGCAAAGACTCTATACAGACTTCATGGCATGCAGCAATACACTGGACGATGTATAGACTTTACATTCAATATGCATGAGACCTTGTACATGGGCTGTACAGACTTAGTGTGTGCTAGCATGTGGATGTATGTGTTATGCAGCCAGATAAATGAATGCACAGATGCATATTACACACTTAATCATGGATGTTCGGACATGCACCACTGTACAGACTAAAACAGGAAATGCAGCTATGCTCACAGTTAAACAATGTGCTGTATGACATCATCAAACACATGTAAACATATATGACATCAAGATATCCAGATAACAAGCAATCCAGATAACAATCAATTAAGAAATGCATCAGCAATAATGAAATGCACCAAAGCACACACCACACAGCCATATTTAAATGCAGCAATAATTCAGATAAGATTTTCAATGAAATATTCATATGCACCACAAACAGAATTGTATGCATTCAGATGACTTATAGTGTTTGCTATCATCAAAATCACAGGGACACAACAGGTAGTTCTCTTCATGCTTCTTCCATTGGCGAGAAGAGTAAGCTATAACTCTTCCTTGTTGCATTAAGACACATCCGAGGCCAATGCCAGATGCATCAGTGTATACCTCGAACTTCTCTCCCTCGACTGGTAGAGCTAAGACCGGGGCTGTAGTTAGGTGATCCTTGAGAGCTTGGAAGCTTCTTTCACATTCCTCACTCCATTCGTAACGGATCTCCTTGCGAGTTAGCCTAGTGAGTGGTACGGAAATCTTGGAGAAATCCTTGATGAATCGCCGGTAGTAGCCCGCAAGACCCAAGAAACTACGAATCTCGTTAGCATTGGTCGGTCTTTCCCAATCCTTTACAACTTCAACCTTCGATGGATCTACGGATAAACCGTCTTTTGATATAACATGTCCCAAGAAAGATACTTCTTCTAACCAGAATTCACATTTACTGAGCTTTGCATATAACTAATTTATTCTCAATATCTGTAATGCAATCCTCAAATGATCCTCATGCTCATCCTTGGTCTTTGAATAGATCAGTATGTCTGTGGAACGCACTAGGTTTCGTGTGTGAAAGTATCGGGATATCGGTGGTCTTTCTATCGGTTTATCTAGTGCGAGGGCGTGCCAGTCACCTAGGTGACAATGTGTTCGGGCTTCAAGACTGGAGTGGTCCGAAGCCCAGGGTGCGCTCCATCTGACTGATCAGATGATTGTGGATATCGGGTCGGGACTGGAGACCCGCCGCGCCATAAAGGGCGCGACGTTAATTACATCCCCTCAGAGAGGGGAAGACCTCTGATTAATCGCCAAGAAAAGGGGTCAAATGACCTAAAGATCGTTTTTCATTAAAGCATGCGAGTTGGGTTGACATGATTTAAACCCTCCGCGTCGGTATGTAAAACGGTGTTCAAAAACCGTACAAATACTTGCTGCGAGTGCGGCGAATTTAATGAAAGTGCGGGATTAGATCCCGGTATATATATATATATATATATATATATATATATCAGTCACTAAGGACCATCCAGTATTCGGTCGAGAGTTCATATTCGAAGCATCGAAGGTAACAACAAAGACATTCGGATATCTACCGTAGGTACGGCACGTTTCATGTGGGTGCGGGATCGGATCCCGGAAGAAGTGGGTCAATTTGATGAACTATCGGCCCAAGAGGTGCACGGATCATGACCATGTCGGGGATCCCGAGGTCCATGTCCGATACCACGGGGCATCATCACACAGTCCGGGGGAGCGGGTCGTTAAGTGTAAGGCCAAAACTCGACAATGTGCGCCCTCGCACGCGGATCGACCTGCGCGGTCAGGTCGCGGGGTTCGACCTGCCCGGTCAGGTCGTGGGGGTCAAGGGGGCAACGCCCCTTGCGGGGGTTTTCGGGGGCAGCGCCCCCGGAACAAAATTTGGTTAAGGCGCGGGTATGCTATTGTCATTGTTCCGATCATTGAGTTAAGTGTTTTATTCCCATTCCATTCTTTCCATTTTGTTCATTGATTTAATCCTTATCCTCTGGTTTATTCTTTAGTTTCAATAGTTCTCTTTCTTCCTTCCATTCTTTTAGTTTTCTTTTAGCACGCCGTGTTGGCAGGTTGCAAGAAGATGGGCGCGCCGGATAAGGGGCGCCGGGTCAAGATATGAAGGGGGGGCGCGCCGGGTAGAGGCATCCATGGGCGCGCCGGTTTAAGGGAGTTCAAGGGGGGGGGGGCGCCGGTTAAGGGGCGCCGTTTTAGAGATACTACAAGGGGCTGAAGGGCGCGCCGGTTTAAGGGAGGCCAAGGGGCGCCGTTTTAATGGTTAAGCAAGGCAGTAGGGCGCGCCGGATAGAGAGGCTCCCACGGGGGCGCGCCGTTTTAGCATTCAAGGGAGATGGGAGGTTACGAGGGTGGTGTTAAATCGGCGCGGTGAGGGGTGACCGCGCCGGGTTAGGCCACGCCGGGACATCGTCTCTTGAGTTTTCTTATTCGTTCTGTGGGCCTGTTTTGCTTTCTGTTCTTGATTCTATGGCCTACAGAAGGATCAATAGTTAGATTAATTGCTCGATTGACACCCTAGATCAATAGGATGAAGGTTTAAGCATCGTTGTTGGTTTGTTAAGGTGAGTGAGCAAGAGGTTTAACTGTTTTATTCGGGGGGTTCAGTTCACAGAGTTTTTACTGTGTGTTTCTTCTCTTTCACCCGTAGGCAAATTCTATGATACATTCATTCATTGTTCTTGGTGTTCTTGACCCTGACGAAAATCGGGCAGCACCTCCCCTAGATCGGAAGGGTCTGGGGGAAAAATATGGGGCGCGCCATGCGGAGAGAACTCCGACGGCCCCGAAACATCCCGGTGCGTGCTAAGCAACGACACCAGTAAAGTTACCCCATTTGGGGCCGGAGATCCCGAGGGCTAGCCTACAAGGGAAACCGGTGACCCATGGGTTGTTGCGATCGTGTCGACTCCCCCGTTCGGGGCCGGAGATCCTGAGGGCCAGCCTACAAAGGAACTCCGACGACCCGAGGGTTGCCGTGATCGCGTGGCTGAAGACCACGTGAGAGCCGAAGTCGACACAAGAACACGGCGGTAAAAAAAAGAGAGAGAGCCACTATGGGCTGAGTATTGAGGGGGATTGGGGCATCAAAAATCTCCCAAAGGGGAGTTTTCCTTTCATTCCACAACAGACCGAACTCCGATTACATTGAAGGGGAATACGAAGACAAAGGTCTACACGTGAAGATCACCAAAAGGAAATCAAAGGGGCAGAAGGAAATGCAAAGACAAAGGGGGGAACCGAGCTCTCTTCCCCTCACCTCTCCTTCTTTCTTTCACCCTCTTATCTCTCTTCACACTTCGGAGCAGGGCTTCACCGCCAGTAGAGCGTCCCTCCTCTGTTGCTTCTTGCCTGGGGCTTGTATTTATATGGAGAGCAGGGAAGCAAGCTTCCCATTTCTATGGCTTTTTTGTTCTGTTCGCAGTTGCCGTTGCTAACGTTGATGGGGTCACCGTGTCGAATGCCGTTGTCGTGGACGTCACCTCCGCCGCAGCTACAGTGTGACCGGGAGAGGGGCAGAGGCATGGCCTCCTCCTTCGCTGGCATGTACACCGCTAGCCACGTTTGCTTTCATCATTTGCAGGGGAATGGGCGACCGGCTGACGGAGCAAGCGTTCGACAGTGCAGGGCTCGAGGGTTTCCATTTGAGGAACATGCTTGGATGCCCAACGGGTCGAAGCATACCTTTTGCCATTTTAAGCAGTTCGTCGTCGTGCAGTTCCCAGGAAACAGGGGACCGTAATGCCGATGGGATGGGTCGGTTGCTCGCCAGGAAGCGCTTCAGAGAAAGGGGTTAAAAGGTTAAAACGGCGCCATATTCAAAGGGGCGCCGTTTTAAGCATCAAGGGGGGCTTCGGGGCGCGCCGTGTAGCCAATGAAAAGAAAAGGGGTTAAAACGGCGCCATATCCAAAGGGGGGCGCGCCGTTTTAAAGGGGGGGCGCGCCGGATAAGGGGCGCCGTTTTAAGACCCCCTCGCGCCGTTTTAAGCACTAAACGGATTCTTCTCGAAGTCGCGGCCATTTTACGTGAATGTCGACATTCCCGGAAGGTTCCGGTTGCTATGTATGACCTCTACAATGTTCCATTCACAGCCTTTGGGGCCCGGTCCCAGACTCTGCGTGACTTTCGGTGCACGTCGGGCTGTATCGGAGTCCCCGACTCTTCTTTGATTCAGCTCTCGGCACGGCCGACTGTAGAGTTGTGGCCATATCTTCCGCCCCGGGGGGGGGCTCCCTCATCGGCTAGCGGACCACCAAGCGAGTCCTCATCCTGATCGGGCGAGGCATGAGGTTTATTTGGCATTTTCATCTTCGGCTTGCTCTCGAGTGTCGAGACGTGCATGCCGTATGATCATCATCGATATTTTTCGACGTCCACAAATGCCCCCCACTCGCGGGTGGCGCAAGCGAGGGATGAGTGCGCGGGGATCGCGAGTGTAGAGTTCTTCGACAGGACATCTGTTCTTCCGAGCCAGTGGGATGCTAGTCCGGTGCGAATTCACGGGAAAGCGCTCACTCCTTCAGCGAAGGGATGAGGGGATCGCTTCACCGCACATGCACACGGACTGGCATATCTGAGTGGAGGTTTGGTCGTCGGCATGGCAGAGTGCTGAAGCAAGAAGGAGGGGTTCAAGTTTCTCTGACTTGGGTGAAAAGTCAAGATCGGATCGCACGGCTGAGGCCCCAGAAAGGCCTTAGGCGCCGTCAAAGGTGGTTCGTTGACACTGCGATTGCATCAACGCAAGGATTTCAATCTTCTTCCGACCCAGACGAAAGGTCTAAATCGGAGCTTTCGGCGAGGGTGCCGCATAAAGTGAATTCGTCAATGCTGGGATTGCATCAACGCAAGGATTTCAATCTCCTTCCGACCCAGACGAAAGGTCTGAATCGGGGCTTTCGACGAGGGTGCCGCATAAAGTGGATTCGTTAACGCTGGGATTGCATCAACGCAAGGATTTCAGTTTTCTTCCGACCCAGACGAAAGGTCTAAATCGGAGCTTCCGGCAAGGGTGCCGCATAAAGTGGATTCGTTAACGCTGGGGTTGCATCAACGCAAGGATTTCAGTTTTCTTCCGACCCAGACGAAAGGTCTAAATCGGAGCTTTCGGCGAGGGTGCCACATAGGGTAAATTCGTCAATGCTGGGATTGCACCAACGCAAGGATTTCAGTTTTCTTCCGACCCAGACGAAAGGTCTAAATCGGAGCTTTCGGCGAGGGTGCCGCATAGAGTGAATTCGTCAATGCTGGGATTGCACCAACGCAAGGATTTCAGTTTTCTTCCGACCCAGACGAAAGGTCTAAATCGGAGCTTTCGGCGAGGGTGCCGCATAGATTGGATTCGTCAATGCTGGGATTGCATTAACGCAAGGATTTTAGTTTTCTTCCGACCCAGACGAAAGGTCTACATCGGAGCTTTCGACGAAGATGTCGAGTAAAGGTGGATTCATCAATGCTGGGATTGCATTAACGCAAGGATTTTAGTTTACTTCCGACCTAGACGAAAGGTCTAAGCCGGAGCTTTCGGCGAGGGTGCCGAGTAAGGTAAATTCGTCAATGCTGGGATTGCATTAACGCAAGGATTTTGGTTTTCTTCCGACCCAGACGAAAGGTCTAAATCGGAGCTTCCGGCGAAGATGCCGAGTAAAGTAACACTAAGGAACAACTTCTTTCTCATTCTTTTTCTTTTCCGTCTTCTTTTTTTTCTTTTTTCTTTTTTTTTTCTTTTTTTTTCTTTATTTCTTTCTTTTCTTTTCTTTTCTTTTTTTTTTGATGATCACGGTGGGACCGGATCACAAAGGTGTGATAGTATCGTCGACATTGGGTTTATGTCAACGCAATGGAATCGGGTTTAATCAGCTTAGACGGAAGGTCTACGCCATGCTGCTCGGTTGAGGCCTCGGAGGGCCATGGGCGCCGAGTTGAGTTTTCGGATGTTTTATGTAAAAAGCTCCATGATGGAATCCTCTTCATTGTGGGGTAATGGTTTCAGTTGATCGCCGAGCTGGGGAAGCGGCGCATGGTATAACTTCAGGTGTTTCCCATTGAGTGGTGGGAATTGAATTTCCCCCCGGTGGTTGACGATGACATAAGCACCGCCTTCATAGACTTTCTGGACCACATAAGGTCCTATCCAGTTTTCATTCAGTTTGCCTTTGGGGTTGGCCGCCATGACTTCTCTTCGCTTGACCATGACTAGGTCTCCCATCTTGAATTCACGTTCTTTGACGAGTTTGTCAAAGGCGCGGGTCATACGGGCCTGGTAGACCTGTATGTTCTGCTGGGCTCTGAGCCGCCGTCCTTCCAGATCGGAGAGCTCCTCCAGTCTTCTTTCTATATTGGCTTGGCCATCTTTGACTAATTCGTGCTGGATCGCCACCCGTAGTGAGGGTACCTCCAGCTCTATCGGCACGACCGCTTCTGAGCCATACACCAAGGAGAATGGTGAACAACCTGTCGGGGTCTTGTACACAGTGCGATACGCCCATAGCGCTTCATACATCCTGTCTTCCCAATCCTTCTTGCTAGAGCTGACCGTCTTGGCAAGAAGTGTGCATAGTGTCTTGTTGAAGGCTTCCGCTAACCCGTTTGCCTGCGGATTATACGGAGTGGACGTCCTCCAATCAATCTTGAATTTATCGGCCAATCTATAGACCTTTTGGTTTCGGAAGTGGCTTCCGTTGTCAGAGACAATTCGATCGGGCACGCCGAATCGGAATATGATATTTCGACGGACGAATCTGGCCACGATTTCTCCCGTCACTTCTCTTAGAGCCACAACTTCAGCCCAGCGAGAGAAGTAATCTGTTGCTGCTAGAATGTATTTGCATCCCGCTGAAGACGCGGGGAGCGGGCCCACAACATCAGTACCCCATTGAGCAAAAGGCCAACTGGGCACCGTTGGGTGCAAATGAGCTGGAGGTCTTCTTGGGATCGCAGCATGCTGCTGGCATTTATGACATGACTTGGCATACTTGCAGCAGTCATCGAACATAGTCGGCCAGTAATATCCCAGCTTCTTGACTTCAATCTTCATTTTCGGCCCAGCTTGATGAGCACCGGCCGACCCGGCGTGAACTTCCTTCATAACCATCCAAGCCTCCTCCATGGATATACATCGGAGGAGCACCTTTCTTCCGGCATCAGCCATGGTTCGGAACAGAGTTCCATTTCTGACTTCATAAGAATCTTTTGTTCTGATCAATCTGATCCTTTCTTCCCTCTGCTTGGGCAATTCTTGGTGTTCAAACCATTTCATTAGGGGTTCCCTCCAATCAGGAGAGTTAGTTGTTCCTGCTATCGCAGCTTCATATTCTTCTTCGTCACCTGGCTCCTCTATCATGCTGGGGACCTGGCGCCTATTTATGACTGTTATGTTGAGGGATTCGCCTGGCAGGGCCGCCAGTGAGCTTGCTAATTTTGCTAGTGCATCAGCCTGGGCATTTTGGCTTCGGACGACATGGCCTATTTCAATGAAGTAGAACCGCCCCATGAGCTTCTTCGCCTTGGCGCAATACGGGAGTAACCCGGGCTTCCGGACGTCGAACTCTCCTTGTATCTGCTTGACAATAAGCATAGAATCACCAAACACCTGCAGCATTCGGATCTCCATGTGGAGGGCTATCTGAAGACCGATAATCAAGGCCTCATATTCTGCTTCATTGTTCGTGCACGGTTTGTTGATCGAACACGACGTATGCAACACTTCTCCTTCTGGGGATTTGAGGACGATGCCTGCTCCAGCCCTTATCCTCGCATGCCCTGATTGAGATGTCTCCGTTCTGGATGCTCCGTCGAAGTATAACTGCCATATGGCTTGACGGACTTGGTCTACTTCCAGTGTTTCATCTTCCGGAAGTTCCGTGACAAGCGGGGAATTCTCAGGCACAGGGTGTGCTGCAAAGAAATCTGCTATCGCCTGGCCTTTAATAGCCTTTTGCGGCACATATGTAATATCAAATTCCATCAAAATGACGGCCCACTTCCCTAGTCGCCCTTTCAGCGCCGGCTGGGACAAGAGATGTTTGGCTGGATCGGCCCTTGATATCAGCTGTATTTCATGCGAGAGCATGTAATGCCTCATTTTCTTGGCCGCAAAGACCAAGGCAAGACAAACTTTCTCGATCGGGGTATACTTTGCTTCTGCCCCGACCAGTCTTCGACTGAGGTAATAAAGCGCCTGCTCCTTTCCCTCGTCGTTGTTTTGAGCCAACATTGCCCCGAGTGAACATTCGGTGGCGGCTATGTAGAGAATTAGCGGCCGCCCTTTGACAGGTGCCCCCAGCACAGGTGGGGTCTTCAAGTATTCCTTCAGCTTATCAAAAGCCTTCTGGCATTCTTGATTCCAGTCGAATGGTGCATCTTTCATCATCAGCTTATGAAATGGTTGACATCGCCCGGACAGGTTGGAGATGAACCTGCGGATATAGGCCAATCGGCCCTGCAGTGATCGCAGTTCCGTCAGGTTCTTCGGAGGCGGCAGCTCCTGAATAGCCTTTATCTTGGAGGGGTCTATTTCAATCCCCCTATATCGGACAATGAAGCCCAGAAACTTCCCACTGGAAACGCCGAAGGCGCACTTCAGCGGGTTCATCTTCAACTCGTGTTGTCGGAGCCTTTGAAATATAACCCTGAGGTCACTCAGGTGATCTTCTTTCTTTTGGGTCTTGACAACCAAGTCGTCGATGTAGCATTCGACCTTGTCATAGAGCAATTCATCAAATATCTTGGTCATCGCCCTTTGATAAGTGGCGCCAGCATTCTTGAGCCCAAAAGGCATCCTTTTATAGTGGAATATCCCCTTGGGTGATCGGAAAGCCGTATGAATTCTATCATGCTCGGCTATCCATATCTGGTTGTATCCGGACGACCCATCCATGAAAGATAAGGCTTCATGGCCAGTGGTGGCATCGATCATGACTTCAGTGATGGGCACCGGGAAATCATCTTTCGGACAAGCCTTGTTCAGGTCTCGGAAGTCCACACATATCCGGATCTGGCCGTTCTTCTTCTTGACGGGCACAATATTGGCCAGCCAGGTGGTATACTGGTTTTCTGCTACGAAGTCGACGTCTATGAGCTTGTCGACTTCCTTGCAAACTTGGCTTATCAGTTCTGGCCTCATTCGCCGGGGTGACTGCTTTACTGGTTCGGCCTTGGGGTCAATGGCCAACATATGCTGGGTAATGGCCGGGTTGAGGCCCGGCATTTCTTTGTAGTTCCAAGCAAAACAGTCTCGGAACTCTTGTAGGAGCTTGATGTATCGCTCTCTTTCTTCTGGGAGAAGGAGGGCGCTGAGGAATGTTGGTCTGGGGTCATCTTTTGTGCCCAGATCCACTTCGATCAGCTCATCAACAGTGGCTTGGCCACCATCTTCTATCTCCGGGGGAGCCGGTTGCAAGTCGATGAAGCCTTCATCATCTTCTTCAGCCTCGAGGGCATCATAGATGTCTTCTTGTACCGCCCCGCTTAGTGGCAGGGCTTTGTCATCTTCTTTCAGAGGGGTTGAAAGGGGTGCTTCACTGGCTTCCGGGCATCTTCCATCGGTGGGGCTTGTGACCTCCGTGAGCAAAGAGATCATGTGGACCCCGCTTCTATAAGCGACCACGTCATGCGGACGCGGTGGGTACACTTCATATTTTCCCAGCCTTAGTTCGCCCTTCCTGATTAGGCCCTGAGCGATATTTTTGAATACATAACAATTTTCAATAGGATGCCCCAGCACCCGATGATAAGGACAGAATTCGGGGTCGTCGCTTCGTTCGACATCCTCTGGCCTTTTGGATTCCGGCAACGTAATCTTGCCGTAACGACAAGCCCATTCAAAAATCCTCTGAGTTTTGTGTCTTGGGAAGGAATAAGGCCTCCTCATTTTCTCTCGCAACGAGGCCGGTTGATTGGTTGAAGGATTGGCTACCTCCTTTGTCTTCTCCTTCGAATGCCCAGAAGTGCGGAAGTTGACACCTCCGGGTTTGTCTTCTTGCCTTGCCAGGGTGATGGCAGGATGGTATTTTGCCGGGAAGGCTTCAATATCAGCCGCTATTATGGCCAACTGATCAAGGGAGTGGACGTTAAGGCCGACCATCCGCTGCTGAATATCCTTCTTTAGACTTTCCCCGCAAGCCCAAGTGGCAACCTCGTGGCTTAACGGGGAGATGCATCTCACATATAGGCTTCTCCACTTTCTGATGTAGTCCAGGACGGGCTCATCATCTTCTTGCCTGTGGCTGTAGAGTTCTGCCCTGGTCACGAGGAAGTGCTCCGGGCTTGAGTGACTGTATCGCTGAGGGAGGATGTCCCCTGCTGGGTCAAACCAGCGCATACTTATTTCGGCTAGGTGCTCTTCCAGCCTTTCAATTTCCTGATGTAACCCGCCGAGCAGTGAGGGCAAGGTGGAGTCAGGCTGAGGGAAATCTGCTTCAGGACATCTTTCACCGGCCGGGCTTGTGACCTCTGCGAGGAGGGAAACCACATGGACTCCCTTTTCATGGACAGCTGCTTCATGGGGTTGTGGGGGCTTCACCTCATAATCCTCCATCTTCAATTCTCCTCTGTTGATCAGGTTCTGGGCGATATCCTTGAAGACATAGCAATCTTCTATAGGGTGGCCAAGGATTCGATGGTAGAGGCAGAATTTAGGGTCATCACTCCTTGTAGCATCCTCTGGCCTTTTGGACTTTGGCAAGGTAACCCTGCTATAGTGGCAAGCCCATTTAAAGATCTCCCGAGTTTTATCCCTCGGGAAGGAATAAGGCTTCTTCATCTTCTCCTGCAACGTGAGGACTCGTTCCGCCGGCCGGCTAGTTGAAGGACCGGCTATTTCTTTCACCTTCCTCCTTGAGTGCATAAAAGTACTAAAGTTGGTGGTCAGGTACTGATTCTCCCATCTTGCCGTGGTGGCATAGGAGCCCCCCGAGTTCATGGATCTACCCTCCCGGAGGTGGATACCCTCGGTAAGACCGGACAGTAGTTTGATCATCTTGGCCAACTGTGCCTTCAACATCTCAATCTCCTGCTGCTGCTCATAACATATTGCGAGCATAACAGGGTCACAAAGGGAGAAATCTGGAGTGTAGCTTGGACTGCTATCTTCCGTTTCGGCATCAAGTGGAGGTGGCAGCACCCCGCCACCGTGACTATCTGGGAGTGGTGCCTCGGAAGTCGATGGCACCCCCTCTATATCCTTGCTTAGAGGTGGGTTCTGGAGGAACACTTCTTCATCTTGAGCTTTGTCGGCTGAAGTCATATTCTGCTCTTTGCCCTTGGTTTCTAGTGCATCTGTGTCTTCTGGGGGACCGTCGCCAACTAGAGCTGAGACGGCTATCATGTTTGCTTCATAGAATTCTTCTGCTGAGAAACCCAACCCAGGGTGCTGGGTAATCTTCAGGAGTTCCCTATCCAGGTTCGGTGGATACCACAGCTTCTTGAACATTTGATTCCGACTTTCGGTCTGAAAGAAGGGCAGTTGTTGCCCTCTAGCCATTTTCACCACTCTGCTGGATATATCCGGAAGTCCCATGATTGGGCCGACCGGGTCACAGATTTCTTCGGGGAATTTACAATCATCATCCCCTTTCACTGGATGTTCATCAGCCACATAGAATATCGTAGGTGGGCCCTCTGGGTTGGGCACCTCCCAGATCTTCAAGAATTCGACTGTTTGACAGTCTAAGTCTGTGGGGGGCTTCATGATCCCTGGAGGGACCTTCACATACCCAGGCAAATCTTCGAGCTTCGGAACTCCTGTCTCGAGGTAAATATTGAAGGGGATGGCTCGAACCACGCCTTCAACTTTAGAAATGTGTGACACTTCCTGCGGTGCCACATAGTCGGGCGGTGGTGGAGGGAACCAATCGTCGTCCTCTGCTATCTCCTTTCTTTGCTTTGAGTCGGCTGGGGATTCTGCTTCGGCTCCTCCATGTAAAGTGCAGCATCGAGCAGGTGGCATTCAAACACCTCAAAGGGGTGTAAGTCTGCGAATATTCTTTCTTCTTTTCCATCTCGGGAGTACTTAATGCACTGGTGCAGGGTTGAAGACACTATCCGATTCTGATGCAGCCACGGTCGGCCGAGCAATGCTTTATATGTGGTATCGGAGTTGATGACGTGGAACTGCACTTTGGTGGTGAAGTCTCCTAGTGACAGCTCAAACTCTGCTACACCCATGGGAACTTCAGACTTCTGGTTGAACCCAGTTATCTTCATATCCCTGACCTTGATCAGGTGCACATTGAAGTAATGTTTCTGGTAAACCTGGTAGGAGAGTATGTTTACTGCTGCCCCTGTATCGACCAAGATCCTGTTTATAGGCTGGCCGTTCAACTGCCCCCTCATGTACAAGGGTCTGTTGTGGCTGACCGAAGGAAAGAGCATGTCTTCTTCGGTGAAGGTGATGGTTGTTCCCAACTGCATCTCAGCAAAACAGCTTTCATAATGCGCCGGGGTTTGCAGAGCCGCAATGACAGCCTGCCTGGTTTCCTCATCCAGGGAGAGTATCTCCCAGACACTGAATCTTGCTGGGATTCTTTTCAATTGTTTCAATATCCGAGAGCCGGCTCGGACGTTAGCTAACTTTGCTTCTTCGGCTTTGCTATGCGTGCCATGTTCTGGTGTCGGAGGAGTCGGCGGGGAAGATAGTTTATCTTCTTCGGGGGCCGCCCGACTCCGGCTTGCTTGGTCGGCTGGTTCTTTCATTTGCACGGGCTGAGCCACAGGGGTGGCGCCATCATCATCTTTATTTGCCAGAGGGGGCATTCCCGAGGTGGAGGCAAGAGTGCTCTTGGCCTTGGACCCGGGCTGTTGGTATGGTTGTTTGCTCTTCTTCGCGAGCAAAAATTCGGCGAACGAGGGTACCACTTCGCCTGCTGCATCTTCAGGGTACAAGCCCGATGGAGGCGGGATTGCTGCGCCCTTCACTTCAGGTTCGGGGATTTGGTATGGCCGCTCACCCCTGAATATAATATTGTGATTGGCCGGGGGCAAACGTCCCCACCTTCTCCCAGACCTGGTGACATGTTGGGAAGTAGAGGCCTCGACTTGGTTTGCTTCGGTAGGTGCGAAGCATATTTCTTCTTCTCCCTCCTCTTCAGAGTTTTGTGCCATGTTGAACAAGGCCGACAAGGTATTGCAAGACAAAAGGCTGCATTTTCTTTTATTCTTCAGCTTCTTCTTCTTTTTCTTCTTCTCTTCTTTTACAGCCGGAAGCTGTTCTCGGGGAAGTTCATCCCATATGCCGGTTTCTTGTGTTTCGGGTTCAGCTTCTTCAGCCAATTTTAAGGATTCAAAATGTTCCCAGGGGACATATTCCTTCAGCCGCACTGGCTGGATCTTGGGTTGTTCATATTCTTCTAACCCGTCAATGATCGCCTGCAGCCGTTTAACCACCGGGCTGACTTGCATGTGCATCCGCAACAAGAGTGGCTTCTTCCTGTTGTCAGTCATTCTTCGGAGGACCAACTGAGGAGCAGTTTCATACCAGACCGAGGTGACAGCCGGTGGTGGTGGCTGAGGCGTGACGCCATGAATTCGGACTCCCGGGGTAGGGCGGGATGTCGACTTTCTTCTTGTCTTCTTTGGCACCATCTGCCAATCTCCCTGGCTCTCTGCGGGAGCGAGAACAAATGCCTCATATGTGTGCTTTGTACAAGTATCTGACACTTCTTCGGGCAGTTGTTGGTATAAGGATATCATATTTACGGTTGCCCCCAGCACTGGCAACTCATGTGGGCGGGGCGGGTCCACCTTGTGTTCGCCCATCTGGAGCTCTCCCTTCCTGATCATGCCTTCAATGATGTCTTTGAAGACGTAACAGTCTTCGAGGGTGTGCCCGAGCATCTGATGGTACGGACAAAATCGAGGATCATCTTTCCTCTTGATGTCACCGGGTCTCTTCGGCTCCGGGAGAGTAATTTTGTTATATTTGGTGGCCCACTCGAAGATGACCCGGGTCTTCTCCTTCGGGAAGGAGTAAAGTTTCTTCATTCTTGACCGCAAGGAGGCGGCCTCTTGTTGTTCAGCCTGCTTGGCCGGAGGAGCACTGGTGACTCCTTTATCAGTGTCCTTCTGCTTCTCGAAATCCTTGAAGTCGACAGTGTTGACTTCTTTGGGCACGGACCGCTTCTCAATTGATTTTCCTTTTTGGGCTGAGGTGGCCGGTGCGGAAGAGTATTTGGAGAGGTAGGACTCAATTTCCACCACCACATTATTTAATCGATCAAATGACTTGATCTCCATCCCGATCATTTTCTTGAAAACTTCACGCTTCAAATTCTGCTTGCAGATTTGAACCGCATCTTCTTGGTGTGGCGGGCGTCTACACCTCATGCTGAGGTTCCGCCATCTCTTGATGAATTCTAGAGCAGTTTCATCATTCTTCTGCTTGGTTGCATAGAGCTCGGCCACTGTGACCTCTCTTTCGGTGACGTGGAACCGCTCCCGAAATTTTCTTTGCAAATCTGGCCAGTCATTAACGGACCCCGCCGGCAAGTTCGAGTACCATTCGAAGGCGAGCCCTGTGAGCGAGGACCCGAAGAACTTCAGTAGGTATGATTCATCAGTCGCCAGATCGCCCATCACATTGACGTAATAGGCTATGTGCTCCTTCGGTGACCCCTGGCCATTAAATTTGTCAAACTTTGGCGGCTTGCTGACGCCAGGAGGCAATCTCTTCCCCGCATGATGGACAGGGTAGGGTACCTTGTACACATCATATGAGGCATATTCTTCACTTCCCCGGTCGGCCAGCTTCATCTCGACTATCTGCTCGATCATGAGCTTGTTAGCCGTTGCCGGATCCACTGCTTCTGGGTAGAAATGAGCTGACTGCATCTGTGGCGTCGTCAACACCGTCGCCTGGGGTATAGTGGCGGTGCCTTGGTGTTGAGGAGCCGAAGGGGTCATTGGGGCCATGCCCCCAGCATAGTTGGGGATTGGCTGAGAGGCCGTCACCTGGGGTGAACCCTCAAATTCTCCAGCGCCTTGCCTGGATGTTTCTGGAGACGGTTCGACCTGCTTCGACGTGGAAGCATGCATGGTCAGTTCGCCCACCTGTCGCTTCAGAGCTTCGATCTCCTGTCGATAGGCTTGAAGCAGCATCAGCATCGCCGGGTCGGAGGTGGAAGGGCTAGGAGCTTGGCCTCCCCCTTCTGTCAGAGTATCTAGAGAAGCCGCTACCCTTTCTCCTTCATCCCCAGTGGTAATCACGTTCGCTGCCATGGCGACCGCATCTGAACTTGTTTCACCGACGAGGGCTTGTATTATCTCAGCTGCAGCTGCTCCTCTTCTAGTTAGGGGACCCGACCTGCCAGCCAACCTGGCCATCTCTTCTTGGTCTTCAGGTAGGGCTCCATATTGGTTGGCACTCCGGCCATATTACAGGTATAAGCCCGCATCTTTTGGTTTCTTCGAGCCGCCTCCCTGGTTGTCTGTCTAGGAAAGGTTAGCCTATCAAACACCGAGACTCTTGGTGGAGCTTCTTTACAGAGGGGCGGCCCATAGCACCCTGACTCCGCATCTTCGATATCTTCCGGGTTAACTTGTTGCTTCCGGTTTCTTTCAGCATCATTCATGGCTTCTAGGAGCCGCTGAGTTCCCAAGAGGGTGTTTCCAAGGCTGTGGAGATATCCCCTCACGGCTTGAGTGATGTCGTCTTCTCCCCGGCTGGGGCAGACAGTTGGTGGTGATGCTTGCACTGGCGGTCTATAGGCGAGACGCCTCCGCTCGTGCATCATGTTGTATCTTCTTTCCTTCAAATAGATGTTCGCCTGCCGACCGTGAGTACGGAAGGCAGGTCTTCGAGACGCTCGAGCTGACGCCTCAATCTTCTCTTCTTCATCTTCCTTCATCTTTTTCTCGAGCCGGTCAGTCCTGACGAGCTCCAGTTGAGTTGAGGCTGGGGCCCGCCTGATGGGGACCCATGCTTGCTTGAATTTAGTCGGCTTCTGGGCCGACTCTTGCTTTGGCATGGACCTGATATGGTCCTCTCGCTCCCGGGCCAGTGCATGGAATTGGTTGTGCACCGGCACCATCGGGATTACCCTATTTGGTGAGATCGTGGCCTGACGGCCATTCAGGTACACTCGGACTCCTCCGATCATCACGGATTTGCCCGAGAGGGAAGGCCGGCCTTGCGGCGTGCTAGTGGTTCTCCTTGCCGCCCTCCTGGCAGCCGAGGTGCATTTCTTCTTTGCTTCAATGTGGTGGACATAGTAGCCCACCATCTTCACAGCTTCTGGTGTCGCCTCCACGGGGGCGACGGGCTCGACCTCCTTGACATCCAAGAGGTCCACGAACATAACCCCGAGGAAGTTGGGGAAGCCAACGACCGGGGGAAAATCGCCGAACTGGATCGGCACTGCCAAGTAGCCATGCTCGGCATGGCTCGCCACAACCAATGGACCGAAAGTGACAGCCATCGGTTCTTCAGAAATGGATCCCTCCTGCAATTTCAAAAATGCGGAAGTTAAGACTTCGGAAAAGGCCATTGGGCCCCTAATCTTGGCGAAAAGATGAGAGGTAGTCCAGTCCCACCGGGCGTGCCAGCTTGTGGAACGCACTAGGTTTCGTGTGTGAAAGTATCGGGATATCGGTGGTCTTTCTATCGGTTTATCTAGTGCGAGGGCGTGCCAGTCACCTAGGTGACAATGTGTTCGGGCTTCAAGACTGGAGTGGTCCGAAGCCCAGGGTGCGCTCCATCTGACTGATCAGATGATTGTGGATATCGGGTCGGGACTGGAGACCCGCCGCGCCATAAAGGGCGCGACGTTAATTACATCCCCTCAGAGAGGGGAAGACCTCTGATTAATCGCCAAGAAAAGGGGTCAAATGACCTAAAGATCGTTTTTCATTAAAGCATGCGAGTTGGGTTGACATGATTTAAACCCTCCGCGTCGGTATGTAAAACGGTGTTCAAAAACCGTACAAATACTTGCTGCGAGTGCGGCGAATTTAATGAAAGTGCGGGATTAGATCCCGGTATATATATATATATATATATATCAGTCACTAAGGACCATCCAGTATTCGGTCGAGAGTTCATATTCGAAGCATCGAAGGTAACAACAAAGACATTCGGATATCTACCGTAGGTACGGCACGTTTCATGTGGGTGCGGGATCGGATCCCGGAAGAAGTGGGTCAATTTGATGAACTATCGGCCCAAGAGGTGCACGGATCATGACCATGTCGGGGATCCCGAGGTCCATGTCCGATACCACGGGGCATCATCACACAGTCCGGGGGAGCGGGTCGTTAAGTGTAAGGCCAAAACTCGACAATGTGCGCCCTCGCACGCGGATCGACCTGCGCGGTCAGGTCGCGGGGTTCGACCTGCCCGGTCAGGTCGTGGGGGTCAAGAGGGCAACGCCCCTTGCGGGGGTTTTCGGGGGCAGCGCCCCCGGAACAAAATTTGGTTAAGGCGCGGGTATGCTATTGTCATTGTTCCGATCATTGAGTTAAGTGTTTTATTCCCATTCCATTCTTTCCATTTTGTTCATTGATTTAATCCTTATCCTCTGGTTTATTCTTTAGTTTCAATAGTTCTCTTTCTTCCTTCCATTCTTTTAGTTTTCTTTTAGCACGCCGTGTTGGCAGGTTGCAAGAAGATGGGCGCGCCGGATAAGGGGCGCCGGGTCAAGATATGAAGGGGGGGCGCGCCGGGTAGAGGCATCCATGGGCGCGCCGGTTTAAGGGAGTTCAAGGGGGGGGGCGCCGGTTAAGGGGCGCCGTTTTAGAGATACTACAAGGGGCTGAAGGGCGCGCCGGTTTAAGGGAGGCCAAGGGGCGCCGTTTTAATGGTTAAGCAAGGCAGTAGGGCGCGCCGGATAGAGAGGCTCCCACGGGGGCGCGCCGTTTTAGCATTCAAGGGAGATGGGAGGTTACGAGGGTGGTGTTAAATCGGCGCGGTGAGGGGTGACCGCGCCGGGTTAGGCCACGCCGGGACATCGTCTCTTGAGTTTTCTTATTCGTTCTGTGGGCCTGTTTTGCTTTCTGTTCTTGATTCTATGGCCTACAGAAGGATCAATAGTTAGATTAATTGCTCGATTGACACCCTAGATCAATAGGATGAAGGTTTAAGCATCGTTGTTGGTTTGTTAAGGTGAGTGAGCAAGAGGTTTAACTGTTTTATTCGGGGGGTTCAGTTCACAGAGTTTTTACTGTGTGTTTCTTCTCTTTCACCCGTAGGCAAATTCTATGATACATTCATTCATTGTTCTTGGTGTTCTTGACCCTGACGAAAATCGGGCAGCACCTCCCCTAGATCGGAAGGGTCTGGGGGAAAAATATGGGGCGCGCCATGCGGAGAGAACTCCGACGGCCCCGAAACATCCCGGTGCGTGCTAAGCAACGACACCAGTAAAGTTACCCCATTTGGGGCCGGAGATCCCGAGGGCTAGCCTACAAGGGAAACCGGTGACCCATGGGTTGTTGCGATCGTGTCGACTCCCCCGTTCGGGGCCGGAGATCCTGAGGGCCAGCCTACAAAGGAACTCCGACGACCCGAGGGTTGCCGTGATCGCGTGGCTGAAGACCACGTGAGAGCCGAAGTCGACACAAGAACACGGCGGTAAAAAAAAGAGAGAGAGCCACTATGGGCTGAGTATTGAGGGGGATTGGGGCATCAAAAATCTCCCAAAGGGGAGTTTTCCTTTCATTCCACAACAGACCGAACTCCGATTACATTGAAGGGGAATACGAAGACAAAGGTCTACACGTGAAGATCACCAAAAGGAAATCAAAGGGGCAGAAGGAAATGCAAAGACAAAGGGGGGAACCGAGCTCTCTTCCCCTCACCTCTCCTTCTTTCTTTCACCCTCTTATCTCTCTTCACACTTCGGAGCAGGGCTTCACCGCCAGTAGAGCGTCCCTCCTCTGTTGCTTCTTGCCTGGGGCTTGTATTTATATGGAGAGCAGGGAAGCAAGCTTCCCATTTCTATGGCTTTTTTGTTCTGTTCGCAGTTGCCGTTGCTAACGTTGATGGGGTCACCGTGTCGAATGCCGTTGTCGTGGACGTCACCTCCGCCGCAGCTACAGTGTGACCGGGAGAGGGGCAGAGGCATGGCCTCCTCCTTCGCTGGCATGTACACCGCTAGCCACGTTTGCTTTCATCATTTGCAGGGGAATGGGCGACCGGCTGACGGAGCAAGCGTTCGACAGTGCAGGGCTCGAGGGTTTCCATTTGAGGAACATGCTTGGATGCCCAACGGGTCGAAGCATACCTTTTGCCATTTTAAGCAGTTCGTCGTCGTGCAGTTCCCAGGAAACAGGGGACCGTAATGCCGATGGGATGGGTCGGTTGCTCGCCAGGAAGCGCTTCAGAGAAAGGGGTTAAAAGGTTAAAACGGCGCCATATTCAAAGGGGCGCCGTTTTAAGCATCAAGGGGGGCTTCGGGGCGCGCCGTGTAGCCAATGAAAAGAAAAGGGGTTAAAACGGCGCCATATCCAAAGGGGGGCGCGCCGTTTTAAAGGGGGGGCGCGCCGGATAAGGGGCGCCGTTTTAAGACCCCCTCGCGCCGTTTTAAGCACTAAACGGATTCTTCTCGAAGTCGCGGCCATTTTACGTGAATGTCGACATTCCCGGAAGGTTCCGGTTGCTATGTATGACCTCTACAATGTTCCATTCACAGCCTTTGGGGCCCGGTCCCAGACTCTGCGTGACTTTCGGTGCACGTCGGGCTGTATCGGAGTCCCCGACTCTTCTTTGATTCAGCTCTCGGCACGGCCGACTGTAGAGTTGTGGCCATATCTTCCGCCCCGGGGGGGGCTCCCTCATCGGCTAGCGGACCACCAAGCGAGTCCTCATCCTGATCGGGCGAGGCATGAGGTTTATTTGGCATTTTCATCTTCGGCTTGCTCTCGAGTGTCGAGACGTGCATGCCGTATGATCATCATCGATATTTTTCGACGTCCACAATGTCATCAATGAAAACCACTATGAATTGATCTAGATGAGGCCTGAATATACTATTCATCAACTGCATAAAGGCAGCAGGGGCATTTGTTAGTCCAAAAGGCATAACAACAAATTCATAGTGCCCATACCTGCTTCTGAATGCGGTCTTATAAATGTCATCATCCTTGATCCTTAGTTGGTGATATCCCGACCTGAGATCAATCTTCGAAAAATACTTGGATCCAGATATTTGATCAAATAACTCATCGATTCTCGGCAGTGGATACTTGTTCTTGATAGTGAGATGCTTCAACTGTCGATAGTCGATGCATAACCTCATGGATCCATCTTTCTTCTTTACAAATAGCACAGGTGCTCCCCACAGGGAAGTGCTTGGTCTGATAAATCCTTTCTTGAGAAGTTCCATCAATTGCTCCTTTAGTTCCTTGAGTTCGGCAAGAGACATCCTATAAGGTGCTCTAGAAACTGGACCAGCACCAGGGACCAAGTCGATGATGAATGCCACTTCTCTTTGTGGGGGTAATCCAGGCAAATCTTTCGGAAACACGTCCGGAAATTCTTGCACTACAAGGATGTCTTCTAGCTTAGTCTCCTTAATGGTGACAAACGCAAGGAAAGATACACATCTTTTCCTTATTAGCTTGCTAGCTCGGGAAGCCGAAATAAGAGGTGACTTGCTCCGACTCTTAGGGCTAGTATAGAACAGTTCTGGAAAGTCTTTAAGAGTAACTTTGCCGTTACGGCAATCCACAGTTGCCTGATACTTGGATAACCAATCTGCTTCTAATATGACATCATATTCCTTTAAATCTAGGCATATTAGGTTGATAGGAAAATTTCTACCCTTTACCAAGACTTCACAGTTTTGATAATGACGAGTAATATCGGTTTCGTTTCCGAGAGGAGTAGACAAAACTATTTTTATCCATCTTGGTTCCATAGGTAATGGATCAGTAAACCTCCTAGAAATAAAAGAATGTGATGCACCAGTATCAAATAAGGCATGGGCAGACTTGGAACAAACTTTTAGTGTACCTTCTACCAGTCCGCCTTCGTTTTGTTCCGCCTCCTTTATAGCATGGAGACGTGCATTCTTGGTCACCGGGCGCTTCACGTCACCAGTCTGATCATTGAGCAACGGACAATCGGGAATCCGATGATCACGGCTCCCACAACGGAGACAAGCTCCAAGTTTTCTCCAGCATTCTTCGGCCTTATGTCCAGTCTTGTCACAGTGTCTACACACCACTTTAGAAGGTGTGGTGGTGATGGAGAACGGCTTGTTAATCTTTTTGACTTTTTTCTCCTGAGAAGACTCTCCTCCATTACTTGGCCTTTTCTTGTTGAAATTGGGTTTGAAAGTGCCAGAGCTAGTAACATGCTCCTTCTTGTCTCTCCCACGGATCCTATCAGATAGTTCCGTGGCATCCTATAGTAATTGGGCTCGTCGAACCATCTCCGAGTAGACTTGTATGTCCATCGGCGCCAGTTGTGTGATATATTGGGGTCTGAGCCCATTTAGGAATCTCCTAGCTTTCATCTTCTCGGTACTAACTAGATGTTTAGCATATCGAGACAGCCTTGAGAACTGCGCCTCATATTCAGCCACCGACAAAGATCGTTGCTTAAGTGCGGCGAATTCAGCGGCTTTCTTCTCTTGAACTCGATCTGAGAAATATTTATTATTGAAATGTTCAACAAATTATTCCCAAGTAACCTGGTCTTGGTCTAAGGTAGCTTCAACCGACTCCCACCAGCATCGGGCGTCTCTCTCTAGTTGAAATGTGGCTAACAGGACCTTCTCTTGGTCCGAACATTGCATGACTCTAAAAACACGTTCCGTCTCTCGGATCCAGTGCTCGGCATCATCCGGATCAGTGGATCCCATGAACTTAGGAGGGTTCATATCCTTGAAACTTTGGTGGAGATTTCCTGCTCCACGATGTGCACCTCCTTGTGCCACTTGTTGAAGTGCCTGGGTCATGCCTTGCAGAGTGCGTTGCATGTTGCGCCACTAGGCACGTTCGGCATCCATTGTCCTACAATTACAATAACTATATTAATATGTGATGATGTTCGAAGGTTTTGATTCTAAGTTAACTTAACCCTTGGTTCTAACCAATTCTCACCGGTTAAAGGTTTAGACCTATCCTTGGACTTGGGTTTCCTAGGAATTGAATATCCTAGGCTCTGATACCACAAAAATTGTCACGCCCCAAGCGCGGAAGGAACTCGGAGATGCGTGACGAGTTTATATCGATCATGTCAATCAGAGCGTTAGTGTATTCAACACAAAGACAGAGTGCGCAAAAGTAAAGATAACCCAATCCTTTATTTAATCACAACCTCAAAAGTACTTCTATTACAATCCACTTAATGAAAGTGCTAAGACTCAATAAAGGGAAAAGTACAACGATTGACTCAAAAATATAGAAAGATAAGACTAGTAGACGCTTGGATAGACGGTTAGCACTAATCTCTTCACTCTTGACCTTCCCCATCCGATTGAGTCTCATCATCGGACTTATCTGAAAAATAGGGGAAAACACTGAATGAGCGAACGCTCAGTAGGAATTATATCTCAAGAGCTAGCTTGCTTTAAGTAATTTACATGTTACATGAATGCAATAAAGCTATACATGTTTGCGTAAAACGACAAGAGAGAGAGTATAACAAGAGATAGTTGAGTGAACTAGCATGTCTTTCAAGAACTTATATGAATAAATGTCAAGATATTCAAGCAAGTATATTCATCATGTCATGTCGAAAATTGGCTATCACGTTTCAAGCAAGTATATCAATACCCTTTCCGGGTCACGCAAGTCATGTCATGTCAAGTTGAGTATGAGATTGTGAAATGTCTAATCAAGCTAGTCATGCACTTCGGTACAATGCCATACCGTGATCATTACAACTCCCATGGGAACAAGTACTTTTGGGTGCTCCTCCCAGGACCAGATCGGGCCCTATATGTGCAGGCATTGATCATGTATTTTTCGACATCCACTATAGTTCTAGCCAATATGGAATTTCAAGGAATAAACTTGTATGAACTTTTAAGGTAGATCTTGTGGAATAGCATTTCAAGGATTTGAACATGTGGTATAATGACGATAATAACGGTATAATCACGATCAACGATAAAACTAGGTGGAATTGGCTCCCTAACTTGGGTGCCATGACAATAAGAGTAAGCGCTCATATAGAGATGGTCGCTCATTCTTGGACATGATAAACTAGATAGAATTGAGGTCCACAAGTGTAAGACCCCAAATTCTTTAAAAATTTATTTAAAAAGTTATTTGCAATTATTTAGAATTTATTTGAAGTTATTCGAATTAATGAGAATTATCCAAATTAATTAGATTAATTAATTAATTAATAGAATAAGTCATTTTTTCAACTATTTTATTAAAACCCCCAAAAATCACATCTTGTAGAACTAATTTTGTTTAGCAACTTTGTCTTCTATAATTAAGCCTAAGAAAATCATTTATTACGCCGAATTAGTGAACTTAGTCTTCCGAACTTAATATTTAATTAATTACGGAATAGTATAAGTAATAATTCGACTATCTCAAAAAAATCTGTAAAAATAGTAAATAGATTAATATTGATGTAGATAACAACTTTTCCTTCTAGCTTTAAGCCATGGTAAATCCGTGGTAAGATCTATTTAGAATTCAAACCCAAATGTGCACACTTTTGACTCATACCTAACCCTTAGATTAAAACGCGAAATTCGACCTGATTACTCAACCAAATGATCTGAAATCAGGGGCAAATGGAAGGCCACAATGTAAGGAACATTTACCCTCAATCAATTTGAGGTAAACTTAGCCCCAAAACATGCTGCCGACATAGTTTGGTCAAGTCTAGGATTTCGGCGCCGTTTCTAAACACGCGGCTTGCAGCAGCGAATACTCCCAATTCCGAAGGCTCCAGAAGCTCTAGGAGCTATCAAAATGAAGCCCTACGAGTCTTCTTTCATTTGGCTGCTGTGGGGTTCTCTGAAATTTCGGATCTGAGGAGATCTAGTTCGATTTGTGGAGGTCGGTCAGTAGGCCGTTGGCTTCTCTTCATCATTCTTTGATCCATCGATTGAGGTAGGAATTCTCAACCAAATCTTGATCATAAGTATAGCAAATTGTTCCTCTCATCGAGCTCTATCCATTGGTGGTAAAAGCCCCAATTTTCATTAGGTATCCGTGGAGAAATCGAGCTTTTGGTGAGGTGCTGTCCAAGTGTTCTTCATCCTAGGGTTCCGAGTTTTCTCTCTCCGATTTGAGGTAGGATCTAACAACCAAATTCTAATTAATTCACATGAAGTAATAAGCATGTTATTATCTTTCATTTAACGTAGAAAGCCCCAAATTCCACTGAGCATGCCATCGTGGATTTCGATCTTTGTAGAAGCATATCTAGAACATGTTTCATATAGTTTCCTTTAAGCCAGAGCTTGATTTCGGGCTAATTTTGAGCCCTGTAACTTGATCTTCATGTTGCATATCATACATGGTTGGATTCGTAATCGAGTTAGCTTTCTTTTGACACCTAAAGCCCTAAATTCTATTGAGTATGTTAAGAGAATTGCATGATTTAGTAGAAGTAGGTCAGAAACTAGGGTTTTCATGTATTGATCATGTATAAGTTGAGATTTAATCGATTTCTGTGAAAATTCATATTTTTAAACTCATGTATTATGACCCTAGAATGTCTATTAGGATTCTTAGATCATGTGGTTTTGATTTCAACTCAATTGGACCCCATTTGGATGAGTTTATGTGGTTTCCGGAAGCAACATTCGTTGCTGTTCTTGCAGGGGTCGACCCCAGGGGTCGACCCATTTTCTGGGCAGCCCTGCAGGCCCGAGGGTCGACCCCAGGGGTCGACCCATCAGCTCCCTGCATGGGGGTCGACCCCAGGGGTCGACCCATTGCACAGGAATGTAGGGGTCGACCCCAGGGGTCGACCCATCTGAAGGAAATGGAGGGGGTCGACCCCAGGGGTCGACCCATTCAGCTTCCAGACCCCAATTTTTCAGGGGTCGACCCCAAGGGTCGACCCGTACACCAGAAAACCCGTTTTCTTCGTTTTTCGAACCGAAAATGGATCCGAATCAATGGGAAATCAACCCATTTAACTTAGACCCATTGAAATTATATGTTTGATGAACTTTTGATCTATTCATGTACCCCTTCTGATTTCAAATTTGGATTGGTTCCTACATGCAAACTTAGCATAAAAACGCACCGTTTACCATCTTCATTTTAATGCATACAAGATTAAATAGAAACTCACTTAATTAATGATTAATGGTGTAACTAAATCTCTGTTAATGCATTCTTTTTCACTCCTGTGAGAGCTTGTTCTTTACCTTGATAACTTGTTCTAGCTTGTTGGCACTTTGGCTAATACAAATGATAATGGTTAAGCATGATATCTTAACTTGGTGATTAGGATTAATATGTTGATTAGCTTGTTTGATTGCTGCTGTTTTACAGTAGCGCAGCATGATTAACTCTTGTTGTGACTTGATTTCAATCTCCTTGATGATTATACTTACCTTGAATTCTGGAAATGAATCTCTTTCCTACTTGATGTTGTTATTGCTACTTAGCTTAAACCTTGGAATCTGGCCATAAACTGTGGAAGTCTAGATTCGTGGGATCTTTGATCCAAAAGAAATCAATGCCTGGCAAACAAATAAGGGCTCGGTCTGGTCCTGGGAAGAGCGCCCGAACACTACGTGTACCCCCGGGGAGGTGAATGACTAGGTGTGGCATTTGGCACCAGTACTTGACATGTGTTAAATCTAGGACTGTCCACTACTCACTACTCTTTCCACTACTCTCTATATTACTTGCTACTACGTTTCACTTTCCACTCTTTACTGTTCTATACTCTACTTGTGGTTACTCTACTTGTTGATTACTTGGACGTGGAAATGAAAATACATGCGTGCTTGACATGACTAGAATTGACTTGATATGGCCAACTTCTTATCGTTATCTCCTGTAGTAAATTCTTGTCTTACCATTCTATTCATTATATTTCTTGACCTTGCAAGATCTTTGAATTCTGTTTCGTGATATCATCGTTATCTTTTTATTGTTTTATCATTTGTAGCATGACATTTTAAAATGTAATTAAACTGTTAATCACTTATACCTGTCTGTTATTTCCTACTGAGCGTCAGCTCATAGTTGTGTTTTCCCCCTTTCCAGGCTTTTCAGGTGACGCGCTTACCGATGGGGAAGGGCAGGAGTGATGTCTTGAGTGTATCAGTTCTAGTTGTGTTTTGGAGAACATTTAGTTTCAGTTATGTCATTGAGTTTTAGTGGTTGATTATTCCAGTTGTATTAAGTTAAACTTGAGGTTATTGTATCAGTTGTGGTTTGTTAATGATCTTTTAGTTTCCATCTTGTAGCACTTGTGTATCATTTTAGATTTTGTTCCCTCTCTTGCTAGCGTGTCCCTAACTGTACGTCCCGATACTTCCGCCTTGTTCGGGGCGTGACAGTTTAGTTGGTATCAGAGCCCTAGGTTTCACATTCCTAGGTTCCCTCAGTTTAGGTTTTCTTGCATTGCATCCCAATAATCGGTATATCAAAAGGTGTTGTCCGAACGTTAGGCTATGCCTATCGGAATGGTCGCACACTTGCGCGAGTGGTCTTCGGACCGATTACCTCCGCCAGGTACCGAGTTTTGGTCGTGTCTAGGTGCATTAGATCCCTAACCTTGTAAAAGTCTAGACCTGACCTGTGAGATTGGGTAGAACTTGGGTTAAGTTCGTTTCTTAATCGTATAACTATTTATCTTGATTAACCTAAGTAATCTATTTCTCGTGTAGATGGCAGCTGATCGTGCTGAATGGAGGAACCTGCATCGTACGGTTCAAGGCCTTACTCAGGCCCTTCAGCAAGTAGCTCAGGCAGGAGCGGCACAACATGGCACCGGTGATCTATACCGGAACTTCCGCGGAATGAATCCGCCTAGATTCGCTGGTTCGACTGACCCTGACCAAGCCGAGCACTGGCTAGATGAGATGGGAGAATCTTTGAAGTTATGCAATGCACCAACCAGGAGCGTGTCCTTTTGTCCACATTTCAACTGGAACATGATGCACGTACTTGGTGGGATTCTATCAAGGCAACTCTCGGTGATCGGCAAGTTATGTGGGAAGAGTTCGAAGAATTCTTCAACAGCAAGTATTTTTCTGATAGAGTGCAAGAGAAGAAAGCGGCAGAGTTCGCGGCCTTGAAACAGCGAGGTTTGTCCGTGGCAGAGTATGAGGCTCAATTTGCACGGCTTTCTCGATATGCTACACATCTCATTTCCACCGAGAAGATGAAGGCGAAGCGCTTTCTCAATGGATTGAAGCTTCATTATATCAACCAGTTGGCACCGATGGAGATTTCCACTTATTCCGAGATGGTAAGGAAAGCACAAGTTCTAGAGGATACTCTTGAGATGACGGAGAGAATCCGTGGGAAAGGCACCAAGAAAGAATTACCTACGGGTTCCGGGAGTGTCAAACCCGGGTATACCAAGAAGAGGCCTATTAGTGGACCTGGTTCGTGGAGCGGGTCCGGATCGTGGAAAGGCAAGATGCCGAGGCATGAAGACAAGAAGCCTGGCCCTATTGTTCCATTCAAGGGCGTGTGCAACTATTGTGATCGTCCGGGTCACAAGATAGAGGAGTGCTGGCGCAAGCAAGGCGCATGTTTGCGATGTGGAAGCAAGGAGCACCGTATCCCCAATTGTCCTCTCATATCGGAGCAAGCTACATCGGCAAAACCTCTAGTCTTCAAGAAACCACAAGGCAAGCTTCAAGCTTTACATGCAGATGAAACTGGGATTTCTGATGATGGCGGACTCGTCGAAGGTACCCTTACTATAATCGATAAGCCCGCTTTTGCTCTCTTTGATACTGGTGCAACACATTCTTTTATTTCACGGAGATTTGCTAAGTCATTAGCTGTGGAACCTGTTTTGATGAATACTCTGTTAGAGATTTCAACCCCTATTGGCACTAGATCAACAATCCAGTATTTCTATCCTTCTAGTAAGGTTATGATTGGTGAACAGAACTTTCCAGCAGATTTGGTCTGCATGGATATGAAGGATTATGATGTAATCCTAGGAGCAGACTGGTTGGCCAAGTATGAGGCCAATGTTCACTGTAGTTCTAGCTCAGTGACTTTTACTGGACATTCTGGTTTATCTTTTACGGGAGTCAAGCACCATAACTCTGTACCGCTCATCTCGGCTCTTCGAGCTGATAAGCTTTTGAGGCATGGGTGTGAGGCTTTTCTAGCCTTTGTTTGTGCAACTCCTGAGCAGCAGATGGAGATCAAGGACATTCCTGTTGTCCGAGATTTTCCTGATGTCTTTCCAGAAGAACTACCAGGACTTCCGCCTGAGCGGGAAGTTATCTTTTCTATTGATCTTATTCCTGGCACAGCTCCTATTTCTAAGGCTCCTTATCGTATGTCTCCTGCGGAACTGAGGGAACTGAAGCAGCAACTGATGGAATTACTCGAGAAGGGTTTTATTCGTCCTAGTACTTCTCCGTGGGGAGCCCCTGTGTTATTCGTCAGGAAGAAAGATGGTTCGATGAGGTTGTGCATTGATTATCGGCAAATAAACCAGCAGACTGTCAAGAACAAATATCCCTTGCCGAGGATTGACGAGTTATTTGACCAGATAGCGGGAGCTCAATATTTCTCTAAGATCGATCTTCGATCTGGATAT
This sequence comes from Amorphophallus konjac, assembly GCA_022559845.1. Lineage (NCBI taxonomy): Eukaryota > Viridiplantae > Streptophyta > Magnoliopsida > Alismatales > Araceae > Amorphophallus > Amorphophallus konjac. The sequence goes on along the minus strand of JAHNEJ010000498.1, from coordinate 52,581 downwards.
CACCAGTTGCGGATTAAGGAAGAGGATATTTATAAAACGGCTTTCCGCAGCAGGTATGGTCATTTTGAATTTGTCGTTATGCCTTTTGGTCTAACGAATGCTCCAGCAGCTTTCATGCAGTTGATGAACGACAGTATTTCGGCCCTATCTTGATCAATGGGTCGTAGTCTTTATTGATGACATCCTGATTTATTCTAAGAATGAGGAGGAGCATGCTGAGCATCTGAGAATGGCATTGCAACTATTGAAAGATCATCAGCTATATGCTAAGTTCAGTAAGTGTGAGTTCTGGCTACAAGAAGTGTCCTTTCTTGGACATATTATCACCAAGGAAGGTATTTCTGTTGATCCTTCGAAGATTGAGGCAGTGAAGAATTGGGAACAGCCTACTAGTGCAACTGAAGTTAGAAGTTTCCTAGGCCTGGCAGGCTATTACCGAAGATTTATTCAAGATTTCTCCAAGATCGCAGTACCTATGACAAGATTAACCCGCAAGGAGAATAAGTTTGATTGGTCAGATGATTGTCAGCGAAGCTTTCAGACTCTGAAGGAGTGTTTGACTACTGCACCTGTTTTGGCCTTACCTTCTGGTGAAGGAGGATTTGTTGTTTATACTGATGCTTCAGGTATTGGCTTAGGCTGTGTACTCATGCAGCATGGGAAGGTGATTGCCTATTCCTCTAGGCAGTTGAGGAAGCACGAAGATAATTATCCTGTTCATGATTTGGAACTTGCTGCAGTCGTGTTTGCTTTGAAGATATGGAGGCATTACTTGTATGGAGAAACCTTTACAGTGTTTTCGGATCATAAGAGTTTGAAGTATTTATTTTCTCAAAAGGAACTCAACATGAGGCAGCGGAGATGGTTGGAGTACTTGAAGACTTCGACTTCTCGATTGAGTATCATCCTGGCAAAGGTAATGTTGTGGCAGATGCATTAAGCCGGAAGCCGGTAGCTAGACTGTCAAGTCTCATGTTACAAGAATGGAGATTGTTGGAACAATTATCTAGTCTGGATCTCAATATTGACAACGATCGGATCTTGATTGCTCAGATTCAACTTAAACCTGAATTATTGATAGAGATCAAGTCCTTGCAAGATAATGATCCCGAGTTAGTAGAGATCAAGGGAAACTTGAGCAGTAGACCTGACTTCATGTTGGCCGATGATGGTAGATTATTATTTAAAGGCAGAACTTGTGTTCCGGATGAGGCTACAATAAAGAACAAAATTCTTGAGGAAGCTCATAGATCCAGATATACCATTCATCCTGGAGGCACTAAGATGTACCGAGATTTGAAAAGGTCCTTTTGGTGGTCGAATATGAAAAGAGAAGTTGCAGATTTTGTGAGCAGATGTTTGGTATGTCAGCAAGTTAAGGCCGAACATTTCAGACCAGCAGGGAAATTGAAACCACTCGACATACCCCAATGGAAGTGGGAAAGTATTGGCATGGATTTCATTATGGGTCTACCTAGGACTCGTGGTGGATTTGATGCGATATGGGTGATTGTCGATCGATTGACAAAGTCGGCTCATTTCTTACCAATTAAGTCCAAGTGGACGATTGATGTATTGGCTGCTTTGTATATAAAGGAAGTGGTGAGATTGCATGGTATTCCAGTGAATATAGTATCTGATAGAGACCCCAGATTTACTTCACATTTCTGGAAGGGACTGCAAGAGTCTTTGGGTACTCGTCTGAATTTCAGTACTGCTTTTCATCCACAGACAGATGGACAGACTGAAAGAACCAATCAGATAGTGGAAGATATGTTGCGAGCTTGCATGATTGACTTTCGGTGGTAATTGGAGTGAGCATTTGGCATTAATTGAATTTGCCTACAATAACAGCTATCAGTCTAGTATTCAGATGGCTCCTTTTGAAGCACTATATGGTAGAAGTTGTCGTTCCCCGTTGTGTTGGGACGAGGTAGGTGAGAAACAGTGGCTTGGACCAGATCTTGTTTCGAATCATCACAGAACATCCGTGTTATCCGAGACCGGTTACAGTAGCCCAGTCAAGACAGAAGAGTTATGCCGACAACAGGAGAAGAGCATTGGAATTTCAGGTTGGCGAGCATGTGTTCTTAAAGGTCTCTCCGACGAGAGGGATCGAAGATTTGGCATTCATGGCAAGCTGAGTCCGAGGTACATTGGTCCATTCGAGATTCTAGATAGAGTGGGAGAGGTGGCATACAGACTGGCTTTACCACCGCATTTGTCTGGCGTACACAATGTTTTCCATGTGTCTATGTTACGGAAATATGTGTACGATCCCACTCATATCATTCAGCAGGTGGATTTTGAACTGAAGGAAGATTTGACCTATGAGGAAAGACCTGTCAAGATTCTGGACCGGAAGCAACAACAACTCCGGAATCGTTCGATACCGATGGTCAAGATTCAGTGGAGTCGGCGTGGGACCGAAGAAGCTACATGGGAATCTGAAGAGACTATGCGAAAGCGGTATCCCGATCTATTCTAGGTGAGCGATCTTTTTCTACTCTCAGTTTTAGTGCAGTGAATTTGGAGGACCAAATTCCTTTAAGTAGGGGAGGGTGTAAGACCCCAAATTCTTTAAAAATTTATTTAAAAGTTATTTGCAATTATTTAGAATTTATTTGAAGTTATTCGAATTAATGAGAATTATCCAAATTAATTAGATTAATTAATTAATTAATAGAATAAGTCATTTTTCAACTATTTTATTAAAACCCCCAAAAATCACATCTTGTAGAACTAATTTTGTTTAGCAACTTTGTCTTCTATAATTAAGCCTAAGAAAATCATTTATTACGCCGAATTAGTGAACTTAGTCTTCCGAACTTAATATTTAATTAATTACGGAATAGTATAAGTAATAATTCGACTATCTCAGAAAAATCTGTAAAAATAGTAAATAGATTAATATTGATGTAGATAACAACTTTTCCTTCTAGCTTTAAGCCATGGTAAATCCGTGGTAAGATCTATTTAGAATTCAAACCCAAATGTGCACACTTTTGACTCATACCTAACCCTTAGATTAAAACGCGAAATTCGACCTGATTACTCAACCAAATGATCTGAAATCAGGGGCAAATGGAAGGCCACAATGTAAGGAACATTTACCCTCAATCAATTTGAGGTAAACTTAGCCCCAAAACATGCTGCCGACATAGTTTGGTCAAGTCTAGGATTTCGGCGCCGTTTCTAAACACGCGGCTTGCAGCAGCGAATACTCCCAATTCCGAAGGCTCCAGAAGCTCTATGAGCTATCAAAATGAAGCCCTACGAGTCTTCTTTCATTTGGCTGCTGTGGGGTTCTCTGAAATTTCGGATCTGAGGAGATCTAGTTCGATTTGTGGAGGTCGGTCAGTAGGCCGTTGGCTTCTCTTCATCCTTCTTTGATCCATCGATTGAGGTAGGAATTCTCAACCAAATCTTGATCATAAGTATAGCAAATTGTTCCTCTCATCGAGCTCTATCCATTGGTGGTAAAAGCCCCAATTTTCATTAGGTATCCGTGGAGAAATCGAGCTTTTGGTGAGGTGCTGTCCAAGTGTTCTTCATCCTAGGGTTCCGAGTTTTCTCTCTCCGATTTGAGGTAGGATCTAACAACCAAATTCTAATTAATTCACATGAAGTAATAAGCATGTTATTATCTTTCATTTAACGTAGAAAGCCCCAAATTCCACTGAGCATGCCATCGTGGATTTCGATCTTTGTAGAAGCATATCTAGAACATGTTTCATATAGTTTCCTTTAAGCCAGAGCTTGATTTCGGGCTAATTTTGAGCCCTGTAACTTGATCTTCATGTTGCATATCATACATGGTTGGATTCGTAATCGAGTTAGCTTTCTTTTGACACCTAAAGCCCTAAATTCTATTGAGTATGTTAAGAGAATTGCATGATTTAGTAGAAGTAGGTCAGAAACTAGGGTTTTCATGTATTGATCATGTATAAGTTGAGATTTAATCGATTTCTGTGAAAATTCATATTTTTAAACTCATGTATTATGACCCTAGAATGTCTATTAGGATTCTTAGATCATGTGGTTTTGATTTCAACTCAATTGGACCCCATTTGGATGAGTTTATGTGGTTTCCGGAAGCAACATTCGTTGCTGTTCTTGCAGGGGTCGACCCCAGGGGTCGACCCATTTTCTGGGCAGCCCTGCAGGCCCGAGGGTCGACCCCAGGGGTCGACCCATCAGCTCCCTGCATGGGGGTCGACCCCAGGGGTCGACCCATTGCACAGGAATGTAGGGGTCGACCCCAGGGGTCGACCCATCTGAAGGAAATGGAGGGGGTCGACCCCAGGGGTCGACCCATTCAGCTTCCAGACCCCAATTTTTCAGGGGTCGACCCCAAGGGTCGACCCGTACACCAGAAAACCCATTTTCTTCGTTTTTCGAACCGAAAATGGATCCGAATCAATGGGAAATCAACCCATTTAACTTAGACCCATTGAAATTATATGTTTGATGAACTTTTGATCTATTCATGTACCCCTTCTGATTTCAAATTTGGATTGGTTCCTACATGCAAACTTAGCATAAAAACGCACCGTTTACCATCTTCATTTCAATGCATACAAGATTAAATAGAAACTCACTTAATTAATGATTAATGGTGTAACTAAATCTCTGTTAATGCATTCTTTTTCACTCCTGTGAGAGCTTGTTCTTTACCTTGATAACTTGTTCTAGCTTGTTGGCACTTTGGCTAATACAAATGATAATGGTTAAGCATGATATCTTAACTTGGTGATTAGGATTAATATGTTTATTAGCTTGTTTGATTGCTGCTGTTTTACAGTAGCGCAACATGATTAACTCTGTTTGTGACTTGATTTCAATCTCTTTGATAATTATACTTACCTTGGAATTCTGGAAATGAATCTCTTTCCTACTTGATGTTGTTATTGCTACTTAGCTTAAACCTTGGAATCCTGGCCATAAACTGTGGAAGTCTAGATTCGTGGGATCTTTGATCCAAAAGAAATCAATGCCTGGCAAACAAATAAGGGCTCGGTCTGGTCCTGGGAAGAGCGCCCGAACACTACGTGTACCCCCGGGGAGGTGAATGACTAGGTGTGGCATTTGGCACCAGTACTTGACATGTGTTAAATCTAGGACTGTCCACTACTCACTACTCTTTCCACTACTCTCTATATTACTTGCTACTACGTTTCACTTTCCACTCTTTACTGTTCTATACTCTACTTGTGGTTACTCTACTTGTTGATTACTTGGACGTGGAAATGAAAATACATGCGTGCTTGACATGACTTGAATTGACTTGATATGGCCAACTTCTTATCGTTATCTCCTGTAGTAAATTCTTGTCTTACCATTCTATTCATTATATTTCTTGACCTTGCAAGATCTTTGAATTCTGTTTCGTGATATCATCGTTATCTTTTTATTGTTTTATCATTTGTAGCATGACATTTTAAAATGTAATTAAACTGTTAATCACTTATACCTGTCTGTTATTTCCTACTGGGCGTCAGCTCATAGTTGTGTTTTCCCCCTTTCCAGGCTTTTCAGGTGACGCGCTTACCGATGGGGAAGGGCAGGAGTGATGTCTTGAGTGTATCAGTTCTAGTTGTGTTTTGGAGAACATTTAGTTTCAGTTATGTCATTGAGTTTTAGTGGTTGATTATTCCAGTTGTATTAAGTTAAACTTGAGGTTATTGTATCAGTTGTGGTTTGTTAATGATCTTTTAGTTTCCATCTTGTAGCACTTGTGTATCATTTTAGATTTTGTTCCCTCTCTTGCTAGCGTGTCCCTAACTGTACGTCCCGATACTTCCGCCTTGTTCGGGGCGTGACAACAAGTATGGCACCTAATTCATAAGAATACCAATGGCATGGGATGACATCAAAATAGTATATCATGAGGGCCAGTACCATGTTTCTTTAGAGTGACATGGAAATCAAGTGGTGTCATGGGTTTTGGTGGTACAACCAGCTCGGCTGTGTTGAGGGATCTAAGGCTAGCAGAGTCTTACGGAGGTCTCTATGATAAAGTCACTGATCCAAGGGAACAGAATGTCCCATGGAGAGTTTGTCTATCACCGAGAAATAGGGGGTAATCGATAAAACATCATGAATCATGGGACTATATTCACGGAATGGAATATAATGCCTGTATATATATAACCCACTGTCAGGGGTTACAGAAACCACGAAAAATAGGGCTATCAGCAAATTGACGTCTTGGATTAGGTCTTCATTTTATGAATTGACGCCCTTTTCAAGGTCGTCAGTTCAATAAATGACGACTGTAAACGCAGTCGTTATATCCAGATTAATATCTATAAACATTTCCAAATTCTGATTATTATAAAAATGACGCCTTTCAGGAAGGCTTCAATTCTGCAAATGGCGCCTTAGTCAGGGGCGTCATATATAAAATTACAGGTAGTGTACAGGTCGTCATTTTAATATCAGGAACATTATTACTCATTTCTATAATTTCATAGTTTATCACTAATTTGGCGCCCGTTTACAGGGGCGTCCATTTAATTTGACGACCTAATCAGGGTCGCTAATTCTTTGTCATAAGATTTGCACCGGGCAGGTACAATCACAGGCACAAGGTTTATGAAGTAGGTATGATCAGGAAACAAATGACATGTACAGGTAGAGAAAAATAACATGAATTTACTAATATAATCATGCATTAGTTAACTCATTAGAATTCATAGTTATTAAATTTTGATCATGCGTATTTATTAATTGACTAGTGAAATTGACGACTATTGTCAAGGGCGTTAAATCAAAATAACGCCTTAGGCTGGGGCGTCATTTCAAGAAATACAGAAATCATGAAAAACTGATATATCAATAACACCTACTAACAATTCTACATGCATGCAGATGGCCTAATAACCATAGGTTTTGCTAATCTCTTGAGAAAACCTACCTTGGTTGGGTGATTTGGTTGACAGACGCTGAAGAACGGTGAAGAAAATAACTGTGAATGATACTCTTTTTCAAACAGAGCTTCTGGAAGTTAAAATAGCAGTAACTCTTTAGCCAAAGCAATAACAGCACCCCTCGGAAGATGCAGTAGGATGATGAGGGTGATAATAGCTTCAGCAACGCAATGGGAACAAGGAAGAAGAGGATGATTCTTCTACGTTCCCGGCAGGAAGATGATGGTAAGAGCAACAATTGCAGCAACTCCTTTGGTCCAGATTAGAACAGCAGGAGCTTCCCACGAACAACCAAAACCTTCAGAAGAAGAAGCAGAAGATAGCTTCCTCCCTTCAAGGTATTGACAGCAAGAGGAAGATGCTGATGAAGAACTGCTATGCAGCAGCACAATAGGAGCAGCAGAACGAAGAGGAACTTTAAGGCAGAAGAGCAGTAGCAGCAGCAGCAGGACGTCTTTGGCAATTAGTATCAACGTGAGTTCGATGGAAAGGGGATGGGTATTTATAGGATTCTAGAGACTCTATAGGGTTGGAGTTCGAGGGGAATTGAAACTTCCTTCTTAGAGTCCTTATTAACTTAGACATCCCACGTATTGATCCTTTCCTCAATCAAGCTTACCCAGGATAACATCTCAGTTCGAACCGAACACTAACAGGTTTAGTTTGAAAATGACGCCTAAGGTTAGGGTGTTAATTAAAAATGACGCCCGTCAAAGGGTCTTCAATTTATAAAATGGCACCCGCCAAGGGGGCGTTACTTACTATTACATTTTCTTGCGTTACTGTAATATGAAATTTGATGCCCATACATAGTGGCGTCACTTCTGAAACTGACGCCTAGGATAGAGGTGTTATTTTATAAATTGGCACCCTCTTAGGGGTCTTCAATTAAATGACGACCTAAATGGAGGCGTCTTTTAATTTGGCTCGTTTTTGATGTGTATATGGGTGATAGGTTTAATCATATAGCGTATAAGTTGATTATTTCATTTTTGAATATAGTCATTCTTGATTATTTATTCGGGGTCTTACAGTTGGAGTCGGAGTGAGCGACCCTGGCCTGGACCCTTGGTGGGTCTGACAGGAGGTTGGCTCAGCTTGTCGAGGAGCGTGATGGGCTTCGACGGGAGCTTTCCTCAGTTAGGGAGCTGGTGCGGTCCAGCCAGGTGGAGACCCGGGTGCTAACCGAGCAGCTAGCTAAGGCCCGTGAATCGCTCGAGAGGAAGAGCAGGCTCCTTGAAGAGGAGCGCCTTGTTCGCGTCGAGCTGGATGGCCTGTGGAAGGCTGAGCGCTCCGAGCTGGTGGACCGGGCGGAGGAAGCTGAGCGCCTTCGGGGGGAGGCTGATCGAGCCGAGGCGGAGAAGCGGGCGGCGGAGGCCGAGGAGCGGATGGCTGAGGCCGCTCGAAAGCTATCTGAGGCGGAGCGGGATAAGGCCGAGCTCGCTGGTAGGGTGGGATTGGTCGGGGCGGAGGCGTTCGAGCGATACAAATGCTCGGATGCCTACCGGGTCGACCTTAAAGAGGCTGCCCTCTCCTACTACGAGGCAGCGCCTCACCGGGGCATCCGCAAGGGGTTCAAGCAGGGCTACAACCGGGCCGTATCTTATGCCGAGGAGCAGGCGTCTGGGATAATCGATTTCCCATCCGGGCAATGCTACGACTCGGATCTGTCATCCTCTGGCTCCTCTGCTTCGGTGTTGGAGGAAGAAGATCAGGATGGCTCTTCGCCCGAGGGGTCGCCAGCTCCGGACGTCTAGGGAGGGCACTCAACTGAGGCAGTTCCCACGCTGGTGGGGTCAGTGCCAGGGTTGACCGTCGCCGAGGATGCCGGGGGCAGACCGCCTAAGCCTTCCACTTCCGAGCTTCAGGGTGGGCCAGAGGCCTAATGTATCCGCTTTGCTTCCTCTCTTTGGATGTCTTTTTTCTTTTGAAAAAAAAAACTTTCTCCGTTGTGTAGAAAAATAGATTAGGTAATAGCGTTATGACGAAGACTTAACTGTTTCGTATCGCCATTGCCGTGTTTTGTTCAGCGTATCTGTAGTAGTTGGAAAGTGTCGATACTTTCTGCGTGGATCTCACCTGATGGTTGGGTGAGCGTCTGACAGGGTGTCTTTCCATTTTCTCATGCTTTGAATGCTTGGCCGCTTCGTGTGTCCCGCTGGGGCGGAAACGATAAGTTTGAGGTGACCGTTCGTAGGGAGAGATCCCTTTGGCGTGTTTTCGAGGAGAGAATCATTTAAGAAAAATAGCCTTCCTTGGCCTATAAAAGGTCTGAAGGGCGTCCCTTCCTCTCCACCGCTTAGGGTTTTCCCTGACAGTCTTTCCTCATTCTTTCTTCACGTAGCGTTGTGCCGTTATATTTGGAGCATGGAAGACGCTCCAGAAGATGAAGCTACCGATGACGGAGGGCAGAGAGTCCTTGCTGCTTCGGGTTTGAAGGAGGTTCGACGGCTGGCGGACGGGTTTGAAGAAGGTCCGACGTGCGGAGGTACATCGTCTTCTTTTTATCAGTTTCGGCGGCGCTTGCGGGGGGGTGAGATGGCGGACGGAAGGGGGCATCAGCATCCCTGCGGCCTGTCCCTCCCTGCTCGCTCCATGGAGGGGAGAAGGAAGCCAATTAAGCTCCCTCCTTCCCGAGCTTTCCCCTGCCTCCTCGTCCAACTCTGCTGGTTTCTTTTTCCCTCTCGCAGCCTCTTTTTCCCTCTTTTGCTCTTCTCATCATATCTTTCACTCTTCGGAGGGTGCCTGCACTCTCTTCCTTCCAAAGAGTTGGCAGGTTGGCGGGGAGGATGCCTTCATATGCATTCCCTCTTCCCCTTTCTCTTCCAAGTTCAACTTGGAAGGTAGCCTTCTCCTTCCTAATCCCTCTGTCACCTTTGTCCCGAGCTACCCGAGCCAACGGGGTCGACTACCCCTTATCCGAGCCAGTTTCTGCATGAGGTAGAGTCAGTGGCTGGACGCAGGAAGGTCAACCGAGTCAGCCGAGCAATGGGCTCATACGGCAATGCCAGATGGATTTTTTGCTTTTTTGACATGTATTTTCTTGGCTTCGGCCTTCCTGATGTACAAGCGAGTTGTTTGAATAAAAGAAAGGAGGCTACCTTAGTCATATCGGCCACGATAAACCATTGTAACGTAGACAGGATTCTAGTTGACAATGGTAGTGCCCCTGATGTATTATCCTTTGAATATTTCCTTAAGATGGGGGTGGATACATCTAAACTCCGCCCAATCCGAACCCCTCTGTGCGGGTTCAATGGCCAGGCCACTTATCCCGAGGGAGCCCTAAGCCTGCCGGTTACTCTCGGCACCCCACCCAAAATCGTTACGGTCATGGTGGACTTCATAGTGATCAAGGGTATGATAGCATACAACACAATCTTCGGCCGAGGAATCCTTAGCCGAACGAAAGCGGTGCCCTCTATGGTGCGGACACCCGAGCAGTTGAGCGGCGCGACACGCCGAGCCACCGGTACCGCACACGGAGCTCGACTTGAGCCACCTCAGCGTCCATCTGGCTCGGAGACAGCCTGGAGACTCCGCCTTGAGCCTCCCCATTTTTCATATTTAATTAGACTTTATTTGTGTGTAAGGTGTGTTTATTTCATTTTATACGGTTTGCAATTATGAGTGTACGAGGGGCTTATTTGTAAAATGGGACCCCTGGGCCCCATGGGACCCCCAGGCCCCCTCCCATTGGTCCATATCAGCCTTGTGGGGTTGGTCAAAATCCAAGGTGGACATCTAGAAGCCTTGGACTAGTCAATTGTCCACATGGGGGACAAGGGACCAAAATGGTCAACAATTCCAACCAAACCCACCTACCATGTCCCCCCCTTGGTCAAGGTGCGCCCCCCTCCCCTTTTGTTTAATATTTTTGTTGTATTTTGATCAAACTTCATCCTAGCCATCCATCCCTAACCCCTAGATCCAACGGTGGAGGATGGATTAGATGGGTGACCTATATATGCTTGTATTTTCCCATTTTCATGAATTAATGCCATTTGATTCAAACTAATTCAAGAGCAAGGGCTGGTGCGCCCCCCTCCTCTCTCCTCCCTCTCCCCCTTGAAGCTGTGAAGGCTTCCATTCTGAGGTGTGACGTCTCGTGTAGCGGTTCCGACGATCGCCACCGCCGCCACGAGCCGCCACCGCACCGCCATCGGCATCAACGGAGTTCTGCCCGCGCAGTACCATAGAAGCTTCCACGAATTTCCTGTCTCAGCCTCGAGCTTAGATAGATCTGGGGATTTTAGTGGACGTTCCAGAGGTGTCAAGGACGTCCCACAAATTTTGGTTTGCCATTCAGATCTCGTTTCGTACTTTTTGATTTTCGTCCACTCTTCCATTTTGGTTCTGCTAGAGTTCTTTCCAGATTCATCCCCGCCCTGAGTTTCATGCCTTAGATCCACTTTTTGATTTCTGCTAGTTCGGCCAATTTTACTGGAGGTTCCACCCCTTCATCCAAAATTTTTCTCAATTTTTGGTTCATCCATTTCATATTTTCTAAAAATCATTCTCTGTCCCAGCTACAGTTCTGTCCCCCTGTTCCCAGATCCGACCACCAGTCACCCCAAAAATCATAGTAAATCGCCACCACCTCCAACTCAAATTTGAAAATAGTCCCAATTCCGTGGTTTTATACCCTACAACTTTGAAGAAGAGCTCAAGAGATGAATCGGAGGTTTACTAGGTGGTCAACGGTGGTTCTCAGACAAGTACCCTGCAAATCTGAGATTTCGATTACTGTACAACAGGGGCTTGTAAATTCATTAAAGTTCTGATCCGACCAGATCCAGCAGATATCTCTGGGTCTAGATTGAAGCATTTGAAGAGAGCTTTCCAACGATAGCTCATGCGTCTCGATCCGACGTCGGGATTGATCGCAGCGGCCGTTTTCGCCGGAGCGCGCGCCTGAAAACAGCAACTAAAAATCCGTGGGCAGCAACTTCAAAGCTTGGGAATCGGGACCGATCGACCCCCGATCGGTGTTCCCGGCCGACCGCCGTCCGTGGAGGTGCGCCACCAGGGGTCCCCATCATAGTGGGTCCCACCCCCGCAGATCCGGAGGACAGCGCCATCCGTGGGCCCCCGGGCCTGCAGAACCCGCCGTTCGGAAAGCACGAAAACGCGGAGTTCGGCACCGCCGGGCGACATCAAGATGCTGCCCGTCAACCCGAGTTGCGTGATTCCCGGGCTCCACATGTGACCTTTTACCTCCCTGCGTGGAGTGGGTCAAATCTTTGTATTGCTGTGATATTGTTTAACCGGGAGTCCGTGATTCGCCGGGGTTGTCTTCGCCACGCCGGGTGCGTGGAGGTAATGGTCCGAACCTCTTGGCGTTCATTTGCTTAGCTAGTATACGGTCTTTTGCCACTGCCGAGAGTGTAGGTACTAGCCCGTGTGTCCATGTCACCGCTGTGAGAGTGAGAGTGACCCGTCCCGTGACTCGATCCGAGTCCGGAAGTTGAGTCGGACTACCCTTGACCTCCGCCGGTTCCTTAACCGCGCACGGTCCGTGCTTTCCCTCGCTTGGGACGACGAGTGAGCTTCCACTTCTGTTAGCGACGTTTCGCCACTAGGAGCTCGTAGTGTCGGGCTTAGTGTCTCCCTGGTGTATGTTGCTGGTCGTGTCTTCATCTAGAGTCCGAGGGTGGCACCATATAGTGTCGTCTCCTATGTCCGTGCCGCATCAGTTTGGTATCAGAGCAGGTTGAGTCTAGGGTAGTCATTGCATAAGTCCTGCATGCATCATGGTCTAAGTCAAGTCTAGGATCATCATTAATTTCAAAAAAAAAAGTGTTTTAAAATTGCATTTCATCCCGATAATTCGGTATCTTAAAAGGTGTTGTCCGAACGTTAGGCTACGTCTATCGGGAAGACCGCACACTTGCACGAGTGATCTTCGGATCGATTAACTCCGCCATGTACCGGATATTGGTTTAGGTCTAGGTGCATTAGTCGGTGTTTGCATTAGTTAGTGCATTCCAACATTGCATAGCCGGTCTAGTGTAGTGTCCAAGTGTCGGCATGTCCAACATATAGTTCCCCCCCAATTTCCCATGGATTCCCAATCACCCGGGCAATATGGCCGTTGGTCCACCCATGGGCTTGGCAACCACCCACTCCACTTCCGTAGGCCCGAAGCCTTGGATTTTTATGGCTCCAATGGCCCGGGCGACTACCTCAAGTGGGAGGCTGCCATGGACACATACTTTGATTGTTAAACTATGTCCGAGGCAATGCAATTCTCTTTCGCTAAAGAGCGGCTTCTTCATGAGGCTGCCGAAAAGTGGGATTACATCGAAAGAATGAGAGAGGTTAGGGGGCAATGGCCCATCAAGTCATGGTGGGACATGAAGAGAGAGCTTAGGAAGGTCTACGTGCCCCAACCGGTCACCTCCAACCGGCCCCACCCAATCACTTCCAACCAAGTGGGTTCTAGTCGGAGGCAAAGAGTCCCACACGTAGATGAGCCAAGACCCAATCCTAGGACAGTTGACTACGGGCGAGTCCATCATGATATCCCTATTCCAACCCACTCCGTTGCCGAACTTATGCAAATGATTTTGGACCGGTTGGATGGGGTGGATAGGACACGTACTCCTAGTGATGTACTACAACCCGAGCCTAAGGAGGTCATCGTCGGTAGTCTTAACCCGGCCCCATCAACGGAGTCCCCAAGCCCTCTCCCCATCATAGTGGATCCTCTTCTCCCACCCACGAGAGCCCCATTGCCTACACCCCCTATCCGTCAGGAGGATAAGGGTAGGGACCCACTCATCAGAGAGCGTAGTGGGTCACGACAGCAGTGTTATCGCTGCCAGGGGTTCGGCCACTACGCCGGACAATGTCCCACTCGGACATCTCTAGCCATAAGGGACAAAAGGGTTGGAGAAGCCCCACTCTCCGATCTTTATTCTAAGCCACCTCAGCCCGAGCCACCCGTGTTTCTAACGGGTATGCTTGTCATAGCCGAGCTGCTTCTTAGCTGGCTCAAGAAGGGCTTGGTCCCACTTCTCTTCCCATCTATGGACCATATCCTACCTCTGGTGCCAATCAATTCATTTCATACCACTTTCCGGTCTAGTCACTATGTGGATACATTGGATGACCTTCTTAAAGGGTTAGACCGGTAGTGGACATTTACGCACTTGTTGGCTCCAGGCTTCGACCGACCCACAGGTCGTAGTTTCACTCATCCCGCTTTAGGGTCCATCACCTCCGTGTACACCGTGGGTCATGTTACCACGGAGGTTCTTCTACTCCTCCCTTCGCTGGCCGAGTCCGACTTCATTTCCTTTTACCCAAGGGAGGAATCTTACTTTCTACCTATGACTGTCGTCCCATCTCTCACAATGAATGAAGGTGATCATTTACACCTCCAAGATTTCCAAATGTGGGACAGTGATTTGTGGAAGCCTAGTCCGACGGGTCATACCTTCTTTGATCCCTTCGACCCATTCTCTTGTGGACCCCGTGACCCACCATATTTACTCCACCTTTTCGAGAGAGTCCACCATCATACCCCCACCGTCTCATCTCCCTTCATGGATGAAGGAGATCAACAACACCTTCTAAACTTCACACATGGGATCTTGAGATGAGGGAATCCATATCGAGGGGTCACACATTCTTTGATCCCTTCGATCCCTTTCTTAGTGAGCCCCTTGAACCACAATCTCCATTCCACTTCTTTAGGGGAGGTCACCATTATACCCCTCCCCCATGGACCGGACCATCGGCACCCACCGAGTCCGTTCACGGGCGAGAGACACCCGACCCTCCTGTTCCACCCAAACCTCCCAAATCCAAAGGACCGTCTTATGGTTGTACCGACATTCAGTCACACTTAGGGTATGCATGGCACACCTTCAGATGTCCTGGACCACCTTGCATATGATTGGGTCGAACTAACATTAGGTTTGTTTAGGGTTGTGTGTGCATCCGTGTGTTTTTATTTTGCTAAGCATTTTAGGAGTGCATAGTGAGTCTGCCGAGTCTAGTGCTAGGCATGTTAGGAGTCTGCATGAGTGAGGCCAGCAATGCACGGTACAAGGAGTTAGTCGATGCCCACCGACACCACTGAGAGTTCCATGAGGGCGAGTACGTCATGATCAGGGTAAGACCTGAACGGTCTCCCTCTGGAACCGTTAAGAAGTTGCAAGCTCGCGGAGCCGGTCCCTTTAGAGTGTTGAAACGCGTTAGATCCAATGCGTATGTTGTGGACCTGCCCGAGGAATATGGTATAAGCTCTACCTTCAATGTATCAGATCTTGTTGCATATAGGGACCCAGCGGTGATCCCTAGTGAGCCTTTTGAGCCATCTCCTCCCCTTGAGAGAGATCCCACACCTGAGTGTCCACTTCCACCTCCAGCCCCTTTTTCACGGCAGCGTGAGCATATAGATCGTATACTGGACGAGCAAGTGACAGTTACCAGGAGTGGATCTTACCCGCGCTACCTAGTGCGATGGAGAGGACGGCCCGCTACTGAGGACACATGGATCACACATGGCGAGTTGCAGCAGATCGATCCGGACCTTTAGGAGCGATACAGGAGCGATGCAGACCCTTACTCGACAGGGTCGAGTTTCTCCCACCCGGGGAGAATTGGTGCGGACACCCGAGCAGTTGAGCGGCGCGATACGCCGAGCCACCGGTACCGCACACGGAGCATGACTCGAGCCACCTCAGCATCTATTTGGCTCGGAGACAGCCTGGAGACGCCCCCTGAGTCCCGGCATTTATCATATTTAGTTAGACTTTATGTGTGTGTAATTTGTGTTTATTTCATTTTATACGGTTTACAATTATGAGTGTACGAGGGGCTTATTTGTAAAATGGGACCCCTGGGCCCCATGGGACCCCCAGGCCCCCTCCCATTGGTCCATATCAGCCTTGTGGGGTTGGTCAAAATCCAAGGTGGACATCTAGAACCCTTGGACTAGTCAATTGTCCACATGGGGGACAAGGGACCAAAATGGTCAACATTTCCAACCAAACCCACCTACCATGTCCCCCCCTTGGTCAAGGTGCGCCCCCCACCCCTTTTGTTTAATATTTTTATTGTATTTTGTTCAAACTTCATCCTAGCCATCCATCCCTAACCCCTAGATCCAACGGTGGAGGATGGATTAGATGGGTGACCTATATATGCTTGTATTTTCCCATTTTCATGAATTAATGCCATTTGATTCAAACTAATTCAAGAAGCAAGGGCTGGTGCGCCCCCCCTCCTCTCTCCTCCCTCTCCCCCTTGAAGCTGTGAAGGCTTCCATTCTGAGGTGTGTCGCCTCGTGTATCGGTTCCGACGATCGCCGCGGCCGCCATGAGCCGCCACCGCACCGCCATCGCCATCAACGGAGTTCTGCCCGCGCAGTACCACAGAAGCTTCCACGAATTTTCTGTCTCAGCCCCGAGCTCAGATAGATCTGGGGATTTTAGTGGAAGTTGCAAAGGTGTCAAGGACGTCCCACAAATTTTGGTTTGCCATTTAGATCTCATTTCATAATTTTTGATTTTCATCCACTCTTCCATTTCGGTTCTGCCAGAGTTCTGTCCAGATTCATTCCTGCCCTTAGTTTCATGCATTAGATCCACTTTTTGATTTCTTCTAGTTCGCCCAATTTTACTGGAGGTTCCACCCATCCACCCCTTCATCCAACATTTTTCTCAATTTTTGGTTCATCCATTTCATATTTTCTAAAAATCGTTCTCAGTCCCAGCTACAGTTCTGTCCCCCTGTTCCCAGATCCGACCACCAGTCACCCCAAAAATCATAGTACATCGCCACCACCTCCAACTTAAATTTAGAAAATAGTCCCAGTTCCGTGGTTTTATACCCTACAACTTTTAAGAAGAGCTCAAGAGATGAATCGGAGGTTTACTAGGTGGTCAACGGTGGTTCTTAGACAAGTACCATGCAGATCTGAGATTTCGTTACTGTACAACATGGGCTTGTAAATTCATTAAAGTTCTGATCCGACCAGATCCAACAGATCTCTCTGGGTCTAGATTGAAGATTTTGAAGAGAGCTTTCCAACGACAGCTCATGCGTCCCGATCCGACGTCGGGATTGATCGCAGCGGCCGTTTTCGCCGGAGCGCGTGCCTGAAAACAGTAACTAAAAATCCGTGGGCAGCAACTTCAAAGCTTGGGAATCGGGACCGATCGACCCCCGATCGGTGTTCCCGGCCGACCGCCATCCGTGGAGGCACGCCACCAGGGGTCCCCATCATAGTGGGTCCCACCCCCGCAGATCCGGAGGACAGCGCCATCCGTGGGCCCCGCGGGCCCGCAGAACCCGCCGTTCGGAAAGCACGAAAACGCGGAGTTCGGCACCGTCGGGCGACATCAAGATGCTGCCCGTCAACCCGAGTTGCGTGATTCCCGGGCTCCACATGTGACCTTTTACCTCCCTACGTAGAGTGGGTCAAATCTTTGTATTGCTGTGATATTGTTTAACCGGGAGTCCGTGATTCCGCCGGGGTTGTCTTCGCCACGCCGGGTGCGTGGAGGTAATGATCCGAACCTCTTGGCGTTCATTTGCTTAGCTAGTATACGGTCTTTTGCCGCTGCCGAGAGTGTAGGTACTAGCCCGTGTGTCCATGTCACCGCTGTGAGAGTGAGAGTGACCCGTCCCGTGACTCGATCCGAGTCCGGAAGTTGAGTCGGACTACCCTTGACCTCTGCCGGTTCCTTAACCGCGCACGGTCCGCGCTTTCCCTCGCTTGGGACGACGAGTGAGCTTCCACTTCTGTTAGTGACGTTTTGCCACTAGGAGCTTGTAGTGTCAAGCTTAGTGTCTCCCTGGTATATGTTGCTGGTCGTGTCTTCATCTAGAGTCCGAGGGTGGCACCATATAGTGTCGTCTCCCGTGTCCGTCCCGCATCATCAAGCTTCCAACAAATTTTCTAACTTTTCATTAATTTCCACATGAAAATACAACCTTTTATATGCTAGGTATCAAATCTAATGTAGACCCTTGGATATAGGGATGGTGAATGGAGGGGTGGGATGAAGTGTGAACAACACACAAAAAATACAATTAAATAAAAAAGGGGGGGCGGCCTATTGACCAAGGGAGGGGGTTGGTGGCCAACCTTTGAAATATTGACCCCTTTGTCTCCCATGTGTCCATATGACTAGTCCAACCTTCTAGATGTCCACCTAGGATGGTTGACCAGCCCCACAAGGTGACATGGACCAATGGGAAAGGGCTGAGGGCCCCCTAGCTGGACCTACGACACAATTGCACAAAAACCCACACAATCCAAGGGAATGACGCATTGGCTTACAAAGCCGTACAATTGCGCATATACTTTCCCAAGGATATGAACACAAACTAAAAGGACATAAATGCAAAATAAAAGGTACATGCTCGGCGTCGGTTCCCATCAACTCACCTCGGGTGGGAGGAACTCGACCCCGTCGAGTAGGGGTATGGATGCTCGAGTACTCCGGCGGATCTGTCACTTTGCTAAGTAACGCGGGTACGCTCCACTCCAAGTGATCGTCACCTGCTCATCCCATATATACTCGATATGCGCAAACTGCTATGGGCTAAAGGTGGACACTCCGGGTGGGGCACTCTCAAAAGGGAAGGAAGCAGCTCGAAGACTCACTAGGAATCACCGCTGAGTCCCTGTAGGTGACTGATCCGGGTATAGATGTAGAACCGATCCCATACTCATCGAGTGAGTCCAATCGCCTCTTACTCATAAGAGAATGACAACGAGCTTGCACGAGATACATGCAGACAGACATACCACACAAAGAAAAAGCACACCGACTCATCTATGACCCTAGACACACCTAATGTTAGTCCGACCCGTACATGGGTGACGGCAGATCAGGACACCCGAACGTATGCCATGCATGCATCTGACGTAACCGGTGGTTGACATCATGCGGAAATCCTAGACCTCCTAAGGTGGGCCATGCATGCATATGGGATGTGGATGTGGGAGGACCAGGAGTATTACCCCTAGATGATGGTGTATCTTGTAGGTGTACGGGCTTGGTGGGCGTAGATGACCCGGCCCGTGGGGTAGGAGTGTGATAGTGGACTCCCTCTAAGAAGTGAAGTATATATGGAGGGTCTAA
Source organism: Amorphophallus konjac (assembly GCA_022559845.1). Classification (NCBI taxonomy): domain Eukaryota; kingdom Viridiplantae; phylum Streptophyta; class Magnoliopsida; order Alismatales; family Araceae; genus Amorphophallus; species Amorphophallus konjac. Next base: position 33,542 of record JAHNEJ010000498.1, on the reverse strand, counting down.
GGATCCACTAGGGAGTGGGTCAAAGGGATCAAAGAAGGTATGACCCCTTGTGGTGGGATCCCACAAGTCACGGTCTCACGTGTAGAAGTTTTGAAGGTGTGGATAGTCACCTTCTTGAATTGTGATGGGTGGGACAGGGATCGTAGGCAAGAAGTATGATTCCTCCCTCGGACAAAAGGGTATGAATTCGGGCTCGTCCGGTAGCGAGAGAAGTAGAAGAACCTCCGTGGTGACACAACCCACGGTGCACTTAGAGGTCATAGACCCGAAGGCCGGATGGGTGAAGCTAAGACTAGCAGGTTGGTCAAAGCCTCGCTCCAAAAGATGCGTCAACTTCCATTGTGAATCTAATCCCATGACAAGATCATCTAATGTGTCAACATAGTGACTAGATCGAAATGTGGTATGGAAGGAGTTGACCGGCACTAAAGAGAGGATGGGGTCCATGGATGGAAAAGGAGGTGGGACCAAGCCATCCTTGAGCCAACTAAAAAGCAGCTCGGTGATGTATAGTGTACCCGTTAGAAATACGGGTGGCTCGGGCCTTGGTGGCTCCAAATGAGATGGTTCCGAATCACGTTCGGACATAGAGGGTGGTGGCATTGGAGCTCTTGAGGGTGAAGAAGCTCTTATCCTTTCCAACAAATTCGAAATCATTTTCTTGAATTCCTCAAAGGAGCGGGATGGAGTAGGGACCTTGGGGTGGACTCGCTCCTCGTCCCTCGGCCTAGGTGTGGTCCTAGGCTCGGCTATAAGCGGGGCTTCCACTCGGTTGGAGGTACTTGAGTGGGTTGGGATGGGGGTGCCAAGGGGAGGCTGGTTGGAGGTGACTGGGCGGGCCACTATATTGGGGTCGCTTTAGTGGGCTTGGACGGCGGTGAAGGGGTGGGATTGGGTAGAGGTGTGGCCCACTTGATTATGGGTGAGTTGGTGGGGTTGGTGAGTGGTATGACCTCCGTGGTTGGAGGTAGGTGGGCAGGGAAAGTAGACCCTCCTAAGCGCTCTCTTCATTTCCCACCATGACTCGATGGGCCTTAGATTCCTATCCTCCCTCCAATATTTGATGTCCCTCCATGTTTCGGCGGCTTCACCAAAAAGTCACCTTTTGGAAACATCGACTTGCATGGGCCCGTACATATTGTACACCTCGAAGTAGTCGTCCATAATGGCTTCCCACTCTAGGTAGTCGCCTGGGTCATCGGACCCGTAGAAGTCCCGGGTTTCGGGCCTAGTGGGGTGATTCGGGTGGTCCTTCCATTTGAGATAGTATCGCCACCATGGATAAGATCCGGGTGTTTGGTAATCCATGGGACACGGGGAAGCTAGAGGATGACCATGCCAACACTAGTAGATAAACTAACTAGACAATGGACTACAACCCTAGACATGATGACCAAGACTCGGTACGTGGCGGAGCTAACCGATCCGAAGATCACTCGCGCAAATGTGCGGCCTTCCCGATAGGCGTAGCCTAACGTTCGGACAACACCTTTTGATATACCGACTAATGGTATACAAATGCAACTCCTAAGACCGACTTAGACACTTAGACTTAAATGACACTCTTTTTTTTTGACACCCTAGACTCAAACTCGCTCTGATACCAAATTGATGCGGGACGAGACCACGGACACGACTCGAATGAGGAATGCAGTCCTCGGACTCTAGGTGAGCTCGTGATTGTCCCTTAACGAGGGAAGCGTCGGACATGCACGGTTGAGAAACCGGCAAGAGCTAGGGTGGTCAATTCGCACTTTCGTGCCCGGATCGGGTCACGGGACGGCTTCGCTCTCTCTCGCAGCAGCGATGATATGAAAATATATAGCAAGCTAGGTCCTAAATATGCTCTCTAGCAGCGGCATATAAAGCATATATGGAAATAAGCGAAATGCCAAGCAAGGAGCGAATACGATACCTCTAAGCTACCGGGCGTGGGGAAGATGGGCCCGGCCGATCTCGTACTCCCGGAACAAATATTACACAATAATGACAGCCATGAAATATCACCCACTCCACGCAGGGAGGTAAAGGGCTACATAAGTGGGTACAGGAGGACCGATTTCGGGTTGACGGGCGGCTTCACGCGTAGCTTCGGCCACACCCGTACTCGCGACCGTGGGGCCCACGTGCTGTCAGAAGGGGCCGTGTGGGACTCGGTGGCACCACTGCAGTGGGGACACTTGGGGAAGCGCTCCCCAGGATGGTAGCACGCTGGTTCACCGGCTGGAGGCCGGGCGGCTCCGATCGGCACCAGTCGGAATAACCGGCCACGGATCTGCCGGTTCTATTTTCAGGCGCGCGCTCCGGTGAGAACGGACGCTGCGATCACCCCCAATGTTGGATCGACACGAAACTAGCGCCGTTGGAAAGCTCTCTGGAATTACTTCAACCTAGGCCTAGAGATCGGACTTCGATCTGCACGGATCTGGGCTTTTCTGAATTTTTGAGTTCCTATTGTACAGTAGCCGAACTCTCAGATTAGCAGGGAACTTGTCTGAGAACTGCCATTGACCGTGAGGTAGATATCCGATTCAGCTCCAGAGAGCTTCACAAAAGTTATAGGAATTTGAACAGGGAAAATGGAAATATTTTTTGTGGACTAATTGGAGGTGGCTAAGAATTGATATGATTTTTGCACTGGATAGAGGTCGGATTTGGAAACAGGTGGACAGCACTGTAGCTGGCTCTGAGAACGAATTTTGAACAATGGATGAAAGGCTGATCAAAAATCAGGAAAATTCATGGAGTGAGGGGACGGTGGACAAAACTCCCAGTAAAATTGGGAGGGTTTGAAAAATTCAAAAAGATGGTCGGAGGGGGGAATTACAAGGGTACGGTCACACAGATCTGAAACTGGACAGAACTGGGAAACAGAAACACACGAAATTTTAAAAATAGTAAATGATGGAATTTGGATGGGAGTTTTTTTTTGGTGGTGGGGATTGAAGATAGGAACACACCATAAAATTTTCAGATCAAGAAGAACTCGTGGCTGATAGCTGGAATTCTGGGAAGGAGCTTCTGCCCAGGATGGACAGAACACTGAAGTCGTCTTCGCGGCGGCTCGAAGGCGGCACGAACGGCGGCGGCGGCGCCGGAGATGAACTCAGAGATTGAGGGGGAGGAGATAGAAGATATGCACTCTAGAATTGGGGGTTGGAGGAGATGAACACTAGAGGAGAAAGGGGAGGGGTGCAAGGAGCTTCAAGCTTCCAACAAATTTTCTAACTTTTCATTAATTTCCATATGAAAATACAACCTTTTATATGCTAGGTATCAAATCTAATGTAGACCCTTGGATCTAGGGATGGTGAATGGAGGGCTGGGATGAAGTGTGAATAACACACAAAAAATACAATTAAATAAAAAAGGGGGGGGGGCCTATTGACCAAGGGAGGGGGTTGGTGGCCAACCTTTGAAATGTTGACCCCTTTGTCTCCCATGTGTCCATATGACTAGTCCAGCCTTCTAGATGTCCACCTAAGATGGTTGAACAGTCCCACAAGGTGACATAAACCAATGGGAAAGTGCTAAGATCCCCCTAGCTGGACCTACTACACAATTGCACAAAAACCCCACACAATCCAAGGGAATGACACATTGGCTTACAAAGCCGTACAATTGCGCATATACTTTCCCAAGGATATGAACACAAACTAAAAGGACATAAATGCAAAAGAAAAGGTACATGCTCGGCGTCGGTTCCCATCAATCTTTCATTTAGATGACGGGCCACCAAGTATACCCCTATCCTTGGTAAGACAACGGATATATATTCTCATCCTTGGTCGGACGACGGGTACATCCTCATCCTTGGTCGGACGACGGATACATTCTCATCCTTGGTCGGACGATGGGTACATCCTTGCCCTTGGTCGGGCGATGAGTACATCCTTGTCCTTGGTCGGATGACGGATATTGTCTACGCGGTACGACCGAGTCGATCCCGGTTCACTGGGCAGTCCTGACGACACTGTTGGGTTGTGGTGTATTCTTCTCGATCCTCCTGAGGTGAAGTTCCCGATGTTCACACTGGGTGACCTGAGGCTCTGGCAGTTTAAGAAGGCTTCGGTGTATTGATCTTCTTCGGCTTCTCTGCTTCAGTGGGCCGCATCATTTGTCTTTGAGGCTTGATTGCCATTGGATATATTTTGAGTGCCAACAGGTCCGGAGAACCATTGAACTTCAGGGGATTCATGCCATGGAAATTCTAATGGAGGTCACCAGTGTCGTGATAACCTCCGCCTTGCGTCACTTGCTGCAAAGCCTGAGTCAGGCTCTACACCGTCCGCTGCATCTCTCTCCACTGAGCGCACTCTCTAGCCATTTGAAGGATCTAGTCGAAACCTACAAGCATAGGGAAAGAATTAAGAATGCTTTACTTAATTTTCTTTAGGGTTCATTCATTAATTAACTTAAGCCAAGTCTCTACCCCATCTCACTCGGTTTGATCTTAAGATGCTATCAATGTCATGGATTCTAATGACACTCTAGAAACCTAGGGTCTAAAGAAAATCTAGGCTCTGATACCTCAAAAGCTCTCACGCCCCGATGCAAAAAATTGAAACGCAGCAGTTATATCATTCATGTCAATCAGAGCAAGATAATAATCACAAGAGACAAATGAGGCAAGAACACATGGAGCCATGAAATAAATTCCAAGAAATATTCATTACACTAACATGGACTTCACATTTACAGAAATACTAAGATAATAAGAAAGGAAACTCCATGGCCATGACTGCTAAGCTGGAACGCTCTAAGACTACTCTCTCCCCTCCCTATCTAATTGAAGGTCCTCGCCCAAGCTACCTGAAAAAGATTGGGAAAATTGGGTGAGCGAAAACTCAGTAAGAATTATATCTCTATGCCAGGCAATCTTAAAGTGATTAACCAGTTAATAAGAGCTTATCATGCTAATGAGAAAAATGGGAAAAATAAATATCTTGAAGAAGCATTTAATGATAGTAAGCCAAAATGATGAGATGAAATGACCAAAGATGACAGCATGAGATAGAACAAGTGAATAATGAGACTTTCATGTGTTTGGCCGTATCAAGCACGCAAGTATAGTCATGTCATGTAGAGTCATGAATGTTCATGTGAAAATGAGAAAAATGAATGTCATAGATCTAGCACGCTAGCAAGTACTTCGGTGCAATGCCACACCTTGTCATTACAACTCCCATGGGTACTAGTACTTTCTGGCGCTCCTCCCAAGACCAGATCATGCCCTTAATGATGCGTTGGCATTGAGTGGTAGATCCAAGATCCAAATAAAATCTAGACATTCATTATTTACCGACCAAGAATTCCAAGGACAAGCTCATGTAACCAAAGGCATTAAGAGTGGAGATGATTTCCTTAGAAGGAATTCAAGTTCATTAGATACAGAGATAAGTCATAGGGATATGACTTAAGACCAACATTCAAGGTAGTTCTAGTGTTAAAGTTCTGGAATATGACATAAAGGGGTCGTGAATATCCAGGAAACAGCCTGGAGAGGCAAAAATCTGGACAAGGCTAGGATATCACAACGCAACACAAGAAACACGAAATTTGAGAAAACTGGATTGGAACGCGGTTGGCATACCCACCGCGATATGATAACGAGTTTTGGGGCATGGCCGCGTTCAGAAACAGAGCCAAAAAGGTCTGTCGACAATGATAGTAAGTCTGTCGATAGACTACACAGGTCTGTCGACATACTACGCAGGTCTGTCGACAGGCTACATAGGATGGCACTACCGCGGTCGAGATGCCCATCGTGATTTTCATAGACGCGGTCGGGTCCAGGTCCGCGTTCAGAGGAGAGACCCTGTATTTGTCGACAACGATGAAAGTTTATCGATAGAGTCAAGAAATTAGTTGGCAGAGGCACGTTATCAGCCAAGTGAAATAGGTTATCAATCGACAGATGCAGGTAGGCAGGCTGGCCCGAGAGAAGTCGAACGCAGTCTGTAGGCTTGCCACGATCTGGTGAAAAAAGGTTGAGCGCAGTGCTCATAAGGGCCGCGTTCATGACAGGGTTGGCAGAACTCGATTACAACCTCGTACCCAGTAGGACGTGGATTCCAGTGGTTTTCGGGTTTTTAGGGTACAACTTGCTCGACGTCCTAGTGGGAATCCCAGACTTGCGGAGACTTACAGAGGCCTTGTGGTAGTGGTTCCAGTCCGATGGAAGGAATATTTGGCAGAGGGTTCCAACTACCCCAAGAATTAGGGTTTCGGTAACACAGAAAATAGTAGTGACGGTGAGTCGATACCACCGGAGTGGCATGACCCTCAACCAAATCTTTACAAAGCATCAATAGCATTAGGCTAGCAAGTCATGAAAGCGCAAAAATTTTCTAACGTTTAACAAGTTAACAGCAAGTTGCTCTACTCCTTTCATGAAGTAGCATGGAGATGAAGTAAGCATCAAGGAACAAAAGAACATGTATCTTATTCAAGATTTAAGCCATCTTTCATGAAATCCTAGTCATTCAGTGCGCTCTGTATTATTTTCTACCTTAGAACATGCTATCTATTCAATACTTTCAGAAATCAGATTACGAGCAAAGGTTGGGGTTTGCTGGAAACCCGAGCATGGAACGTGGTCTTAGGCAGGGCCGTGACCAGATAGACGCTATCTATCGTGGTGCCACGTTCATAGCAGCTTTTAACATTTTTCAAAATTAAACAAAATAAAGAACACTATAGTCGCGGTTGATCGGGGTGTCACGTTCAGATTCGCGGTCGCTGGGAGTATCACGATCTGAAATAGGGCCTTGCCTTCCGGCGGACTCCGACACAACTTGATTCAAAACAAGATTTCAATTGGTACACTTAATAAAAATTAGGCAAAATGATCCCAAATAAAATAACACTTAAAGGTGCACACATTGATGTATAATATTGAGGATTTGACCTGAGAGAAACCTACCTTAGATGTTCTAAGAAGAGGACGACGAAGGACGCCGGAACCCTAGACGACCTCGCCTAACTCGCCGAATCCTCCCTCGATCTAGCACACCGCCGACCTCCAGAGCAAAATAGGGTTTGTGGGGGCATAGCCTTCAATTTATAGAGCTAAGAGGCCCCCTAGAGTCCCGATTCGATCTAGGTAATTCGAGGAGAAAAATCCGTGAGAAATTCGTGATTTACCTTATCTAATGCTGCCACCCGAAATTAGGGATTCTAGGGTTAGGGTTTTCAAGTGCAATCGACCCCCATAGGTGGGCTAAGGGTTTAGACTTCGATTTAAGCCCATTAGGTTAAGAATTGGGGTGCAATTAAGCTGGTTATGGGTTGGTTCTTCCTAACTCCTAGTTAACCCAATAAGCTCTAATTTAGGCCAATAAACCTATTTCAAAATTTCTTTTGGGTTTTTCCCTTTCAACAATTTTGTTAGAAATTCCTTTTTCTACATGGTTACACATTTGTCATATTTTTATCTTTTTTTTTTGAAATTTTTGAATTGAGAAGGCAAATTTAATAATCTTATTCTATTCATCATTTTAAATTCGGGTTGCTACAGTTTTAGCTCAATATTATCGGCAAAGTAATCTCCTATCCCCTGCAAAATACAAAAATAGTCTTTTATAAAAAGAAGAATATTATTTGCTAAATAGAAACATAGTAAAGAAAATCTGACATTTATACCACATGAGCAATAGAATAAGGATATTTGCTTAAAACATAAATCATGCCAAAAAAATCAGAATAGGGTTCATAACCTACAAGCCACATAGAACTTTAAATACCTCTCCTGAGCTACAGAGCAGAGCAGTCACGGTTTTGTCGTGCCTAGAGAAGAAGAGACAACCTGATGCTAGAAGCGAAGCAGAATAGTTAGGGTTTTACGATAGAGTGGATTATAGACGATGAGATGCGCTGGATGGGGAATAAGAGGAAGAAGGCTAGCTTCTGACCTCCAGTTAAGGTAGAAGAGGAGGAAGAAGAGAACAAACCTACAAGCCACAAGGAACTCTAAATACCTTTCCGGAGCAGCTCGAAGACGACCAAATCGAAACCAACGACGGTCGGGCGGGTGTGAGTAGGCAGTGTGGAGGGGCAGTGCTGGCCAAACGGGACCACACTAGATCGACAGCTGCAGCTGGGTATGAGTAGGTAGTGTGGACTACACAATCATGGTAGAGCTGTGTGGAAGCACATGAGCGACGGATGGGGTCACGGTGGCAAGAGGCTGATGGGGTCGATGCTGCAGGCAGGGGACCAGTGAAGGTGGTTGCTATGCTACTTCCTATTTGCTGGGTCTGGGAGCAAATAGAAGAGCAAGAATAGGAGGAAGGGGGGCGACAGGCTGAAGGAGAATGGCCAAGGGTGAGAGGGATTGAGGTTGACGGTAGGTGGTTGCAGGGTCTATGAGCAAATAGAAGAGGAAGGGGGCAACATGCGGTGGAAGAAGAAGAGGAAGGTGTGGCAGGGATCCCGGTGGCCGGCGATGGGGTTGGCGGGCGGCGCGAGATTGCAGGGAAAAGATAGGGGGAATGGAGCGGGCACGTTGGAGGCGGTGAGAGGTAGTTAGCGATGGTGGAGACAAGGCTACTGTTGTCATCATTTGCGGTGGAGGGCAGGCAGAAGGCGGGAGGCGATGGCGGTTCTAGTGAGTCACGGTGGCTGCGGTCCTATTCATGCGCTGAAGCGGAGCAGAGGCTGTTGTAGTGGGGAAGGAGGGTGGGAGCGGTGGTCCAGCGGCGAGCAAGCGGCGGTGGCGGGTGAGGTCGGCTGAGAGTGCGGCTAGGGTTTTAGTGGGGAAGATAATGAAGAAGGAGAGGGCAGAGATGGGAGCCACAGACGAGATCCAGGGAGAAGAGAGGGGAAGGGGTGGGGGAGGAAGTGAAAGAGGGAGAGGATGGGTTGGATTTGGGAGAAATCGAGTGGTAAGAGAAAACATCGGGCAGCAATTTTACTGCCATCGAAGTCACCCCCACTTCCTATGTTTTTTGTTTTTTATTTTTTTATTTGAAGCGACTTATTCTTACGTTTTGTTGAAAGTGAAGCAATATCTAAAGTCTATTCTCACATTTACCTACAAAGAGTAAGAATAGATTACTTTTTCCTACATTTATTTAAAAATCGTCAGAATAAGGTGGACATATACCTATGCTATAATGAAACGTAGGAAATTTACCTACGTAGTTTTAAAAACGTCAGAATAAGTCGTATATACCTACGTTTTCTTGAAACGCAGGTAAAATTCATGGCTATAGGTCCCATTGCTTGTAGTGGCAGTAATTGAGCCACCACTCAGTTGTTATTAAGGCGGATGATGAAGATTATAATAATTAGATGTAATAATTACTTGTTGAGCTATAGAATATGCATTGTCAAAGTACATTACTGGCATCAAGTCTGTCATGGCTGGCAACGGCATTAGGTGTCGCAAATGAACCAATTACCTCTCTAAATATTTTCATCTACATTATCGAAAAAAAAATGGTACATAATTGTTTTCATGTCTAATAGGGTAAAGTATCCTAATATACCTCATTTAACGCATCGGTAGTATCTGTTGGCATGCGAGACAGTCAATCTACCATAATGTTGACAGATTCTATCAAAGTATCATCATAAGTGAGACCTCGGGCATACTAAAAGGTCGAGTGTAGGTAGTACGCTGCAATCACATGATATTAAAAAAAATTGTCATGTAACTATGGATACTGACATTAGAGACTCTAAATATTTACCTGTCATGTGAAAATATCTGCTCATTTTCCTGTCCCATTTGTCCTCCATAATGTCTAACATGATGAGTCCATATTTCTTGGACGTTGCAAGAATCTTCCACTTTACAGCTTTAATTTTGTTGTACACCAACCCCACGGTTGGTACTCTATCTCCATCCACACACCTCAATATCTCATACAGTGGCACTATCAACGAAACTAATATCTTGACTCTATCCCAAAAGTTGCTGGTGTTGACAATCCCTTCGACCTCCCCTCCTTCACATGAAACGGCAAAAGAGGAACTCAGCCAAGGCTCACCCCTAAACATTTACTTCAACCCATCCTTGTGCTTTAGAAGACTCTACAATGCGATGCAGTTAGTGACAAATCATGTGATGCCAAGCCTCAACAGTTCATCACCACAATGCTCTCTCATCCATGCCAATACAAGTGTATGGTTGTAGATGTATTTGGTGACCTTCTGCGCCACCTCGACCACAAACTTGACTGTACGAAGCTGACCAATCCCTTTCAGCATTAGATCTACATAGTGTGTTGCACAGGGGGTCCATAAAAGGTGTCATATGGTCCTCATCATCTCCTCCCCAACCACCTTATAGTTCAACTCATTATCTATCACCACTTGAACAATGTACTCTTCCCCGATCTTGATCACCACTTGTTCCATCAATGACAAAATATATTAGTAACTGTATACTTGAACTGACGCATCCACCAACCTGTGAAAGAATACTTATCTATCACAATAAACAAGGAAGTTCATCATGCTGCTTTTAGTGGTACCTGACCATCTATCACACATTAGTGTGACTCTATACTTTGACCATTTCTTTTTTAAGGAGTCCACACCACTTGATCTCAGCAACTTGTTCATATACATATATGCCGGCCAACTCTCTTGATGTAGGTGGTTGCATGTATAACCCAAGAACTTGTGTTTCTTATAACATTGGCTTGTAGTAAGGGCTGTTGGGCGCAATGAAAGGCAATCATGCGTGGTGCCTCCACCGCCCCTGCCCCCCTCCTCTACCCTCCCTCTGGCCTCCCTCTGCCCCCTCCAACGGCCTCACGGACCCCCCTCCACCCTCCCATCGCCGCCCACTGCCGCCTCCTTTGGGCGGTGGGAGGCGGTGGCTAGATCCCCCTCCTACGTCCACCCTCCCACCTCCCACTGCCTCCCACCACCCTATCGGACCCCCTACCACCTCCACCCTACCCCCGGCCACCACCTCCTACTGCCCTGCCGGTCAACCCCTCCCACCTGCACCCTCCCCCACCCACCACCTCCCTCCTCCCACGTCCACCCTGTGATGGCCCGAGAATCCGATTACCGGGAAGGCCCGATAATCCGAGACTCGCACCGCCGCCCACGAGCCGGGAGGGCTCGGAAGGGCTAAAAAGGAGTGTGAAGGCACAAACGAATAGGAACAAAAGCAGGACAACTCAACAATTAACAGAAATAAATAAACAACTACAACAGAGTCCAGTCCAACAGAAAGTACAGTCTAAAGCAGTAAAATGTACCACGTGCCAAGTGAACACTCGGCCCGGCAAACTGGCAACTAAGAACCTCCGCATCGCACCCCCGAACCCCCGAGGCAGAACCGTCACACCTGAAACGCAGGGGTGAGCCTCCTGTCACTGGCCCAGTAGGGATCCCGCGGAACCCCAACTAAGAAACAACGGCAGAAGGAAAGCTACACAAGCAAGATGGCAACGGAAAGAGTAACAACGAAAGTAAGAAAGTAACTACGGTGGCCGACAAAACCTCGGCCCTACAGCTACTCCTACTGTGCCAGAAAACACAACCTAGTCTCCCGTCCGGGGACAACCAAGCCACGCGCCCGACCACCCGATCCCACGATCGGGGACTACCAGACATGAACCGCCCTAGCCATGCTACTAGGAAAACGCCACGCTACCTCTGCAGCGGAGGCCTGCCCTCCGAAAAGGGCCCAAGCCAAAACCACACGGTCAGGAAACACGGTCACGACCTCACCGTCGTTAACACAACGCTGTCTTGCGGACACTCACCGGAAACCCCAGTCCTCGACTCCGGGAACACTCCCGAAACCACTCACGAAGTCCCGTCTTGCTGACGGAAATAGAACCCGGTATGCAACACCTCACTTCGCGTGACAGGAGCACCACCCACTAGAAGAACGATCGGCTGCGTCCCCTAACGTCTTACACCGCGTCACAAGTGTCTAGATACGACGCCCCAGGCGTGAGACTCAGACACACTCAATAACCAGTACCACAGAACAAGGACTAGTTGGGGTCGCGCCTGCCGGCGCCGTCTGACGCCCCCAACCTCGTGTGCACACTCAGACCGTACGCCCTAGGCCTATCCTCTAGCTGGTATTTCCCCCTAAACCCGGACTCGGAAGTACGCGGGGGCCCTGCGGTAACCAGCCTACTCACCGCTTCTCTCGGGTACGCCGCTCAGCCACTCCCAGGCGAGCCAGCACACGCGTGCCGTGGGAAAGCTACGACCAGTGGACGTGTCACAGAACGTGGACACAGAAAACCACGCACGCACCCATTGCGAGTAACATGGAGTAACAGGTGGCACGACGCCACCAGACTACAGATGGTCCACTAGACCTACGAAACCCAATGGCCTTTGAGTCACAAGACTCGGGGTCAAGACCGTTGCACACGACAGCACTGAGCCGTCAATCTGGCCTAATCCCTAGGTCCAAAACCACAATGCGATGACTCACGAGGTGAATCACAATCGCCGAGACCATTCCCCCACCTGGGAACTTAGGAGACCTCCAGTCCCAAGTTAGGACATGGACTCGCGGTTCACAGGCCATAGGCACGGCCTACGTGGAAACCACAGAAGCACGATTCCCAAGGCAGCCCGGAAGCTGCCACACCGATTTCCCAACCCTGGGAAAAGCGAGAACCCTTCAGCACCAGGCTGGGCAGCTGGACTCGTAGACCAAGGCCACACACATGGCCCACTCTAAACCAACTCCCGGAGAAACCACGACGTGCGGGGAAACCTCGCCGCACTCACACCGATACACGGTGACTCGATCTAGTAAGAACCCGGAAGCCCGGAACACCTGGGGTCACCCGGACCCGCCAAGCCCACGGGCATGCTTATCGAGGTAACACGGTACCTCAAGACACCCAAAAATACGGTAACGAAACCCACGGGGTGTCCGGGACACTCACGAGGCCAAAGATCGACCATTGGGTCACAACCGGGTCGACCGGAGACCAACACAACACAATCGGAACGCTAGAAGGTCACCCAGACCCTTAAACTCACGGGGACACTAATCAAAGTAAATGGACCTCCGGACGCCCATAGACACGGTCACGGAACTCCACGGGGTGTCCGGGACACAGACGGCCCAAGGGGAGCACGATCAGCCGTATACCGCCCACCCCGGGCAGCCCGGCTGGTCACCTCCAAGAACGCGCTACATGTGCATAGCGCGTTCAGTCAGAACGCGCTACACATACCTAGCGCGTTCAACAAGAACGCGCTACAGGTCCATAGCGCGACCAGACCAGGTCACGCTATGATCCTATAGCGCGACAACCCTAAACGAGCTGGGGCCCTATAGCGCGATAGGAGCCGCCAAACTATTCATCTTCCCCGATGAACGTGCCCTATCGGGGCAGCGCCACCATCAAGAACGCGCTACTGGAGCATAGCGCGTTCTCAGTCCGCGCCCGAAAACGGTGGAAACCGTGGGAAAAACTATTCCACGCCCCGTCCACCCCCAGGTGAAGGGGAAACAAAAGGGGAAACCATCCCCAAGCCCCTAGGCATGCATCTAAACCCCTGGAACGGCCAAAAACACCGTAAAACGAGAGATCCGGCTCACACACCCAAAAACATGCATTTTTCGCAAATCACCCCGTTTAGCCCGCTCGGCTCACCACGGCCTACGAAACTCGTGGGAAATGAGGTACGCGGGTTGAGTGTCCATCTCCCTACCTCCACCGAAGATTTCGCGCACCGTGGACGCCGATCCACGAAGAAAACGCCGTTGAAGCCTCGCCATTCCACGAACCCACGGCCGAGCTTCACCACGCCTCCGCCGCCTCTATCCTCATCCATCCTCGCCCGTGCCTCGCCCGCGCCGTCCCCGCCTCGCCCACACTCCACCCCGTCGTCCGCCGGAGAGAGAGGGAGAGAGGAGAGAGCGTGAGAAGAGAGAGGGAGAGAAGAGAGAAATTAGAGATGGGGAGAGAGAAAAGGAGGTTAATATAGAAAATCCGTAAATTCTCCAAAAATACCAGAAAATAGAAAATCACGTTTCCGCGATCCTCGGAACGCACCGATCGCAACGGTACCACTCGCGCCCTGGTGAACGGCCCGGTTCACCCGCAACGAGGTTCCGAAGGAATTACCTAAACACACACCGGGAATCGGAAAACACACGCGGAAAAGCCGTAGAACACTTCCGGGCCTCCGAAAAAACTCCGGATCACGCCGATCCGAACACGAAAGATGTCTGAAATGAAATTTCGTACACAACAGAGTCGGACACTCCAAAAAACCAGATCCGGGACTCACGAACAAGGATCCGTAAAATGCGGGGCATTACAGCCCTCCCCCCTTAAAGGAATTTCGTCCTCGAAATTCAGGACCAAGCACAAAGTCACAGGGGGAAGAACACCGAACCAACTGACAACTCTGTCAGGGCCCCAGCACAGAAAACCTCGCTTCTCACGAAAACACCGATTATGAGGGATGCAGCCAGACCATAATCACAAACAACGCCACGCTCCGCACACCGCACACACACCGGTCACCAGAGCAGGCATAATACAGAGGCACAAGTCTGGCATCACCTCAAAACACAACAGAAACCACTCACGGCATCACTGCCACCCTCTCACTCACCGAGGGAACGCAATCCTCGCCATAGAACCAATCCACCGGTCAATGCCCATGCTCGGCGGACCAACCAAACGCCAGCTTCACAACCCGCTGACCGGTCTCACACCCTGCACCAGGGACGGCCAATCACTGAGCTTCCACCAGCTCACACCTCAGAAACGGCCACCAAAAGGCCTCGCTTGCACACGGTTCTCGCCATGCTCGAGCCCCAACAACCAGCATCTTGTCTGTGAAAAGACCGCACGCCGACGGTCACCAACCGCTCGCTCAAGTTCTTCCTTCTTTCCTGGTCCTCCACCGGGTCCAAAGGAAACATTCCAAACCTCAGCAAGCCATCCGTCGACTCCCACACAGACTGATGCCACATCTCGAGCTGCACTCCTCTCGGACTCCGCATCCGAGTTCGAACATCACGCCAACTCGACCCTCTCGAGGAGCACAACGAAACCAAATGATGGATCCTGGTGTCTTCAGTCATCACCTCACTGGACTCAGACTTACAGGGGAACCATCCCATGCTGGTCACCAAACTAGGGATAACCATTGCGACACCAACGTCCTATCAAGGACCACCAATCCGACGCTAATCTCAAAAAAAGGCCTCCGCCCACAGGCGTCACTCTTCTATCTGGTCTCATCAAATCCCTCGATCAATCCAAGTGGACACCTGCCAATCCCGATTCCGCCCTTACCACAGAGCCACGGGACACCACCTGAACAGTGCTCACGGTGACCTGGTTGTCGACACCACGACCAAAGCACTTTGGATCCCCGATCGATTATACATCTCACCGCCACAATCCGACAAGACCGTAAAGCCAACAGACGCTGCTGTGGTCGGTCACACGGTTAGGCTCACCAGCCACTCACAGTCGCCAACCGGGACCCATAGTCTGCCAGAGACCACATCCTCAAAGCACGATCTCAACCGAGGACATGATTGGAAACACAAGTCAGACACCAAGCCACCGACTCTAACCAACACGTCCTCGACCTCCGTCAGGTGACATGCTCAACAACCTCATCCAGGTCCAATACCGACGCCTGACACGGCTTCCTTCACAGGAACAGGGTACTCATGCGGCGCACTAGCCAGCACATTCCCCAACACTCCATCCTGCCAATGACAAGAACCACAAAACCTCGAGCAACGGCACGACAACAACACGTTTCACACAGAAGAACCAATCCTCCAATGCTCAACGCAAACTCAGGAATCCGCCCGTAGCAACCAACGCTACGATCCTGAACTAGTGGGTCACAAGCCCACCACGCTTCCGCTGCGCACTCAGATCTGCGCGCACAGCCGAGAAAGCAAACACCGCCCAACCAGCACTCGTTCTTCCAGAACAGTGCCAGCACCCTCACACGACAAGGGAATGGGCACGACTCCTCACGGGCAACTGCCTTGCCAAGACAAGGAGCACGTCTCGCACAGACTTCATGGCACACAAGGCCAACCAATCCGAACACACAGTGCAAGATGATGAACCTTAGCCCAACACAATCTCTCCAACCAAAGGAGAAACCAGCGCACTTCCGACCAACGGAAGAACGACATGCTCGACCTGACCTTAAACCTCGAGCACGCTGGAAACAGCACCATCCAGCACCAAGAAAAACCATCGCTTCCGTCAGGTCAGCGCCTTCGACACACTCGACGAGTGTCACGTCAGACCGTAGTCACAACATCTACCGATGTACCACCGCCGCAATTCCTCGAACTGCAACACGCCACGCCAAGAGCCGCAACACGAGCCATAACGACAACAGCCGACGCTCGTCCTCGATTCCCGAACTCGCCGTGGAGCCTTCACATCTCAAGCCAACTCCAAGGCGAACACAACCCAATCACACATAAGAGCGCAGGAGCAAGACTTACTGGGACACCACAGCCCAATCTTGCCTCAAAATCCGCAAAATAATCAGAACCGACACGTCATTTCTGACGCCATAGAGCACGACAGGACATCAGGCTCGACAAAACGGCAGCTCACCGAGAAGATCCTCCACTCACCCGAGCACACTTCTCGATCAGAACGCCTCAGGAGCTGGACAAACCTCAAGCTGGAGTGGCCAACACCGACCGCAGCTCCCTCAGAGCACACTCACGGCCACTTAACCACAAAAAATCCTCTCCAGCCACCTGACCACGCCGCAGATTCCTCGAACGCAGCACCGCGAGCTCACACCTGCCAGCAACCTCTGCCCAACGCAGCACAACCAGGGCCATCACCGATGAGGGAGAAGGCTCTCAACCTCAATCCTTAGACCCCATGCTGGCATGAAAGCCGTGGACAACAACCACCTTCACAGCGCCGCACAGCGCACCCAAGCTCTCAAGCGAGAAACAAGGCAGAAAAATAAGCACAAAACCCTATGTCAACTGCCGACTGTACTGGACCTTATGGACTCTGATCATTGCAATATTTCGAATTCCTATGTACGTCCACAACCACGCTCTGATACCAACTGTGACGGCCCGAGAATCCGATTACCGGGAAGGCCCGATAACCCGAGACTCGCACCGCCGCCCACGAGCCGGGAGGGCTCGGAAGGGCTAAAAAGGAGTGTGGAGGCACAAAGGAATAGGAACAAAAGCAGGACAACTCAACAATTAACAGAAATAAATAAACAACTACAACAGAGTCCAGTCCAACAGAAAGTACAGTCTAAAGCAGTAAAACGTACCACGTGCCAAGTGAACACTCAGCCCGGCAAACTGGCAACTAAGAACCTCCGCACCGCACCCCCGAACCCCCGAGGCAGAACCGCCGCACCTGAAATGCAGGGGTGAGCCTCCTGTCACTGGCCCAGTAGGGATCCCGCGGAACCCCAACTGAGAAACAACGGCAGAAGGAAAGCTACACAAGCAAGATGGCAACGGAAAGAAGTAACCACGAAAGCAGGAAAGTAACTATGGTGGCCGACAAAACCTCGGCCCTACAGCTACTCCTACTGTACCAGAAAACACAACCTAGTCTCCCGTCCGGAGACAACCAAGCCACGCGCCCGACCACCCGATCCCACGATCGGGGACTACCAGACACGAACCGCCCTAGCCATGCTACTAGGAAAACGCCACGCTACCTCCGCAGCGGAGGCCTGCCCTCCGAAAAGGGCCCAAGCCAAAACCACACGGTCAGGAAACACGGCCACGACCTCACCGTCGTGAACACAACGCTATCTGGAGAAAGGCCCTCGGTGACACTCACCGGAAACCCCAGTCCCCGACTCCGGGAACACTCCCGAAACCACTCACGAAGTCCCGTCTTGCGGACGGAAATAGAACCCGGTACACAACACCTCACTTCGCGTGACAGGAGCACCACCCACTAGAAGAACGACCGGCTGCGTCCCCTGACGTCTTACACCGCGTCACAAGTGTCTAGCTACGACGCCCCAGGCGTGAGACTCAGACACACTCAGTAACCAGTACCACAGATCAAGGACTAGTTGGGGTCGCGCCTGCCGGCGCCGTCCGACGCCCCCAACCACGTGTGCACACTCAGACCGTACGCCCTAGCCCTGTCCTCTAGCTGGTATTTCCCCCTAAACCCGGACTCGGAAGTACGCGGGGGCCCTGCGGTAACCAGCCTACTCACCGCCTCTCTCGGGTACGCCGCTCAGCCACTCCCAGGCGAGCCAGCACACGCGTGCCGTGGGAAAGCTACGACTAGTGGACGTGTCACAGAACGTGGACACAGAAAACCACGCACGCACCCATTGCGAGTAACATGGAGTAACAGGTGTCACGACGCCACCAGACTACAGATGGTCCACTAGACCTACGAAACCCAATGGCCTTTGAGTCACAAGACTCGGGGTCAAGACCGTTGCACACGACAGCACTGAGCCGTCAATCTGGCCTAATCCCTAGGTCCAAAACCACAATGCGATGACTCACGAGGCGAATCGCAATCGCCGAGACCATTCCCCCACCTGGGAACTCAAGAGACCTCCAGTCCCAAGTTAGGACATGGACTCGCGGTTCACAGGCCATAGGCACGGCCTACGCAGAAACCACAGAAGCATGATTCCCAAGGCAGCCCGCAAGCTGCCACACCGATTTCCCAACCCTGGGAAAAGCGAGAACCCTTCAGCACCAGGCTGGGTAGCTGGACTCGCAGACCAAGGCCACACACATGGCCCACTCTAAACCAACTCCCGGAGAAACCACGACGTGCGGGGAAACCTCGCCGCACTCACACCGATACACGGTGACTCGATCTAGCAAGAACCCAGAAGCCCAGAACACCTGGGGTCACCCGGACCCGTCAAGCCCACGGGTACGCTTATCGAGGTAACACGGTACCTCCAGACACCCAAAAATACGGTAACGAAACCCACGGGGTGTCTGGGACACTCACGAGGCCAAAGATCGACCATTGGGTCACAACCGGGTCGACCGGAGACCAACACAACACAATCGGAACGCTAGAAGGTCACCCAGACCCTTAAACTCACGGGGACACTAATCAAAGTAAACGGACCTCCAGACGCCCAAAGACACGGTCACGGAACTCCACGGGGTGTCTGGGACACACACGGCCCAAGGGGAGCACGATCAGCCGCAGACCGCCCGTCCCGGGCAGCCCGGCTGGTCACCTCCAAGAACGCGCTACATGTGCATAGCGCGTTCAGTCAGAACGCGCTACACATACCTAGCGCGTTGAACAAGAACGCACTACAGGTCCATAGCGCGACCAGACCAGGTCACGCTATGATCCTATAGCGCGACAACCCTGATCGAGCTGGGGCCCTATAGCGCGATAGGAACCGCCAAACTATTCATCTCCCCGATGAACGCGCCCTATCGAGGCAGCGCGACCATCAAGAACGCGCTACTGGAGCATAGCGCGTTCTCAGTCCGTGCCCGAAAATGGTGGAAACCGTGGGAAAAACTATTCCACGCCCCGTCCACCCCCAGGTGAAGGGGAAACAAAAGGGGAAACCATCCCCAAGCCCCTAGGCATGCATCTAAACCCCTGGAACGGCTAAAAACACCGTAAAACGAGAGATCCGGCTCACACACCCAAAAACATGCATTTTTCGCAAATCACCCCGTTTAGCCCGCTCGGCTCACCACGGCCTACGAAACTCGCTGGAAATGAGGTATGCGGGTTGAGGGTCCATCTCCCTACCTCCATCGAAGATTTCGCGCACCGTGGACGCCGATCCACGAAGAAAACGCCGTTGAAGCCTCGCCGTTCCACGAACCCACGGCCGAGCTTCACCACGCCTCCACCGCCTCGATCCTCATCCATCCTCACCCGTGCCTCGCCTGCGCCATCCCCGCCTCGCCCACACTCCACCCCGTCAGCCGCCGGAGAGAGAGGGAGAGAGGAGAGAGCGTGAGAAGAGAGAGGGAGAGAAGAGAGAAATGAGAGATGGGGAGAGAGAAAAGGAGGTTAATATAGAAAATCCAAAAATTCTCTAAAAATACCAGAAAATAGAAAATCACGTTTCCGCGATCCTTGGAACGCACCGATCGCAACAGTACCACTCGCGCCCTGGTGAACGGCTCGGTTCACCCGCAACGAGGTTCCGAAGGAATTACCGAAACACACATCGGGAATCGGAAAACACACGCGAAAAAGTCGTGGAACGCTTCCGGGCCTCCGAAACAACTCCGGATCACGCCGATCCGAACACGAAAGATGTCCGAAATGAAATTTCAGACACAACAAAGTCGGACACTCCGAAAAACCAGATCCAGGACCCATGAACAAGGATCCGAAAAATGCGGGGCATTACACACCCTCCCCCCTCCCACCCACGCCTCCTACCGCCTCCCATCGCCCACCGTCGCCGCCTACATCTGACTGATGGGAGGCTGGAAGCAGCAGCGGTGGGTGGTGGGAGGCTGTGGCTGGCGGTGGCCGGACCCCCCCACCCACCACCTCCCTCCTCCCACACCCACCCTCCCCCCTCCCCCACCCACGCCTCCCACCGTCGCCTCCTCCGGCCTCCCACCAGCTGGCGGTGGGAGGCTGGAGGAGGTGGCGGTGGTGGCCAGACCCCCCACCCACCACCTCCCTCAACCCACGTCCACCCTCCCCCCTCCCACCCACGCCTACCACCACCTCCCACCACCCACTGTCTCCTCCTCCGGCCACCCACCGGTCAGATCTGGCAGATGGGAGGCCAGAGGAGGCGATGGTGGGAGGTGGGGGGTGGAGGCTGGTTGTGGCGGGACCCACCACCCACCACCTCCCTCCTCCCACCATCCCACGTCTCCCCCTCCCACCCACGCCTGACACCGCCTCCCACCACCCTCCCACGGCTCCTCCGGCCTCCCATCCGCCAGATCGGGCCAGTGGGAGGCCGGAGGAACCGTGGAAGGGAAGTGGGAGGTAGTGGCCGAACCCCCCTCCCACCTCCACGGCTCCACTGTCCCACCATGCCCTCCTCCCACCCATGGCCTCCCACCGCCGCCTCCCACCTCCTCCGCCCTCCATCGCCCTCCCACAGCCCCCTACGGCCGTCCACCACCGCGTTCGCCCACCCACCGACGACCTCCTCCCTCCTCTTTACAAAAATAAGAAAAAAAATAAAATTACCTCGCTGGAGGCCTTCGATCGCCGGTCTCCACCTCCTGCACCACCCCTCGCCGGCCTGCAACGCCCCTCGTCGGCCACCCACTGCTACGTTCACCGCCCTCGTTCGCCCATACACAGCTGGCTTATAATGCCGGACCAGCACAAGCCGGGCGGCCAGCACGTACCAAGCCGGTCCTGCTTCGAACTGGTATGGTACGTAGCGGGATGCACAGTCCCGTGTGGGCCAACGCATCCCGGTCACGTACCACGGCCGGAGCGTCCCGTCTTCCATGTGGCCCGGTCTGGTACGGGTAGTTATACACGTACCGGAACGGATTGGCAAACCTTGATCACAACCTTGGATGTAACTTTGGCAAAAATCTTGCAATAAGAAGAAGAAATCAAAAATTCTTCTAAGTATAACTTAGGCGCTGCAAATCAATGCTAAGTTTAATATAGACGCAAGCAAAAGAAACTCTGTTGACTTAGTCGCAAGAAAAAGAAACTAAGTATCACATAACAGAAAAGTAAAAGCTATCTTTAATTTAGTAGCATAAACTTAGAGCTATGTCAAAAGCTAAGTTTAGCATAGGCACAGACCAGCCAATAGAGCACCACATCATACACAAGTAGCCAATAGATTGCTGTAGAGAAGAAGGTTGAGGTCGACGTAGTAGTATAGTGACGTCTCATCAAAACCCTCACTATGAGTTTGGTTACTGGACAGATTTGCTTCTCATCAAAACCCTGGTGTATATGTGTGTGTTCACAGTTAAGAAAACATTAAACCTCAGTATCTATCTCTATGCATAACAGCTTTCAAAACTTAGAGTTTAAATAGGAATCGAGCTAGCTGGAAAACGTGGGTGCGGTGCACAGACTAACAGAAAATGTGCAGTCCTGAAATATCCAAGCACTTGTGAATGGGGATGAAAGATAAGGAGCAACCGCACAAAACACAACCCATTACTCAAGGGATTTTTAAGGTGGTTGAGTCTGCAAACCCGCAGACCTACGTCCCCCCCTCACCAAAACCCAATGAAGCTTCCCACTGACAAACAGCTTGAAACACCGCTGATACACAGCTTCCACACGAGGACACAATCCTCACTGCTGATTCACAGCTTCCACACGCGGACACAGTTCTCACTACTGATTCACAGCTTCACAGTGGGGACGCCCCACCCCCCCACATACACACGGCTGAGCTTAGCGAAAACACTTCCGGTCTCTAACAAGAGCACCGGACACACATCAACGAATACTTTCAGAAACACAAAATGAAAACATAAGAAACAAATATGGCTTCAGATATGAATCACGAAGCTGTAAGACATGGCTTCTCTCATATCAAGAATCTTCCTTCAGATCAACCTTCTGTAGGGCTGCTTTCACTCATGGCTGAACTTTCTACTTTTCTCCCTCTCTTTACAGCACTGGTCTGGGTCGGACCAGAGTTGGACTGCTCGCCCTTTTCTCTTCTCTCTTTTCTTCTCTTCAGATCTTCTACTAAGGCACGAGCTCTCTTCTTTTTCTTCTTGAGGCAGCAGCAGCTCCTCTTTAGGCAGGAGCTTCAAATATATAGAAGATCATGGAGGATTTTCCCTGCAAGAAATCTGTAGCTTGAATGGCTAGAATAAACCGTGGTTCTTTTGAAGTGAATCTCTTCTTGATTGGTCCAGCAAATCTGATAACAGGAGCAAGGCAATTTTCCTAAACTGAAATCTGATTGGCCCAAGACATGAATAGAATATTTCTTCTCTGACAAAAGCCTTTTCAAATGTAGCTATCTGATTGGTTACGCAGGCTTGAGAGCATAGACAAAATATATATTTTCCAGACTTGTATTTCTCTAGGTCCTTTCTTGATGGCAGAAAAGACTTTCCCTCCTACAGAGCTTCATTTGATTGGTTCATGGCAGCATAGCAGAGACAAAACAATTTTCCTTCCAAGATTTGAATTTGTTTGACTAAGGCAGAAATGATGGTCTTGATCCTGGAGCTTTTCAGATCTTATTCCTCATTGGCCTATGACAAAAAAAAGTAGTACTCTATCCTTGGTACCTTCCTTGGACTAAAGTCTGATTGGTTGAAGCCAAATAGGCAGAGTACTAAACAGACAGGCCTTTTCCTAAATTTGATCCTGACAAGCCTGGCTCCAAAAAGGTGTACTGAAATCCTTGTCATGGAAAAGGAGGATCTCTGTCCTAGGATACTTTCCCAAACCTCAAAATATGTGCTTTTGGAGGTTTACGTCGGATTTCTTTATTCTCTGGATGGGCTTCAGAGATTGTGCAGGTTTAGCCAGAAAAGACTTAAAGAACTACCAGTGCATCGACGCAGCAAGTCTAACGCATCGACGCATCCTTCAGAAGATGCGTTTGTAACGCTTTCTGGAAGCCCCCTTGCGTCGACGCCGTAAAAGAATAGGGTCGAAGCATCTAAGGAAGACGCACTTGAACCGGCTTATGGAAGTGCCATTGTGTCGACTCCCTGAGTAAGTAGGGTCGACACATCGTTTGCTGAAATGCTTGACAGTGGCTGCTGGAATTGATGAGGTTGACGCATCAGCATGGTGAGGTCGTCGCACTGTTGCCTGACAGACCACTTAGTAATAAAGGGTCGACACCAAGGGTCGACACTTTTAACTTGGATGAGCTGCAAGCTTGAAGAGGTCGACGCATCTGTGCCATGAGGTCGACGCAGCTTTGAAGAACTTGAATTTTTCAGCTTCTTCTGCCAACCCTTTCTTGGTTTTTATGCATCCAACCTGAGAGATTGATTTAAAGTGCTTGATCTTCCAACGACACTTCCTCAAACTACCTTGATTGCTATTTCTTAATTTTGGCTACCATTCATTCACATAAACCTTCTGGCTTCTTAGCTCATTTTTGATCTGAACTGTAGACATGTAACATCATCAAACACATTAGACTTATCAATGAGTCATAATCTGACATCATCAAGACCTAGGATACAACATTCTTCCCCTTTTGGATGATGGCAATTATGAGTCATTGATGTCATTAAAAATCAACATTCAATGCATGATATGTATTATTCAACATTCTCTCCCCTTTTTGCATTCTCTTCTCTTTCACAACATTCTCCCCCATTTGCACTCTAATATACAGGAATGACTCCACAATTCTCTTCCCCTTTGCCATCAGCAAGGAGGGCTTAGATGAAGGCCAATTATCAGAGTCAAAATATAAGCACATGGAAAAGCAGGATATATTTCAGCACATCAAACAATGAAAAGTGAGTGCAACTTAATAATCATTAAATTCAGCTATCATGAGGGCAGTCATCAAATCAGATGCAAAGGCAGTGAGATCAAACACTGCCAGTCAGTAAATGTAGCCAGTGGATAGCAATGATGCATTCAGATAGCATAACAATGTAGAGATTGGTATAAAGCAGTGGACATCACTGAGCAGTGAGCAATCAATTTGAATGCAGCCATTGACAGAAATGGACTTGGCATAACAAGAGACCAGGTTGTGACAAGCTGGTTGGGTCCGTAAGACTGTTGGGTCCCTTGGCTTTTTGTTACGTGCCACGAATTCTGGAGCAGCAGATAAAGGACTGATACCATTTGATAGCTTCATTAAGTTATACGTATCAGACATTAAAAGAAGTTGTACGATAGATGAAATGGGAAAGCGGCAGAGTCCAAAGCATGGGAGCCAAGTTCACAAATTTCCTAAGCAGATCAGGCAGGTATATACAGGAAATTTGGGACATAAATAAGGGATAAATAGGTGGGCAACCAATGAGAAGATTTAGTTTTTAGGTTTGGCAAATTTTTATGTTTTCTAGTTTTCAGATTTTTAGCATTTTCTATGCAATGCATGGAGGTATGAAATGTAGTCTATCTATGTGCATAAGGAACAAAAACCAATGTTGATACCACAAATAGAGTGGTATGAAGCGACAGACTCCACAAGCAAAAGACTCCAATTTAAACTCCTCATGTCAGACCATTAAGAAGTTGAATGCAAGACAAGGTAGGGGATGTACAAGGTGCAAGATTCTCGCGTACCAGAGCTGGAGCTGAAACAAGGAAGTGGCAGTGGAGAAGGCATTGTAGCTCATAAAGAGGGAGGCAACTAATCCTAGCTCACACATCAGGGGTTTTTCAAATTTGGAGGATCAACATTCTCCTTTTATTGCACAATTCATCGAGACCATTATTCGCATGAATGGTTTAAAGGTTATAAGCCCAAAATCTGAGCGTAAGAGCCCTGAAAACATGTGTTAGTCTATTTAATAGAGCTAAAACAGATGCCTTAGGATAACATACCTTGCTCTCATTCCTTTCCATCTTGTGCACAAATTTCATGAGGCAGCCCTAGAAAAGAAGTTTAAACTGGTATTGAAGATAAACATTGCGAAGATGCAGAAAACCTTTTAGGGTCAGCCTACAGAGTTACATTCCAACTAAGGCCAACATTTAAACATAAATAAAATGCCAATTGATAAAACCAATTCGATTTCCACAGATTTTGCATTTTGCTCAAAGTTTCAAGAACATTCATGTTTAGTTCATTCCTTTGGTACGAGGAGACACATTGATTAGATGCCAGACTCCCCAATTACTCAAACTTCCACTAACTGTAGTGTCTCAATCTGAATAGAGGTGGCTTGTCATATCATGACATAGTCCACATCACTTCTTGGGTGAAGGGACATGATTTCTCAATGAGCTTTGGCCAGTGCTCTGCCTCATGTTTTATCTTTCTGAAATCTTTAAACAAAGTTAACTGGACGTATACTTCATGACGTAGTTCCCATCACTTCTTGGGTGAAGGGTCTATGTTTTCTCAGTCAGTCCAAGTCATTGCTCTGCAAGTACATTTCTATTCTTTCTACGCCTTTTTCCTCAAAGTTCATCTGACCATTTGAATGTTTAAAAACAATACTCAATTCAGAATTCTCTAACTAGGGTGGCCTCAAAACTTTCAATGTTCAGATTTCAGGAAGAGGTGAGGTTACAATTCATTTGAATCTATTTTAATTCTATTCCATACACTTGGATTTCATTTTCAAGACCCTTAAACCCAGATTTAGAGTTTTTATACTTTGAACCATCAGCTTATTTGAGATAGGTCTAAAATATAAGTAGTGAACCCTAAGTGGAGAATATCGAGAGAAGCTCCCCCTGAGTGAATGGGCTCAGTCAAACTTGAGCAGGAATGCTCCCCCTCAAAATCTGAATTTTTCAATGAGTGAATTCAAGAGATTGGAAGACAATGTGTAAGCACACATGAGGTTGATTGTACATGGGATTTTAGCAACGAACCTCCCCCTCAATATATGCCTTACAAAGATGTTTCCAAGGAAACAAGGGCAGGTGATGCTCATCAGATAGGAGTGATCAATGTTCAACCTGAAGATTGGAATTGAAGGAAGTGAACATGAGCTTTAGGCGAGCCGGTGCGTCAACGTAGGCACATCAGGGGGTCGACGCACAATGCCTAGATAGAAACCATGGTTCAGGAAGAATCAACTAAGGCATCGACTCATCATGGTCTGTGGGTCAACACAGTGGACAGACAACATTCTGAAACAACGAAAGGAGCAGGTCTTCCACCAAACACATAATTTTTTTTATAAAAAAAATAGAGTATGACAGATGATTCATTTTTGCACTCAAAACATTCAACATCATGACTATACATCAAGATGATGCATTTAGACAGCATTTCCATTTAGCTTGAGGCTCAACCTTTTCCTTAAATGATCTTATTGCACATGAGGCACTCAAGGGAAATATGCAGATAAAAGTATATGCAGAAAATGATATGCACTCCATCCACATGATACAAGAACTGGTTTATACAAGGAATGCAATTTCACACAAATGCAGATCAACCTTTTTGTGCTGACTCCCCCTCAAGGTATGCATTCATTTTTTTTTGTTTTCTTCAAGTGTCCTAGTGAAAACTTGACAAATGATTATGCAGCCTAGGACTTGTATGAATAGTTAACCCATGGTACCAGGCATAGAACTAGATCCAAGGATCCTCTCACGCATAGTGATAGTTTCCCGTTGGACTTGATCCAACTTTCCACAAGTCACCATTCTATATACCAAAGGGTTATTATATGATGAATCATTTTTAGGAGAAGCAGTGCAATGAGGTATGAGACAAGATTCTCAGACCTCTCCTTAGCATGATATGCATGATGATGCAAGAAGAACCAGAATGATATTCATCATTTACAGCATATGCAGACTTCAAGTATGTGTACAGATCATTCTATTCTGACAGGCAAGTTTTTCAACCTTTCAATTCAGTCAATGAGTATTTCAGAAGAATCAGAGAATAAATTCTACAGCACATATGTTCAAACATCCTTAACACTATGCCAAAATTTCTTAGCAGCAAGGCAAAATTTTCTAGAGCATGCAAAGATAAGCTAGTGAGGGAGACAACTCAACATTTTGTTTTATTTTTCAGATAACTAACCATTTTCATACCTGTGCCTTGAGCTATTATTTTCTGACTGAACCTTGTTCAGCTCCAAGGCACCCCTGCAACCAAAATTCTCATTTGGTAATTTTAGGTACCCAATTTTTCTTAGGTCCTTGAGAGTTAGCAGTACTTCTTACGTGTGAATTTCTTTTCATGGCAATCATGTCATCTTTTCTCATCAAGAAAAAATCTCTCATCTCATGTCCTACTTTATCACAATAATAGCAACACACAAAAGATTTCACATTGTTCTTATATACATGGGCAGTGAATTTTTTTGGGTGAACATGATTGCTAGTATGTGAATAATTTCTTCCTCTTCTTAGCCAACAGCCCTTGACTGTGTGGCCGGGCTTCTCACAATAATAACAGCATCGAGGGACATTTCTTTTTGCAAAACTCTTATTGCCAGGCTGAGTTTTTTTAAACATATTTTTCCTTTTTAAAAATTTTCTTTGTTTATTGAGAGCAATCTCATCTTTGCACACTTCCAGGTCATCTTTCTTCATAGCCCTGTAATCATACATCACATGTCCATGCAAGCCACAGTAAAAACATGAGACTCTTGCTCCTTTGATTCATTGTGTTTTTGACACGACAATCTTTAGCATGCACAGTGGAGTTGATAAGCTTGCTTTTCCATTTTGGGTGTGAATTAACTTTGTTTTTCTTTATCTAATTTTTATCTTGTTTTTGTGTTTTCTGCATAGTGAGTCATTCTTGAGTTTTCGGATTGGCAAGTTGTGTTGAAGGGAAATTAGAGGTGCTGGCCACATTGGAGCTGGAAACAAAAGAAGTGTAGAGCTTATTTCCAAATGATTTCTTATTTACTAGAGCATAACCAAGTCCCTCTTTCTGAAAATTTACTTTAGTTCCTAGGAGTCTGTCCAGATTTCTGTGCCTTTCACAAACTTACACAATGAGCTATTCAAATCCGTGATCTCATCTTCTAGGGATGAGATGTGCAGTTCAGAGCTAGCAAGCTCTTCCTCGTAGGCATTGATCATGTCCTTCAACATGCCATTCATTTCTTTGTAATCTTTATTTTCTAGTTCTAGCACATACAATTTTTCAGAGTCATTTTCCTTGATGTGCTTCCCTTTTTCATAGGCAGACATCCTATCATTTAGAACATCAATTTATCTTTTAAGTTCTTCATTTTCCTTAATTAGCTCGTCATTGTTAACCAGTTCATCAAAGAACTTCTGATCATCGGACATTGAATCCATCTCTTTTCTGAGCTCTTTTTCATTCTCTTCAAGTTTAGAGATCTTATTTACAAAAACTTCATTTTCCTTTCTTAAGGAAGCAATTTGTTCCTTATGCATATTCACATCAAACATCATACATTCACTTAATTATATTCTCAAGCTCGGCATATCTTTCACAAGAGGATTCATGAATATTATTTCTAAGTCCCTTTTTTAATTTTTTATTTTCTGATCTGATTTTCTTATATTGCTTAGCCAGTTCATCATAAGCATCCATGAGTTCATCAAATGTAAAATCTTCAGGTTCGGAGCATACTTGAGATGATGGGTTGCTCGGCTAGTCATCATTATCACCCATCAAGCAGTTGTGCCTCTCTTGTTTTTCCTGGACGCTGATCAAGCCATCCAAGATTTCTTTGGCTGAGCTACAACTAGAAACAAATGGAGCTGTGTTGGAGTTTACTACTACTTTCAACAAGTTTAAAGCAGTGAGATTGTCAAAATGTCTAGACTTGTGTTCATCAGTCCATTTGGCTTTGTTTACAAGCAAGCCAGAAGGACCATTGGTAATAATCTTCCAGAGCTTAGGATCACGTGAGGTTATAAATCTGCACATTTTCCCTAGCCAGTCATTGAAATCAGAACCATCAAAAATCGAAAAGGAAAGCATTGAAAACTGATCAACCGAGGAACACATGATTGAAGTTGCACTTGGATCTTCTCTGCAGATCGTTGGATCTAGAAATGACAATGCTTAGCTCTGATGCCAATTGTTGGGCCCCTTGGGTTCAACATGATCTAGAAGGGGGGTTAAATAGATCCTACAAAGAGCCTTTGGCTGATTAAAAATTAAACCACTTCAACCTCAATCTTCAACTAGATGTGCAAAAGATATTCTGCTCAAAATGGACAGCAGAATAGTTCAAGGCAATAGAGCAACACATCATAAAAGTAGTAAACATATTGTTGTAGAGAAGAAGCCTGAGGTTGACACAGCAGTACAGTGGCATCGACGCAGCCTCACTATGAGTTTGGCTACTGGATAGATTTGCTTCTCATCAAAACCCTAATGTGTATGTGTGTGTTCACAGTTAAGAAAACATTAACCTCAGTATCTGTCTCTATGCATAACATCTTTCAAAACTTAGAGTCTAAATAGGAATCGAGCCAGCTAGAAAACGTGGGTGCGGTGCACAGACTAACAGAAAATGTGCAGTCCTGAAATATCCAAGCACCTGTGAATGGGGATGGAAGACAAGGAGCAACCGCACAAAGCACAACCCACTACTCAAGGGATTTTAAAGGTGGTTCAGTCTGCAAACCCGCAGACCTACGTCCACCCCACACCAAAACCCGGTGAGACTTCCCGCTAACAAAAAGCTTGAAACACCACTGATACACAGCTTCCACACGAGGACACAGTCCTCACTGCTGATTCATAGCTTTCACACGAGGACACAGTCCTCACTGCTGATTCACAGCTTCACAGCGGGGACGATGCCCCATACACACACACAAACGGCTGACCACAACCAAAACACTTCCGATATCTAACAAGAGCACCGGACACACATCAACGATTACTTTCAAAAACACAAAACAAAAGCAGAAGAAACAAATATGGCTTCAGATATAAATCATGAAGCTGTAAGATAGGGCTGCTCTCATATCAAGAATCTTCCTTCGGATCAACCTTCTGCAGGGCTACTTTCACTCATGGCTAAACTTTCTTCTTTTCTCCCTCTCTTTAGAGCACTGGTCTGGGTCGGACCAGAGTTGGACTGCTCACCCTTTTCTCTTCTCTCTTTTATTCTCTTCAGATCTTCTACTAAGGCACGGGCTCTCTTCTTTTTCTTCTTGAGGCAACAACAGCTCCTCTTTAGGCAGGAGCTTCGAATATATAGAAGATCATGGAGGATTTTCCCTCCAAGAAATCTGTAGCTTGAAT
This sequence comes from Amorphophallus konjac, assembly GCA_022559845.1. NCBI lineage: Eukaryota > Viridiplantae > Streptophyta > Magnoliopsida > Alismatales > Araceae > Amorphophallus > Amorphophallus konjac. The sequence continues at coordinate 2,789 of JAHNEJ010000498.1, read as the reverse complement.
GGCTGGAATAAACAGTGGTTCTTTTAAAGTGAATATCTTCTTGATTGGTCCAGCAAATCTGATAGCAGGAGCAAGGTAATTTTCCTAAACTGAAATCTGATTGGCCCAAGACATGAATAGAATATTTCTTCTCTGACACAAGCCTTTGCAAATGCAGCTATCTGATTGGTTACGCAAGCTTGAGAGCATAGACAAAATATATATTTTCCATACTTGTATTTCTCTAGGTCCTTTCTTGATGGCAGAAAAGACTTTCCCTCCTGTAGAGTTTCATTTGATTGGTTCATGGCAGCATAGCAGAGACAACAGTTTTCCTTCCAAGATCTGAATTTGTTTGATTGAGGTAGAAATGATGGTCTTGATCCTGGAGCTTTTCAGATCTTCTTCCTCATTGGCCTATGACAAAAAAAACAGTACTCTGTCCTTGGTACCTTCCTTGGACTAAAGTCTGATTGGTTGAAACCAAATAGGCAGAGTACTAAACAGACAGGCCTTTTCCCAAATTTGATCCTGACAGGCCTACCTCCAAAAAGGTGTACTGAAATCCTTGTCATGGAAAAGGAGGATCTCTGTCCTAGGATACTTTCTCAGACCTCAAAATATGTGCTTTTGGAGGTTTACGTCAGATTTCTTTATTCTCTGGATGGGCTTCGGAGACTGTACGTGCAGGTTTAGGCAGAAAAGACTTAAAGAACTACCAGTGCGTCGACGCAGCAAGTCTAACACGTCGATGCATCCTTCAGAAGATGTGTTTGTAATGCTTTCTAGATGCCCCGTTGCATCGACGACCTGAAAGAATATGGTCGACCCATCTGAGGAAGACGTGCTTGAACCGGCTTTTGGAAGCGCCATTGCGTCGACGCCCTAAGTAAGTAGGGTCGACGCATCCTTTGCTAAAACGCTTGACAGTGGCTGCTGGAATTGATGAGGTCGACGCATTAGCATGGTGAGGTTGACGCAGTGTTGCTCGACAGACCACTTAGTAATGAAGGGTCGACACCAAGGGTCGACACTTTTAACTTGGCTGAGCTGAAAGCTTGAAGAGGTCGACGCATCTGTGCCATGAGGTCGACGCAGCTTTGAAGAAGTTGAATTTTTCAGCTTCTTCTGCCAACCCTTTCTTGGTTTTTGTGCATCCAACCTGAGAGATTGATTTAAAGTGCTTGATCTGCCAATGACCCTTCTTCAAACTGCCTTGATTGCTATTTCTTAATTTTGGCTGCCATTCATTCACATAAACTTTCTGGCTTCTTAGCTCATTTTTGATCTGAACTGTAGACATGTTAACATCATCAAACACATTAGACTCATCAATGAGTCATAATCAGACATCATCAAAACCTAGGATACAACAGGTTTCGCTGATGCCTGTGAAATCAGCTGGGGTTCTAGTTGAGAGAACACCCATGGTGTGGCTGAACACCTAATCAAAAATAGTTATAGCTCTTGAGTGAAAGAAGGTACGTGGTGTGATTGAATACCTGATCAAAAATAGTTATGACTCTTTAGTGAAAGAGTGCTTGTGGTGTGGCTGAACACTTGACTAAGGGGCTCTTAAGGATAATAAGAGTGTCTGTGATGAGCTGAACAACTGATCAAAAATAACAGTGGTACTATATATTCCTAGTTTGGGAGATAGTGAAAATCCTAGTGATTACGGGGTACTAGACGTAGAACTGACTGAAGATCATAGCCGAACCAATATAAAATCTCTGTGTCCATTTGCGTGATTGTTATTGTGCTTAAATTTCATTCCTCATCTATTTAAATGTTATTTTACTCTCGTACTTTGTTCTAAACGTTATTTTATCATGGTTAAATTTTTATTTACCCATTCACCCCCTTAGGTCAAGCCGTTTACTAGGCAACACTAAGTATATAGTAATTATATGACTATTGTATCAACTAAGTGTATGCTTGAAATCATGTACGTCTCTCAAGAACTGACGTACTTCACTAGTACTCATCCTATTTGTTGAACTCTTGCTCATAATAATCAGGTTCTGCGTGTTTTGATTGGTCAACATAATTTATGCAAAAATATTATTATCACAAGATGAGTAGAAATATTAGAATGATAATGAAAAAGAAAGAGAAGTTACACCTAGACTTAACGACAAATAATAGCCATAGAAATGAAAAATAGTTGAATATTGTGAAGGCTAAACATTTAAGTTGATACACTCTGTCAGAATACCTACTCAGTCGCAACATTCAGCTGAACTCTTAATCAAGTCAAAATTCCATGTTGAAATCATTCTACTGGAAAAACATTAGCTACTCAGTCTGAATATTAGTTAGTCGATGGAAACTCAGTCAAAATTATTCTTTTGTCCTCAATAAGATGCCACATAAGCAATCCATTCCTTGCAATTGACCTTAGTTGAAACACCTTCCAGAACTGAATGTTCGAAACCATCAACTAAACCATTATGGGCGGAGTTGTGCGACTGAATATCGTTCTACCATATTCTACTAAACTACTTCAACTAAATCACCAAGGCGAAATGCTTTCAACTGAACAATCCTTGTGATGTCTTGTTTGAGCTTGAATTGAATATCTTTTGACATACAATATAATTGTAACTAACAATGCTCTATCTGATAAATTAAGTTGTACTTTATTGTTTGTTCCTTCAGCTGATATATTCTTAACTAATGATTTTGAAAGCAGTTGCACTCTCTAGAAACAAGCTGAGATACTTTATTCACTCTTATACACAGTCGCATATATTTTTATCTTTGTGTATCAACTATCTGTCATAGCCAAAACAAAAAGCGATGCTAAT